>CM076584.1:634552163-635152163 GCA_034641835.2 Pinus albicaulis
AATTTGGGTTCTTGGCCAACTTTATTGCGGAAGTGTTTTCGATCATGAGTGCAGTTGAATGCATTTGTTTCGTCTGCAAGTCTTATAGGATTTTCCTGAGCGACACAATTTCCTTTGTCGCTTCAGCTGCTGCCACATATTCTGCCTCAGTTGTGGAATCTACTGGAACTGACTGTTTGTGTGATCTCCAGGAAACAACTCATGATCCAAGGCTCATAGTATAACCTGAAGTAGATGCCCCAATTTATTTTTCTCCGTCAAAATCTGAATCAGAGTATCTGATCAAGCTGAAGTCACCCACCTATGTATATTTGAGTCCAAATTCTTGAGTCCATTTCAAGTACTTTAGAACTCTTTTTGCAGCAAACCAATGTCCTTCACAAGCTTTTTGCATAAACCTGGAGAGGTTCCAACAGCAAATGAGATGTCTGGTCTGGTAGTAGTCAGGTAGATGATACTTCCTACAAGTTGTCTATAATTCGTTGCATCCTCAAATTCCTTCCCTTCAATGGATGTGAGCTTCAAGTTTTGTTCCATTGGAGTGGTCAAAAGATTGCATTCATCCATGCCAAACTTGTTCAATAGATCTCTAATGTACTTCTTTTGAGAAAGGAATATAAATTTAGGATGTTGAGTTACTTCAATACCAAGATAGTGGTGAACATAGCCCAAATCAATCATTTGAAAACTTTTCTTCAATTCCTTCTTTATGGATGCAATATAACTCTCATTGTTCCCTTTCATCAAAATATCATCTACATACACCACAAGATATACAACTTTTTTCCAAACTTTCCTAACAAACAAAGTTGCATCATCAAGATCAAAATGTTTGAAGTTAAGTTTCAGAAGATGCTCAGTTACTTTCTTATACCAGGCTCACAATGCTTGCTTGATGCCATACAAGGATTTTATAAGATTGCATACTTTGTGTTCTTGTCTCTTCACAACAAATCCTTCTGGCTGGGACATAAAAACCTTCTCCTTTAGATCTCCATTCAAAAAGGTGGGTTTTACATCCATCTGATGGACTTTCTAACCTTTCTGACCTGCTAAGGCAAAGAGTGTATGGATGGTAGCCCATTTTTCTATGGGGGAAAAATTTTCCTCATAATCGACCCCTTCTTTCTATGCAAAACCTTTTGCCACAAGCCTGACTTTGTGCTTGTTAAGTGAGCCATATGCTTTGTACTTGTTCCTGTAGACCCACTTGCAGCCAATTCGTTTGGTTCCCAATGGAGGATCAACTAGCTTCCAAGTGCCATTATTTATCAAGGCATCATACTCCTTTTGCATCGCTTCTTTCCATTCATCGTGAGAAGTGGCTTCTTTGAAGGAAGTTGGTTCAAGATCTGTAAACAAATTCAATTCACAATTATAAGCAATATCCATATCAATAGGTGAATCAAAATTATCTACATCACCTTCAATTTTCCTGGTGGAACTTCTTGTTCCTGCCTTTCCAACCTCATCGGGACAAACATTTTCTAGTGTCTTTGTCAGCCATTTTGGGGGACCTTTCTGAGATGGCCTAGGCTGCTCATTTGACTGAGTTGAGATTGAATCAAGATTCAGTCTCCAAATTTTGTCATTCACATCATTCAAGGTGTCATCCGTGGTTGGTTCTTCATGTGGGGAGAGAGTGCTTCAGAATATGATTCCACAGATTGATTCAGTATAGGAATCCCCCCTTCAAGATGTGGAATCTAATTATCAAATTCTTGAAATGACTTTTCATGTGTGAATCTATCCAAGTGATCTAATTTCTGCTCAACAACATCGTTAGTCTTGGAAGATTCAAGGGATATGACATCTCTAGATACTACAAACTTCTTATTGACCTCATCATAGATACGATATCATTTGGAGGTATTGGAATACCCCAAGAAGATACATTTTTTACTCCTAGCACCAATTTTATTTCTTTGTACCTTAGGTATCAAAGCATAACAGGTGGAACCAAAGACCCTGGAATTCTTTACCGAAGGAATGTGGCCATGTCACATTTCATAAGGATTTTTGTTTCTGATTGTATTAGGACACCTATTCTTTATGTACACAACACATAGAACTGCATCAACCCAAAAAATCAATTTTACATTCTTAAAAAACATCATGGAGCGAACCATATTTAAGATTTTCCTATTCATTATTTCAGCTACATCGTTCTGTTGGGGATTATAGGGCACAGTTGTTTGATATTTGATCCCGTGTTGGAGAAGATAGTTTTCAATTCCGTTTGAAGTGTATTATTTTCCATTATCAATGTGCAAAGAGCCAATATGAGTTTGTGCATCATTTTCAATCCATGCATGAAAATTCTTGAATGTTTGAAAAACATTAGATTTGTTCTTCAATAAGTAAACCCAACACATTCTGGTGTAATCATCAATAAATTTCATCATATATTTATTTCCATTTGCAGAAGCAACATGCGTGGGGTCACATAAATCTGAATGAATAAGCTCAAGTTTTCTATGTGCTCTGGAATGTGAATCATGAAAGGTCTGTTTGCTATGCTTTCCTAGAATACAAGCATCACATTACTTAAGTTTCCTAGGAATTGTAGGCAATCTTTAAACACCATTTTTCTTCAACAATCAAAGGTTTTCATATCTTAAGTGTCCAAATATAGCATGCCATAAAATAATTGATGTGAATGTACCTTCATCATGATGAGAAATGAATGCAAAGTTTTGTGCATGAGAAAAGGTACCTTGTAGCTTTAGGAGTCTTCCTTCTTTTTTTTCCTTTCATGACAAGTGAGCGATCTGATGCTTCTCTGACCTCAACCTTGCCATCAAACATGTTAATGGAGTGTCCTTGCTGGCGGACGTGGACCAAGGACAACAAGTTTCTCCTCAACTCAAGGAGGTATAAAACCTCATGTAGAATATGATCTGGAAGACCAAGAAACTTAAGCCTGATTGTGCCAAGCCTTGATGGCTTGAGTTTAGATTTGTCTACAAAGTATACTGCTCCATCAAGCTTGTCAGTAAATTATTCAAAAAAATCTTTTCTAAAATTCATGTGACATGTTACTCCTAAATCTAGCAACCAATCATTTCTCCAAGAAGTCAGTGAAGCATCAAACAAGTCTTCAGTTAATCCAATGTTACAATGTGCTACAACATAATGAGCGGATTCAGGTGCTTTACCTTTGTCTCTTTCATGAGTTTTACCTTTTCCTTGATTTATTTATTGCTCAATTATGTCCCAAGGCAGCTCACATGTATATGTATCATGCCAATATTTATTGCAGCGTATGCAATGAAGATCAGATTTTTCACTTTGAACTTGTCTGCCCCCCCTTTCTCTTAAATTTCTTCTTCCTCTTCCTCTTCGGCCACCTCTTCCTCTTCAGAAACCTCTTCCTATAGAAGAATCTTGAGCCCGATTCTTCTATATATGTGTGAAACATACAACTTCTTCAGAAGGCAAAGGGGTTATCTTCTTTCCAGAAGCCTTCTCTTTTTGCAAACTTTTTCTCAAGGGAATCAAAGGTGATTTTCATGAGGTTTCCACTTGCTTGCAATGACTCAAGGTAATGTGAGTAAGTGGGATACAATGCCTTAACATAAGCTATGCGAGGTATGTCAACTTCTACATTAGTATTTTTTAATGTTGTGCATGATAGATCTTACTTCTAATGGTAAAGCAAGAGGGTCATTGTTTTTCAATTCAAGGCTGAGCAACTTAATCATTAATTGAACAATTTCAAGTTTTGAATGTGAGTCATAGAGTTCTTTAATTTGTTCAAGGCTTCATAGGCATATGAAAATGGTGTAATATGGCGACTCACCTCTTATTTACAGAAGTTTCAATCAAGGCATGGGCCTTGCAATTCTTGTTTTCCCAAATGGCTATCTCCTTGTCTGAGGTGGGCTTTGTCAGTGGATTGTCTCCTTCTCCTTCACAAATTCCTCTCAACAACTCATTAAAAATGAGAGTGTGCTTGATTTTCCGAGACCACTCATGATATTTCTCCTTACTAGAGAGAACAACTCCCACAATAGATATAAGAGAATGCATTGTGAACTTTTGAAAAAAAAAAAGTCTTCTAAAAAAATGAAAATAAAAACTCAATTCTGGTGTAAAATGTACTTTTCTGCAAAAAAAATCAATTGTGGAGTGAAAATTGCACTCTACTGTAAAAAATGTGTACTCTGTTGTAAAAAACCAGTTCTGGATTTTTTTTTTGTAAAAAAAAAAAAAATGTGGAGGGGAGGTCAAACCTTAGGAATGTCAGACCTGGGGGGGGTTAACCTAGGGAGGTGGATTAAGGGGAGGTGAGGGCGGAGGGAAGGTGGAAGGGAGTCCGTTGCGGGGAGTGGGAAGGGAAGCCCACAGTAGGAGGAGGAGGTGACAACAGGAGGTTGCGGGAGGAGGAGCAGAGGGAGAAGTGCAGGGAGGGGAGTTCGCTGCGGGGAGCGGGGAGGGAAGTCCGTGATATGAGGAGGAGGTAGCAGTGGGAGGCTGCGGGAGGAGCAACGACTGGTGATCTGAAATCGTGAGAACAAATAATTTCTCATACAGAGATTGACTGTAGAGGGCATTCACCGGATATTTCACCTTTACTAGAAAGGATGAATCCGGAGGCTACCTGGCCCTTCTACAGACTCTGCCTAAAGAAATAAAATGTAATCACTAATGATCTTGATCAATGAAAGTATTTTTTTTTAAGTTCAAAGTATTCATTGATCTGTTTTTATGTGTGAATAAGCAAGCATATATGTTCTGCAATTGAAGTGTAGAGGTTTGATGATAAAATAACAAGTTTTGTTTACTGTATAAACTTGTTTGGGAAAAGCATGCTTATGAAAATTTATTGTTTAAACTATCAGAATCTGAAAATAAATAGCCAAAATATACAGAGTGACAGCAGATAATTTTTTAAGCGGTTCACCCCTCTCTTGGGCTACTTCCGCTGGGTCCAAAAGCCTCTAATTAGGCTCAGTCCTCCTTTGATTAAATGCTTAAAATGAGATTACATCTGTATAAAAGCCTCAAATGGAAAAATAGACTACAAAAATAGATTCATAAGACCCAAATCAGTCTAAAATGACTACAAAATCACCTCCATTGGATGAAGGTAGTCCAATGCAGCTCTCTTTCCCTTAGGCCCTGATGGCTCCACGATCAAAAACGCTGTAAAATTCGCAGATAGAATGCCCTGGTGGCTCTGCAAACACTTCCAACAGCTCCAGAATGATCTCTCTACCCAAAATATAAAAAAAAATCGTCTCAAAAGACCTCTCCTAGCCAAAGTTATGCCACATTTACTCCATCTCCCAGTTGGACTAAACAAACTCCAGCTAAATCTGGAGACACCGCCAGTTAAGTCCGACAAACTTGGAGTCGGCGCTAAAAATGGAGGTTCCGCCGAAATCACCGCCAACCGGAGGGGGCTAATGGATAAGTCATGCGACCTTAACCGTCGGCAATATTGGTTATAAACATGGAGTTAAATGTGGGTTTTAATAAAGTTGAAACCAAGTATTAAAATGGTTTATTAAATAAACTCCGCACCTTCTGGAAAATACGTGACCATACCCATAACCATTGCGCGCCAACGATTAGACTGTGGGTTCTCGGGCTGAGGTTCCATGCGGAGGGGGCTGGCCCCCTTTTGGGCCCGCCCAAAACAAAATTCACATTTAAATAACCATTTTCCGCCAAATGTTTAACAAACGGGCTCTGTGGTCCAACGGTTAGACCGTTGGGTTACCTCCGCCGTGACCCATGTTCGATTCCGGCCGAGTCCATACAAACTTTTAAACACGCCATTTCGTTCCATTTGGGGCCACGTGGCGGCTTCCGAGCTGGCCACATGGCGCCCTTTAATTGGCCACCAGTAGAATATTCCGTAGAATATTCTGTGGAATATTCCACGAAATATTCCCAGAATATTCTGTGGAATATTCTTTTTTTAATAAAAATATATTTTTTCCCAAAGTCAAATTTTGGCCTTTTTTAACTGAAATTGACGAATCTTTAAACCTGAATATCTTCTGCATACGGCATCGGATTTGAGTGCCATTGCGGCGTTGGGATCGTATTGACGAGCACTTTCCAGTCGATTTGTTTCAGAGCAATTTTGAGCAACTTCATTTTTGAGCATTTTTCTTCAAGAGACTTGATCTCCTGATCACACCTCCCAAATGGGAAGCTTTTGGACCCTCAAAAGCTTTCTGATTACTGAAACTGATGATGTGGAGACTGATTCTCCACTCTTCCAGCCTTGAACAACTGAAATCTACCCGATTTCATCAACTGAAGCTTTTGAGAAAACGATAACCTGTCTCTGGAATCAACTGATCTACCATTGCTAAGATTGACTGAGTCATGATGCAAATGATTAAAATTTGCAGAACAGCAATTGTACTTTGCAGAAAATAAACTTTCTCTACATTGATCAAACTTTCCAGAAGACTTAAAATGACTTTCACCTTGCAAACTGTTCCCATGGCGAATTGTACCATTCTGAAACCAAATTTTTCCCATGCTGAATTTTGTGTCCTTCTTGCTTGCACTGCTTAGCTTTGACACTTCATTCACTGCATTGGCTGACCCAAAAGGTAATTTGTGCAACACAACATCATCTTTTTTCAAAGACAAACTGTTATCAAACTGAGACAAATTATTAGCAACATCATAAAAAGGCAAATGCTCAAAATCTGGTCGTTTTAACATCAACAAAGTTAGACTTTGACTTGCATTAACCAGTCTCTTCAGTTGACCTACATGGAGTAAAGAAGATTCCATCTTCTTCTTGTGAGCTCTCACAATGTACTCTTTACCATCTTTGAACAAGCGATACTTGTTTTCATGGCGATGAAAGATGGCCTTCCTGTCAAATAAATAAGGACTTCCCAAAACAATACCCGAGATATCAAGCGGCACCACATCAAGTTCAACTGTGTCAATAAAGTGTGCAGTTATTGCAAAGCGCAATATGCACTTCCTTGAGACTTGCAAATTGGCATCCTTGCATATCCATCCAAGTGGATAAGGCTTTGGATGTGGAATGGTCTCAAGTTTCAGCTGCTTGACCAAGTCTTCAGATATGAGATTTGCTTGTGACCCACTGTCAAATAGTGTGTCAATTTTGGTATGTTTTGAAATTACCCTCACATGGAAAAGCTCTATCCTCCTCTTTCATCATGAGTATCTTTGTGACAATTCAAAGAGCTAGAACTGGGATTTGTGTCTTGCACCACTTCTTTCCCCTTAGCGTTCTTTAAAACCATGCCTATGCTTTTTGTCTCATCTCCTGAGTCTGACCCTAAGTCTTGCTCAACTGTTGCAACAGTTTTCTCCTTTTCTTTGGTCTTGTTTTTGTTCTTGTATTTTTCTGGTTTCAGTTCAGGATGAAGCTTCCAACAATGATCTTCATCATGACTTGTCTTCGAACAGTTCTTGCAAAAGAACTTTCCTTTGTCTTTTCTTGAATTAACAACTCTCTTCTTTCCTTTGTTTTTAAAAGTACTATCCTCATCAAAAGCATCAAAAGCATTCTTTCCTCTAGCTTCTAAATGTGTAGCCTACACACAGACATCATCTAAGCTGGTAGGATTAAACATTAGGATAGTATGTTGCAGATAATTGTGCAAACCTCCTATGTATTTCAACAAGGTATATTGACTTTGTAAGTCTACTCCAAGTAGAAGTGCTCTCCTTCTAAACTCTTGGGTATAATCTTGCACATTTTGACCTTTAAGTTGCCTAAAACTTTGCCAATTCATGATTGCTTTTTGAATATGAGCAAGACGATAAAACTGTTTCTTAATAGCAGTAATAAACTCATTCCATGTTAGAGTTATCTTACCATGCTTTTTAATTTCCTCCCTGGTTTTGGCTTCCCACCAAACCAAAGCTGCTCCATCCATTCTCAAAGAGGCTAATTGAATTTTAGTGTCATCATCATGCAAATTCTGGATTCTTAGATAGACTTCCAGCTGTCTTATCCAGTTATCCAATTTCTCTGCATTAACATCACCATTAAACATTGGCAACTCAAACTTTACATCAAGCTTCAACAAAGGATTTTTAAGAGATTTTTTTGATTTGTGTGACTGATTAACAGAAGTTGAAGAGGATGATGTGGAGGAAGAGGATGACGATGGAGATGAAGGATCACCATTTCCTCCATTCCCTTTCTTAGACTCGTCTTTTTATTTCTTTCCTCCTGAAGAATCTCCTTCTTCTCTTTGGTTTCTAGACCCTTCTCCAGCAATCCTATCATTTCTCTCCTGGTATAGGATCCTAACCATCTCAGTCAAGTCCAAGAAAGCTTTTCTAAAGACTCTTTCTTCTTCCTTGGGATCCATTTCCTCATGTACTTCTCCTTCTCTGGATGACATGCTTGTGGCTGATTCTAAGGCTATGGAGGATGAAATGGAAGGTGGAGGTAATGGCACTCTAGCCCTTCTTGGTTGAGGTTTAACTTGTTCTCTAACCAATTGACCTTCCCCTCTTTGCAATTTCAGCCTAGTAAGCATCAAATTTTGCAGAATAACACAATTTACTTGCACAAATTTCACAAACTCTTAAGAAAAACCTTGAAGCTCCGATACCAACCTGATCTGAAATCGCGAGAACAAATAATTTCTCATACAGAGATTGACTGTAGAGGGCATTCACCGGATATTTCACCTTTACTAGAAAGGATGAATCCGGAGGCTACCTGGCCCTTCTACAGACTCTGCCTAAAGAAATAAAATGTAATCACTAATGATCTTGATCAATGAAAGTATTTGTTTTTAAGTTCAAAGTATTCATTGATCTGTTTTTATATGTGAATAAGCAAGAATATATGTTCTGCAATTGAAGTGTAGAGGTTTGATGATAAAATAACAAGTTTTGTTTACTGTATAAACTTGTTTGGGAAAAACATGCTTATGAAAATTTACTGTTTAAACTATCAGAATCTGAAAATAAATAGCCAAAATATACAGAGTGACAGCAGATAATTGTTTAAGCGGTTCACCCCTCTCTTGGGCTACCTCCGCTGGGTCCAAAAGCCTCTAATTAGGCTCAGTCCTCCTTTGATTAAATGCTTGAAATGAGATTACATCTGTATAAAAGCCTCAAATGGCAAAATATACTGCAAAAATAGATTCAGAAGACCCAAATCAGTCTAAAATGACTACAAAATCACCTCCATTGGATGAAGGTAGTCCAATGCAGCTCTCTTTCCCTTAGGCCCTGATGGCTCCACGATAAAAAACGCTGTAAAATTCGCAGATAGAATGTCCTGGTGGCTCTGCAAACACTTCCAACAGCTCCAGAATGATCTCTCCACCCAAAATAAAAAAAAAAATCGTATCAAAAGGCCTCCTCTAGCCAAAGTTATGGCACTTTTACTTCAACTCCCAGTTTGGCCTAAACAAGCTCCACTAAATGTGGAGACGCTGCCAGTTAAGTCCGACAAATTAGTGCTCGGCGCTAAAAATAGCACCTCCGCCGAATCTACCGCCAACTGTGGGGCTAGAGGATAAGGTCCACGTGACCCACTTTGTCGCTGTTTGTTTGAACCTGTTTGCGTTTTAAATGGCATATGGTAAGTTTTTAACCGTTTATATAACCATAATATTTAATATCTTTCCGCTCCACCCGCCGGTCCAACGTGACCAAACCCCAAAAATTGCGCGCCGATGAATTAGACCATAAGTTCTCGGGCTGTGGTTCCATGCGGAGGGGGCTGGCCCTTAGGGGCTGGCCCCCTTTTGGGCCCCGCCCAATTCAATGCGAGCCTTTAAATATATGTGCGTTGCAATGTTTAAACAAGATTCAAACTATGGTCCAACGGTTAGATCGTTGGTTTGCCTCCGCCGTGACCCATGTTCAAACCTCACCGCGGCCATATAAAAACTTTTAAACGCACATTTCCATTTGACCTTGGGGCCACGTGGCGGCCTCTGGGCTGGCCACGTGGCGCTCTGCGATTGGCCACAAGCAGAATATTCCATAGAATATTCTGTGGAATATTCCACGGAATATTCCCAGAATATTCTTTTTTTAATAAAAATATTTTTTTTTTCCAAAGTCAAATTTTGGCCTTTTTTAACTGAAATTGAGAAAATTCAAAACTGAATATCTTCCTCATACGGCGTCGGATTTGAGTGCCGTTCGCGGCGTTGGGATCGTATTGACGAGCAATTTCCAGTCGATTTGTTTCAGAGCAATTCTGAGCAACTTCATTTTTGAGCATTTTTCTTCAAGAGACTTGATCTCCTGATCAACTGGAGGGGAGTCCGCTGCGGGGAGCGGGGAGGCCTACAGGAGGCGTGCATAGTGAGCACTATGGGAGGCCGACGATGTCTCACTGTGGGAGGCCAGCTATGCGAAGGTAATTTCAAGGCCGTGCTGGAGGTGGGCCAACAACGTATGGAGGACTGAAAACATATGGAGGAGGGTTGACAGGATATACACCGTGAGGGAATCGAGTAAGGAGGTTGATTATGCAAGGGCCAAGAGAGAAATGCGTATGATCAACCAGCTGTGGGAGAGTGTGTATGGACTAAGTATGAGTATAGAGCAATCCCACGGGAATTGACTGAGTGAGGGAGAGGGCAGAATTTTCAGTGTGCAAAATTTTCAGTGGGTAGTGACAGTTCTACCAAGTGCAGGAAGAAAGGCAAAGAGGGAGTTACAAGGGCAAGAATTCTAGAAACATAACTGGCTCTGTAACATGTCAGACCGGGAGGTAACTCCACAAAGTGAACGGTGAATTTGATAGAGGGTGCTCATGAATATATACATGGAGGTGAGACTGCTGGGATTCATTTCCCAATGTCTCTTACACTTCCTTATTTCCTAATTTACACTAATATACCATTTCTCCCAATCCCTTAGGATTAGGTGTCAACAAGAAGAGTCCATCGAAAGTATGCAACATGGATACTCCTTGGATGAGGAATCAAATTTTCCATCCAACGAGTTTTCCCACTCGAGATTTAAGTAAACCCATAGGGAGATAAGTTGAAAAAGTAGTTTTTTCATTTTTCCCTCTAAAATTTGATAATGTAATCTAATCTTATTTTATTATTTCTACTATTATTTTATAATTTCCTTAGGAGGCCCATTTTAGACCTTAAAATTCCCATAATGACAAGATCCTAATCGATCACCTTATTTTCCACCCTTTGAATATATTTCATTGGTAATCTTATCATAATGGGACTCCTCCCATTGATGAAAGTCTATAAAGAGAAGGAGGTTTTGGCTGTGGTGACTATGGGCCATTGCCCCATTGTTCACACTTGGTTTAGCTTTTAGCCTTGTAGGTTTCCCTCTCTGATGCCTGCTAAATTTTGTTGTTGTATTTTAGCATCGTTATCGAGGAGAAAGTGAGTGAATATTCCCCTAGATTTAATCTTATAGGCTTTCCTTCATTTGAAGAGGTGATTTTTCTAACGACAAGATAGATCCTCTTTCGGGGACTCCTTGTTGGGCGGATAATTCGTTCTTGCGGACAAGACAAACCTCCTAATTGTCCTACGGACAGCTAGCAACAAACAAACAAATAAAACTATCTTTTTTCTAGATATATTGCGATTCATAATTAAATGCTATAAAGGTTTAACGATCTTACCTTTGATCCGAGGATTGTTTGTAGTAGTAGTCCTTTAGTCGCCTGAAAGAGTTGCCTTCGAAGATCTGCAATCACAAACAAACAAACATCAAATAGTACCTGCATAGCATATATTCATAAATCATATCTATTATGGTGATCAAGGAATCCATAAAATAAACCAATTAATCGATAGCTTATTGAGAAAAACGGATTTATTTGTATTAACTTAAATAAGGAAGAGCCTTACAACTGTGTCCGCCTTGATGTCATACAGGCCTTCCTGGGGTTCGGAACAGGTGTTTCCTTTACTCTGATCAGCCTTGCACTCTTCCAAGCAAGATACATACAAGTATGTAATCTTTCCCACATGAAATCTCAGCTAAAAGGGTCTAAGTTTCAACAGCACTTCGCCTCCAACAATACTAAAACTTCAACCCATCAATTGTAACCCTTTGAGGCTGCCCTATGCCTCTTTTTATAGTGAAAGAGAGGAAGTTACAGCTCCATACAAGAAGGGATAGAATCCTCCTTCAAAGGGATTAGTTCCTTACATCAAGGGGTTAGCTCCTTAATGGATGGGATACATGAACCTGAAAAGAGCGGACTTTCCACCGCGGGAATGTTTTTAGAAGCTTCCAAAAATGACTCAAACTGAGCTTCTAGATTTTACTTGCGCCTTTTTAATCTTTTACAGGGGTCCGCACCCTTAATGAATAAACAGTGTTTGGCTCCGCAGGATTTATAGCCAAAAGGTGCGGCACCGCAGGAAAAACTAAGAGAAAGTGCGGTACCAGAGTTTTTAAGAATTTTATGAGCTTTTCTCTTAATTTCAAGGCTTGACTTTAGGAACTTTGATATTGTAGACTTCTAAGGGAGACTAAAATGTCATGGTGACAAATTTCAGTGTAACAAATTGCCCCCTAAAGTGCGAAATCTGTGAATATTCGAAGAGTGATGTGCTTTATCATTTCAAGGATCAGCTTGTGGACATCCCAGTCGAAACCCTATAAAAACATTCAATGAAACACACACACACATATATATATATCATCGCTGAGGTAGGCATTCCCATACTCAGATCAAAACTAACTAAACTTGTTCAGATACGAAAACGATTTTAATATTACATCAATAGTGTAGACACAGCATGGACGCAGCCATCTGTAATGAATAGCCTACTGCATAATGAATAATAAAACTCCTTGCAGCCTGGATGGTAGAAACTAGATCCAGGGTCTTGATTTCTGCTTCCCGAACTAGTACGATTCTATCCATGTGATTAAACGTGTTGAAGTCTAACATGGTAGAAACCATTTGATTACCAGTCAATGATGTGAACTGTTAACAAGAGTGAGAGAAACCACCAATAATGACAATGGCTCTCAAAATACTCAGTACAATCCATGAAATGTGAATAAGTGATCTGAAGTCGAACATTTCACGGAATTGTTCGATCGAAGGTCAATGATGCAACCTGTCGTCAAAGGCGAGAAACCTGCCATTAAGGCATGCAGATTCCAAGGTACTGACGGATTCTAGATCAACTTCCTAGATGATGAGCTGTCGTCGATAGAAAGTGATC
This sequence comes from Pinus albicaulis, assembly GCA_034641835.2. Lineage (NCBI taxonomy): Eukaryota > Viridiplantae > Streptophyta > Pinopsida > Pinales > Pinaceae > Pinus > Pinus albicaulis. The sequence goes on from CM076584.1 coordinate 634,565,324, forward strand.
CGTCGTAAGCAAGCTCACGACATGAAACCATAGAACAAGTTTTGAAGAAATTTTTGCAAGAACTGACTCAGGGATGGTCAATGCGAATGGAGACAAATGTTTGCAGATGAATGGTTTATTCGACTGACCTCTTGAACACATAACGACACTGTAGATGGTTTGGTGACAGTTGCCCTAAGCTAATACCCAGAAATTGACTGAAGACCTTCAATGTGGTTTGATTAATTGATAGGCAAAGGATTTCCCAACCCAGGTAGAAGTGTGACAAAAAGTGTCGTGTTCAAGAGTGGTGTAATGCTTTTTAAAAATCAAAGTGTAACAAACGAATCTATTTTTCTCTTTTTTCCCCCACCATTTCTGGCAAGTACCTCTTTATTTTTGACAAGCTTGAGGGGGATAAAATTTGCTTGTTTATAAGCTCATCCTTCGGATGAGTCCAACTTAGTTTAAAATCGAACCCTAAAAAGGAGTGGTCCGTTCCTGTTTGTAATTGACAGGTCCTTTACTGTTAAATTTTAACGAGTCAAGTATAGGAGAAACTCGGTGTTTTTTATTTTTAGGGAGTTAGAAGAAAAAACTTAAGAAAACTCCATGGGTGTTCTTTTTCGTAAATTTAGTCTCTCAGGCCCAGAAAAAGATAAAATAATGCAAGAGAGAACTCTATTGACCATGATTAGTCAACGTATACCTTTTTCATAAATAGTCCATTTCAGTCCGGAAAAGGGGTAAACTTATACTGAAGGGACAAGCGTTCATTTACTTTAGCGAGTTCGAATAGTCAAGTACTCGAAAATATTTTCATTTTTAGAGAGTCTAAAAAAGGCTTAAGAGAGGACTCCATGGTTTTATTTTTTCGTAAATTTTAAAGAGCCCGAAAAAGTGATAAAAGTTTAGTCTTTGTCAAAAATGACCATTTTGCCTAAAAAATCCATTATTGTGCACAATAACTCGAAAAATTAAACATACCTGTTTCAATAATAAAAATATTTTGAAAAACTGACTTTTTTAAGTGAAAAATAAACAAATTTAAAATTCATCTATTCGAAAAAACTTATAAAAAGGAGTTTTTCAAGTTCATTTTCATCGTTTGAGTTTGGAGTGAATATTTTAGAGATTTTGGTAAAAAACTCTTCGGAGAATATTCTGGGCAAACCAACCATCGGAATCGAAAACCGTCTGCTTCAGGTAATCCATAACCTCCTTATCTTGCTTTTCATCCGTTCAATTTTTTAAATTAGGGTCAAAATTTCATTTTTGGGAGGAAAATAGGTTGAAAAATTCGCCCTCGAGGGTCCGCAAGCAGGACACTAGGTACCTGCGGCACTTTTAACACAGATCCCGTGCGGAGCTACGCACTATATTTGAGCTTAAAGTGTGGGGGCGCCGTAATGAATTTAAAAACATATTTTCTTCCTAAATTACCCAATTTTTTTGCTTCAAAATGATTCTAATCCTTCATTTTACTTGTTGTAGGATATCTACAATGCTCATTTGGCGAGAACAGGAACATGAGGAGGTAGATGAAGCAGCAATGATTTATCAACCAACTTTTCAAGTTTTAAGAGCATGCGGGCTTTTCAAATTTTGGGCTATCAGTGGCATGAGAGCTCAAGTGGATCTTCTTACTTGGCTGGTAAGTAAATGGGATGTTCAGGACCAGTGTTTCATGATTGGAGATCACCGGCTCAAGATTGAGCTGGAAGACATATATTTCTTGACTTGTTTTTCTAGGAGAGGCGAACCACTATCTTTATTTGGGGCCAGGCCAGGTGGCCAGTCTGTTGCCAGCCTGCAATTACAGTTATGTAATGATGAAGCCAATCCCCGAGACAAACAGATTGACATTAAAACTATCATCCGTCCTGAGCTAAAAGTGATTTCTTTTACCGTTGTCAAGTTGTGCGGAAGTGTAGCTTTGCATGTAGCCATTGGATCTTAGATGCGCATCACAATAGATTGTTTTCGAGGCACCATATTCAACTGGTGCGAGGCAGTGTTGGCAAATGTGAAAGGCCAACTTACCAGAGCAAAGAATGGGAAGTTAAACAACTTCGGATATGGGTCCATCGTCGTCACCTTTTCTCTAGAGAGGACCCCTATTTTAGCCCCGCAGCACATTCTTGTTGATGTTGGTCGACCTCGAGAGCCTAAGATGGTTCGTTGGGTTGCTTTGATGGCCCGCCATAGCGAGGGTGGGGAGATTGTTCATTTTCTTTTGACTTATTTTCATTGGCTAGAACACCAACTTTTTGTGATAGAGGATTTTCCTTATGCTGGCATGGATTTTCGCAGCGACCAGGACATGCCCCTTCCTCTAGGGGCTCAGTGGGATGAGTCAGGTAAAAAATCTCTTTTGACATGTTCTAATTTCTAATTTTTATTTTGTTTTTTAATCGTCCAAAACTGATAACAAAAATTTCAAACACAAATGTGGGTCCGAGTCAACCAGCCATTCTCCGCCCCTTTGACCGGAGGCAAAGGGATGCAGCAGCAACACCACCACCCCCATAGGATCAGACTGTAGAGATCCTGACTGATTTAGAGCACCATTTGGAGTGGCTTACTATGGATATTCTTGAGACCATCATAGATGATATTCCACTCCGTCTACAACGATATGTCATTGGTGTTCCTGGACCATTCAGGAGGTTTTTGACTAGGGTGGCACGAGCATTAGTGTATTATCGTGATCATCACCATGGATAGTAGATGATTGACTTGTAGACTCATTTTTTGTATCACTTTTTCCCGATCATAAGGCGTTTTGAGCCTATAATCGAAGACGATGTACTATTTTTTGAACACTACATCTATACTATGATATACTATTATTTCCAATTGCTTACTCAGTCATGTTATGGAATGTTGATTTATTACTTTGTTATCACAAATGTTTATTTATAACATTAGAAGAAATTGCATTTGCTAATGTATTTAAATTTCTTGGAATGTGTTGATACTCAATATAAGCGAACTCTCGTTCCAAGAGACGAACCCTTAAAAATAATCTTAATAATACTGGATTTCTAATGCCATATACTCGGTTTAATTGTAATACAACGAGTTCAGAATCTAACCTAACGATCAAACTCCGAATTCCAAATGAAATGGATTCCGATAATAATTCAATAACCGCACTATATTTGGTAATATTGTTCATTGTTTGACCGAGACTTACCCCATGAATCGATACTAACTCGTCAGTGAGTGAGTAAATAACCCAAGCTGCGGAAGAGATGTTCTATGTACTACGACAAGCACCATCAGGAAAACCAATATACGTTTGAAAGGGCATCAACATCTGCAATATCAAAAGTATCTAGATAAGCGGGAGCACACTTAAGCTAGGCACATGTTTCTAATCTATAGCACACCAGCTAAAAAGTAACTAATATACAGAGAAGATCTCCACACAAAATCAAGCGTAATATCTCTTTAGATAAAGTCCATTTCTGGGATTACCTAAAGAGACCCCGTCAAAATCAATCAATTCATAGGCCCCTTTTGCAAGCTGCCGCTTGACAATGTAAGGACCATGCCACATGGGTTCAAATTTCCCAGCCCCTAGTTTATCGTTGGCTTGATCATAAATCAAAACTAGGTCTCCTTCTGAAAAATTACGAGGGGTAACACTTCTATCATACTGAGCTTTCATTCTTTTCGCATGAGCCTCGGTAGCTAATGCGGCGGTGCGCCGATTTTTATCTAATTGAGCCAAGTATAAAAAACGTTTCTCCTCTTCAGAAGTATCTGGTAGTAACTCTATGGCTAGTTGGAGTGACGGTATCTCGCATTCAATGGGTAATACCGCTTCTAAACCGTAAACTAGTTGAAAAGGGGTAAAACCTGTCGATGTTTTTGCTGAGGTTCGATATGCCCAAAGTGCTGAAAAGAGCATGGTATGCCAATTCGACTTATGAATGCCAATGATTCGTTTGATCATAGTGACTAAAACTTTATTGATTTGAAATTGTGAGAACAAAGTATTTCTCATACAAAGATTGACTGTAGGGGCATTCACCGGATCTTTCACCTTTCAAAGAAAGGATGAATCCGGAGGCTACCTGGCCCTTCTACAGACTCTGCCTAAAGAAATAAAATGTAATCACTTAGATCTGATCAATGAAAGTATTTGTTTCAAGTGCAAAGTATTCATTGATCCAACTTTAATGTGTGAATAGACAAGTATACATATTCTGCAAATGAAGTGTAGTGGTTTGAAGATGAACTAATAAGTTTTGTTCTTTGTTTAAACCAGCTTGGGAAAAGTTTGCTTATAAAAATTTACTGTTTAAAGGAGCAGAATCTGAAAATATGTAGCAAAATTATACAGTATGACAGCAAATAATTGTTTAAGCGGTTCACCCCTCTCTTGGGCTACCTCCGCTGGGTCCAAAAGCCTATAATTAGGCTTTTTCCTCTTTGATTAAATGCTCAAAATGTGAATACAACTGTATAGAAGCCTCAAATCGCAAAATACACTGCAAAAATAGATTCAGAAGGCTCAAAACAGTAGAAAATGACTAAACAACCACCTCCATTGGATAAAGGTAGTCCAAAACAACTCTTCTTCCCTTAGGCCCTGGTGGCTCCACGACCAAAAACGCTGGTAAATTCTCTGTTAGAGTGCCCTGATGGCTCTGCAAACACTTCCAACAGCTTCAGAATGATCTCTACACCCAAAATCAAAAAAAAATTCGTATCAAAAGGCCTTTCTTAGCCAAAGTTATGGCTCTTTTACTCCAACTGCCAGTTGGCCTAAAAAAACTCCAGTTAAATCTGGGGAAGCTCCAGATAACCCCGACAAAATAGGGGCTCCCGCTAAAAAATGGGATGTCCGCCAATAATCACCGCCAAAATGAAGGGCTAAAAGATAAGCCCTCGGAACCGCGTCGTTCGGAAGTCGTTGAACGACTTTAAGTCGTGACGACATATATTAAAGTTGGAAACCATATATTAAACGGATCTCCGCTCCGGGCGCGGGTCCATAGGACCACGACTCCGCCACCTGCGCGCCATCCAAACTAACACCCACCTTCTAAAACACATGGCTCACCGTTGGTCCGACGGTTAAACCATTCCGTTTTTGTCGACCCGACCCGGGTTCAAATCCGCCCGCGTACAACCAATTTTTTAATACGCCTTTGACTTTTTAAACTTTGCACGTTGGGTTTCTTTGATATGTGGGTTTTAAAACATATATAACGTGCCCATAACCTTTGAACGGTTGTTTTGAATCCCGCTCCAACACATTTTGAATAGCCCACGTGCCCTTTAATATTTAACCCAAAACTTTGGGTTTGTGGGTTTTAACAATTTTCATATTTCGATTTTTGTTTTAATATATAGTTTGGTTTTAATATTTAGATTTTTAATAAAGTTTAATTAAAATTTGAAATTAATTAAAACATATAATTAATTAATATAATATATGAGTAATTAAATCATATAAAATATTAAAAACTATATAGTTTAATTAATTTATTAAACTTTAATAAAAAAATAAAATTATTCCAACACAATATATTAAAAAAATTTCTTTCAAAATTGAAAGTTATTGGGCGATTTCAAAATGCAATATCTCCTCCATACGGTAACGGATTTGAGTGCCGTTTGCGGCGTTGGGATCGTATCGTCGAGCTCTTTCCAGTCGATCTGCTTCGAAGCAATTCTGAGCAACTTCATTTTTGAGCATTTTTCTACAAGAGACTTGATCTCCTAATCATTTATTAATCGCTTCCACTAAACCATTGTCCTACGGATAATATGGTCTAGAACTATCAAGGCACAGGCCAAGTTGGTCCATTAACTCGGTCATCATGATATTTCGAAAATGGCTCCCGTGATCAGTAATTATCGCTTGGGGTACACCAAAACGAGCAATCACATGATTGAATACGAAAGTTGCTACATTTTTGCCATCTGCCGCAAATGTAGGCATCGCCTCGGCCCATTTGGTAAAATAATCTACTGCCAGAATAATATACCCATGCCCCCCGACCAAGTGAGGGTTACATGTAATGAAATCAATTCCCCATTTTTCAAAAGGACCGACAGCAATTATAGGGTGAAGAGGAGCAGGTGGTGCACGCATTTTTCGATCGAAGATTTGACAATTATGACATTTTCGGACCGTGTAAATACAATCTTTAAACAAGGACGACCAGAAATAACCTACGTGCAATGTCTTTTGGGTTGTGGCGTACCCAGACATATGGCTGCCACATGCTGTGGAGTGACAGTCATTTAAAACCTTTTCGGCTTCGTCATGAGTTAGACAACGTCGAAAAACTGATCCGCACCGCAACGGTATAGTGTGTCGCCAACAATATGATATTGTTGAGACTGGAAACAAATTTTTCATCGTTGCGACCATGAAAGCTTAGGCCGAAAAGATTGGGTCTGAAGATAAACAATAATATCTCCATACCAAGGATCAATGGTACTAATAAGAAACAAGGATTCATCCGCAATTGGTTGTTCCGCCACAATTTCTGTATTAGTACGTGGGAAATCACACATAAGTTCAGCAAATATCAATGATTTCTTGGATTTGGATTTTTCAAATTCCAAATCAAACTCTTGCAGGATAACAATCCATTTAGAGTATTTGCCCCCTAGCAATTGTTTGGTCAAGATGTACATCGTAGGGTTACAATCGGAGATCACTGTCGTTTTGCGTAAAAGTATGTAGTGACGAAAAAGTTGGACAGCTTGTACAGCGGCCAAGGCCAATTTCTCCACATGTGAATATTTGATCTCAATCGGATGCAAATTTCGACTAAGATAGTAAATCACGTGTTCACTATGGAATTCATCTTCCTGAACTAAAGCCATTCCTATCGTGAAATCAGAAGCGGCGAGGTACGAAAAGTAATCTTGGTTGTAGTTGGGAGGATGCAGTAATGGTGTATGGGTCAATGCGTTTTTCAAAGCATTAAAAGATCTATCAGCGACCTCGTCCCAAAAGAAAGGAATATTCTGTTTCAACAACCTAGTGAAACCTTTCGTTAACTCGGAGTAGTTAGGAATGAATTTACGTAAAAAGTTTGCTTTCCCTTGCAAACTTTGGAGTTGGGGAAGAGTAGAAGGAGGAGGTAAATTGATGATTGCCTCAACCTTAGATGGGTCGACACGAATGCCTGCCTTTGAGACAATAAATCCCAATAATCATCTGGATTCTAAGCAGAAAACACATTTGTGAGGATTCAAAAGAATCTTATAGTGCCTACATCGTATAAAGATGGCTCGTAAATGAGTAATATGATATGCTCTGCGTGAAGAATGAACAGGTAAATCATCGAGGTAGGGTTGCACAATGTGTTTAATGTCGTGAAATGCATAAGACATAACCCTTTGAAAAGTGGCGCCAATGTTATTAAGGCCAAAAGGTAATTTGCCATAAGAAAAAGTTCCCCATGGACAAATGAAAGTTGTTTTAGGTTGATCTGCAGGGAGTATGTTGATTTGATTGTAACCGGAAAATCCATCCATGAACGAGAACATTTCACTTCTAGCACAATCGTCAATAATTTGATCGATGTAAGGGGTAGGATAATTGTCTTTTGGACAAGCTCGATTTATATCCCTATAATCAATACATACTCTTATTTTTCCTTGTTTTTTATTGACAGGAACAATATTAGATACCCAGTCCGTTAACGAGATCGGATAAATAAAACCTGCATGAAGTAATTTTTAAACTTCTGCTTTGATAGCGGCAACTTTTCTCGAATGTATCTGACGTAATTTCTGTCCAACGGGTTTAGCATCCGAGAATGTCTTAATTTCACGAATAACAATCTATGGATCGATTCCTGGAATTTCTTCATATGACCAGGCAAAAATGTCGTGGAATTCCTGAAACAGGGCTTTATATGCTTGAATTTCTCCAGGCGTACAAGAAGCACCTATGTGAATGTTTTCAACAATTCCAGGTTTTACTGAAATGTCAAGAGGAACCGTCGTAGAAATATTTTCTAAATTTAATTCAGAATCAGAATGTGAGAGAGGATTCAAAGGTTCTTTGACGTAATTACTGGTAAAAATGGAGGAAAAATCATTCTCAAAATGATCGAGATCAGGTAAAAACGAAGATCTATGATGAAGATCTTCCCATGGTAACTCATCTACTGACAATAATTCACGAATATGTTCATCAGTATTGAATACTTGTTGAGCAGGATCCGGAATTGGGGTCGAAGCTAAACTCGATATTGAAAATGACTCCTGATTGATCACATTCACTGGATCAAACTCGGTTGAAGGAGTATCAGAAAATGACTGTACATGCTAATATGCTAACTCAAAAGGACTTAAAGGCATTGGGCCATTGAAAGAATCCAATTCTGATTCTAAAGGTACTATCCAAGGATCATCAAAGGAAATGGTACTTGATGTAATCATATTGATATTAGCAATATGAGTTTGTACGTTGGGAGAAGGTAGGGAAAAAGTTCCCAGTAAAGCTGAATCTTTAATCAAACCTACTCCGACATCCTTATAAGGGATAGTCGATTTTTCGATATGTTGGATGCTATTAGTAGAGGCTGGGTCGGATGAATAATATGAGAGCTGATCTATCTTAACGATCTTTCCTTTATGAGGAAACATGATGAGACGAAAGATGGATGATACAACAGCAGTCATGGCATAAGACCAACTGCGACCCAGGAGAAGGTTGTAATCCAGAGGGGCATCAACCACCTCCACATCTAGTTTAACCATTTTTCCTTCGACCTCTGTTGGTAGATCTTGTAAAATACCATATGGCTGAAAACCTCTTCCATCAAAAGCTTTGAGAATAGTTGGTAATTAGTTAATAGTCAGAGAACCAAGTGATTTCCAACACTTTAACGACATTATACATGTAGAAGCCCCTTCATCAACAAAAGTACGAAAGATACGTTTGTTTTTTGCTATTACCAGAATTTCAAAAGCCATTTGATGGGGTAGGTGGGGTGTAAAATTCTCTAAATCGATGATCATGAGGTTCGAATCCTAGAGATCTACGGCTCCTAAAACTGACAAAAGAAATTTTCTTTGGGCTGGGCATGATTGCAATAATTCCAAAGCCAACATTGTTGAAGGGGAAATTGCCAAATCTTCAACAATATTGTAATTCTGAGCAGCTCCCGCATGTGGATTGAAAGCTGATTTACGAAGTACACCTTTTGCAGACGGTTTAATCACTAAATCAAGATTTTGTTTCTCGACCTGTAATGGATCAGAAGCTGAAGGAGATGTAGTCGATGCAGAATTGGATGTTTCTACTTCTTTACCAGTATTTGTACTACCGTAATCTTGCGATCGCGTCGCAACCATCAAGATATCCTCAACTGAATTGGAGGAAGATCCAACCATGTTACTATCTTGAGTGGGAAAGGGATCCTTCAAGACAGCAGGTATAGGTGAACACTTAACGAATTTTGATACCTTAGCTCTATGCGGGCACTCTTTTGTAAAATGATCCTAGTCACAGATGAGACAAGGATATCGAGGTTTGTGTTTTTCGTCAGTTGGTTTAGTTGTATTGTTTTTCTCTTTTGAATATTTTTTCTTTTTATTGCTACCTTTCTTCTTACCACCAGTTTTAGATTTGGTCGTAGATGTCTCTACAACATGAATATCGACGGAAGTTTCTAGGGAAGAATCTCCTTTGGGTGAATCGGGTAAAGTGATAATAGGAGAAGTAGTCTTGGAATACTTCTTACTTTTACCAGTATTGACGGAGCCAATTACACCATCAACCACATGAGAGCCCGAAGGAGTTGTAGTTAACTAACCAGGTCTTGGTAAATCGGGGATTTTATCATACAGAGTACCTGAATGAGTATAAACAAAGTTAAGGTACTGAGCCTGAGCAATGACTTGCTCTTCCGTAACAACGCCTCCTTTGGCCACATCTTTGGTAATTTTGGGCAATAACAATTTAATAAACCATTCCGCCAAAATTTGATCAGGAATAAAGACTTTCATTAAACGCTTTCTACGTCTCCACTCATGAATGTGATAAGATATGTACGTAGACATAGACTGTTTTAATGAAGTCAGCAATTCTGTGCCATTGTCGTATCTTACAGGCAACTGAAAATGGGTTAACAAAGCAGTAGCTAGTGCATTAAAATTATTAAAAGAGCCGCGTGGTAACTCAATGTACCATTTGGCAGCTAGACCAATGAGAGTTCTCTGAAAAAGACGTAATTGAATCGAATCATCGACTAGTGAATTGGATGCACACCAGAGGTGATAAGTCATAACGTGATTAGATGGGTCCTCTCTTGACTTACCTTCAAATTTCAGAATATCACTGGGCAACTTGTTAGGCATCGACGGCCAATATGGAAGATAAAAAATGGGATCATTCATAAGATGCGATAGATCCGGTAAATCTAAAGTTTCTATGAATGTTAACCGATGGCTAGGGTCTTGATAACCTTGTGTGATCAAACCAATGCCAGGAGGAGGATATCCAGGATACCTTGGAATTGGATGTGCATTTGGAATCGTGAAACCTCCTGAGTAACTAGGATTAATCGGACCATACTGGGGTTGTTAAGGTATTTGATAAGTATACCCAGGGTACGGCTGATACTGATATGCTGGATTTTGTGTAGTTTGACCAATTTGATACTGTCCCTAGTATGGTTGATAAGTAAACTGTGGTTGACTAGAGACAATCGTACTAGTAACAGCTTGTCTTGTAGGCATCTGGACCGTAGTCTGAATTGTAGGTCCTGACTGTGGTACAGAGGCTTGAGGAATTGCACTGATGTAGGGATAGAAGAAATCGGAGCTACAGATACTCCAGAAATAGGTGTTGTAGGTTGAACAGAAGTTACAGTAGCTGCAGCAGTCTGAGGCGGAGTCTGAGGTGTACTAGGCCTGGGTTGCTGAACAGAACCAGGTGCAGGGATTTGAACAGTAGGCTGGACAGGTTGCTGGGTTGGAATAGAAACTAAAGGTTGTCCAAGTTGATTAGGTAACTGCACATTTGGTTGCATAGTCTGTTGAATTTGCGGTGGATTCCACACCATGTTCATTCCGGGGTATTAACTCGTAGAAGATTGTGCATATGAAGGACCATAACCTGGTTGAATGTAGGGTTGATAATTAAGTGGTAAATTTCTTGCTCCTTGTAAAAATGATTGACCAGAAGGTGGTTGGAAACCTTGAGTTGGGTACTGACCTTGAGGATGATAACCTTGAGGCATGTACTAAATTTGGGGTTGATAAGGACCCTGAGGAATATACTGAGTCTGGGGTTGACCTTGGGGTATGTACTGTCCTTGAGGTTGATAACCTTGAGGTATGTATTGTCCTTGAGATTGTTCTCCAGGTAAATAATATTGTCCTGCAATTTGTCTTGGTAAAAAATTACCTTGAGGTTACCCCCCAGGTGGTAATTGACTACCTTGAGGTTGCCCCCCAAGCGGTAACTGACTACCTTGAGGTTGAGGATTTGGAATATTACCAGACATCATAAAGATTTGCTCTGCGTTCAACGTTTTAGTTTTAGTTCCATTTGTACCAGTTGATAACACTTGTTCAGTTGGTCGAGGAGTTTCTCCTGAGAAAGTACCAGAGAGTGACTAGTACCCCAAAGGAACAAAAGGACCACCGTATAAAAATGTTTCCGGTGATTGGGAAAACATAGATGACTCACCTGACATAATTGATGAAGGATAATAACCTCTTGGTGTAGGATGAAAAGGAATTCGGGGTGGTGAAAAACTAAGACCCGGGTTTTCTAAAAAATCTATCAATGATAAATACCAAGCGTCACTTCTAAAAGGACTGTGGAATATAGATTGACGCTCCCTAAGATTCAAAGTCTGTTGGGTTTCGGGAAGAGTTACTTCTTCGTCTGGACCAACAAGTTCTTCAATGGAAATGAGGTCAGAAGGAAGATTTTCAGTAATGGTATGTCTTATCCTAGGTGAACCAGGATCACTAGAAGTTAGAGTAAAAAATCCTAAAGATGGTTCCAAAACAGCAGGTTCAGTGTCAGGTTCAGAAATTTCAGGTTCTTCAGCTAATTCACTGGAAGGAGAAATACTACCAGTAAGTTTGGAAACTAAAATCGGCTCTTGAATATGCTCTGTTGTTTGTAATTGATAATCAGGATGAACAACTATAGATGACTTTCCTGCTTCTGTTGATCTAATTCTACTGTCACTAGGCGATACTAGAGCTCGAAGCCCTTCAAGTTGGCTTGGTGTATACTCAGGGGGCTTCCCTTGAAGTTTATGCGATTTTCTTGGTAATTCAGCCACGATTAAAAATTATTAATCACTCGCAATCAAATGAAAATTTCAATGAAAACTCCTAGAGTCACTAAGGAAACAAACAAATGAATCACACGCCTAAAAATCTAGGAGATCAAACCACACACAAACAATAACTTCCCACACTAAAAACACTAGTTGGTGATGAAATCCAACATCGTAGTATTTAATGTAGAAAGGGCGGTTGGAACAGTTACCTCGACAACCTGCTTAATGAAACAGACCGGTGCAAGTTTCTCCACTTAAACAATCTCGAGTGAAGATAACCCTCCAAAGAGTCCAAGTGAGTCTAGTCGACGTTTGCTCCAGGTACAGTGGGATCTTTCCTCCACCGTCACCTTAGGAAAAAACCGTAAGATTATGGTCACTATGGTTACCAACAGGAACTAATATACCTGGGGGGAATAGTCTACGGTCCGACATACGCGCAAGGGCAGAGTAACAAAGCTCAATCCCCTTGAAGGCTCCTTGACATAATCCAAGGTATACCGACAAGTGACCCCAGGCTCCTCGACAATGGTCTATCCGAGGTTTACCGTTGTTAATACGCGCATATCTTCTATCGTTCCCAAAGAGATAAAATTGATTATCCCACTGGTTTAGATATGACCTCATGCTTGACTCCTTTAAGAGGAGCTTCACAGAGCATACAAGCGACTATTGGATTTTTTCCTACCGCAAGATCAACTACTTGTTTGTTTTAATTGTCTTGGAGAGTTAATTACTCCCTACTCCAAGACACTAGCCTAAGCTATATTGGTGAAAAGAGCCCTAGAAATATAAAAGTTACTAGATTAATTTTAATTTAAGCGTTGATTTAAAAAATATGCTTCTTAGGAAAATAGGTGTGAAAGTGAAACTGATGATATGTAGTGACCCGACTCAAAACATACTAAAAATGCATCTATTATGAGAAACAATCTGTTTTCTTTCAATGAATTCTAGCTAAAGGAAGAGTTGAGAAATGAAATCTTTTAAAAACAAATCTTTCCTTCAAACAAGAATAAATGAAAATAAATCTAATTTAAAAGAGAACTCAAAATGATCTATGCTCAATAAGAAATCCCTTTTATTCAAGATCAAAACTGCAAACCAAGTTTTTCTTCAAAAGACCCTACAATTTCTAGAGAAACAGTCAAAGTTAAAAACTATTTTTGAGATTTAAAAATTCTAAGACTAAATCTGAATTAAAAATTCAAATATTTTGAGGATGTCTTACTTAGCTTGTAATCTAACTAAGAAATTCTTTGCTTGAATAAGAAAGAAGTCAAAAAAACATCCAATTTTTGTTTTTTAAGTGAAATTCCAAACTTATTAACAAAAGTTTTTAAAGATTTGCAAATGAAAAAAATGGGATCTAAATCTCATAAAAAAATTTCTTCTATGATGTCAGACTCAGTAAGAAAACAAGGGAATACCAGTGATCTAAAGGCATACCAGTGTTTCTAATCTTTGAGCGGGATGTAAGACAAAGAAAAAATCATTAAAACATGCAGATTTTCAAAAAATCATTCAAAACTAAAAATGCTGAAATAAACTCTTAACCAAGGCTTTCTGACAGATGACACAAGTCTGGGTATTCACTGAGAATCTAACAAACTAATCCAGAAAAGAGGATTTTAAGATTTTTCAAAAATCTTCACAGGGTCCGTAGGATTCAGTGCAAACCAGTGCAGTCCCGCACTGTGACTACAGGAAAAGTGCGGAACTACCCGCACTATCTCTAAAAGAAACGAGCAGACACAAGAAAACTAGAGAAAAAACAAAAAAATTCTCAAACATTTCTCAGGGATTCTACAGGGATAAACCACCCAAGCTAGTATCAATCAATCAAAATCAGAAAACATAAATTCATAAATCAAAAGTAAAAGAAATCAAAGCTCAAAATTCTTCCCCAGTGGAGTTGCCATTTTGTTGGACAGATAAGTCGTTCTTGCGGACAAGACAGACCTCCCAAATGTCCTACAGATAGCTAGCAACAAACGGACAAATAAAACTATCTTTTTCTAGATATATTGCGATTCATAATTAAATGCTATAAAGGTTTAACGATCTTACTTTTGATCTAACGCTTGTTTGTAGTAGTAGTCCTTCAGCCGTCCAAAAGAGTTGCCTTCGAAGATCTGCAATCACAAACAAACATCAAATAGCACCTGCATAGCATATATTCATAAATCATATCTATTATGGTGATCAAGTAATCCATAAAATAAACCAATCAATCGACAGCTTATTGAGAAAAACAGATTTATTTGTATTAACTTAAATAAGGAAGAGCCTTACAGCCGTGTTCGCCTTGATGTCATACAGGCCTTCCTGGGGTCCGAAACAAGCGTTTCCTTTATTCTGATTAGCCTTGCACTCTTCCAACCGATATACATACAGGTATGTAATCTTTCCCACATGAAATCTCAGCTAAAAGGGTCTAAGTTTCAACAACACTTCGCCTCCAACAATACTAAAACTTCAACCCATCAATTGTAACCCTTTGAGGCTGCCCTATGCCTCTTTTTATAGTGAAAGAGAGCAAGTTACAACTCCATACAAGAAGGGATAGAATCCTCCTTCAAAGGGATTAGTTCTTTACATCAAGGGGTTAACTCCTTAATGGATGGGATACATGAACCTGAAAAGAGCGGACTTTCCACCACAGGAATGTTTCTAGAAGCTTCCAAAAATGACTCAAACTAAGCTTCTAGATTTTACTTGTGTCTTTTTAATCTTTTACAGGGGTCTGCACCCTTAATGAATAAACAGTGCATTTGGCTCCACAGGATTTATAGCCAAAAGGTGCGGCACCGCAAGAAAAACTAAGAGAAAGTGCGGTACTAGAGTTTTTAAGAATTTTATGAGCTTTTCTCTTAATTTCAATGCTTTACTTTAAGAACTTTGATATTGTAGACTTCTAAGGGAGACTAAAATTTCATGGTGACAAATTTCAGTGTAACACTCCTAAATTGCTTGGTTTCAAATATCTTGAGATCGAGCTTGAAGAAACCATAACTCCAAGGACTAGAGTTGTTGATAGAAGGGGGGAGCATACTCCATCCCCTACTAGACAACATATATTCCCTTAGACGAGTCCCAATCCTACTCTTAACCCAAATTTGAATTATAACTTCCTAATGGCTAAAAGATGGAATCTTGCATCCTTCAAATATTTGAACTTTGCTGGCTTTCTTGGAGCTCCTCATCAACTCCCTGAAAAATATCACAAATGGCTACCAAAATTTGATGTAACTGTTGTCATAATTGCCAAGAGGCATATAAATAACTTCCTGTGGGCCATTTATCCCAAAAATGTTGAAGAGGAGGATGTGGTCATGATGTTGTTTGCACTAACATTTGAAGGGGATGTTAGAGATTGGTATTGTTGCACCTATTTTCTTACAAGTCTAAGGAAGCAGTTGTACAAAAATTTTCAATGTTTAGAATAATCAACCAACACATTGATGTATAATTGTAAACCCAATTTTTGTAAATTGTAATGTAAGTGATGCTAGTATGACAATTTAATTGTGTAACAACCTAGGTAAGGCTTTGATTTTGGTGAAGAATTTCATCATAGGAGGTTTTCTGTCTCACCAAATTATGTGTGTTTCTAAACATGGATAATCAACAAAGTTTTTCCTTCCAGCTTTAACCCCAAAGATAGGGTGGAATTTGTTGAAGACCAAAATTTTCCCTTTTTGACAACCTTTTTGCACTCCATTGTCCTTCTTTTTTACCTTAATAATTCTAATTGAGCATTAATTTACAATGTTATTGGCAACAATAGGTACTTAATCTTCTTTTATTTCATAATTTCATTGTTCTTTATTATTTAACTTAATATGTGCATAAGCTACTGGATTGCATCAATTTTGCAGCTAATGACTAATTCTGCAGCTTAATCGAAGGTTTTATGGGTTCTGAAAGTCCAGCAGAGGAATGAAATGTATGGAAAGATGGCTAACAACTAGCATAACGATGTTTTCCTATCTCCATGATCCAAATCAATGATAAGGATGCCATGCAAGCCAAGTCAACGCAAAAGTCAACCAACGAAGAAGGAGCCGAAGGAGAACTAGGCGAGCGAGGAAATTAATGGATAAAATAATTTTCCTATAATTTTCTTCTTCGATAGCAAATCATGAGGAAATCATAATATCATATTATTTTATGTTATTTTTAGTCTTTGTTGAGTAGGATAGGCTCGTAATTCTATTAACGGTTATTTAAAAGAGGTTATAAATATACCTCTCGACACGATGAAGACATAATTGATTATTGTCTTAAATCACTCTTGATCACTATTAATTAAAACTTGTTATTATCCCCATGATTTGCATTCAAATGTGTGTGTAGACTCCTGTGATTTCTACTTGCTTGCAACTCACAGGAGGGCGCCTTGAGAGTTGTAAGATTTTAATTTTGTTTTAACTAATAACTCAATTTTCTCATTTTAGTTTGGTAGTACTAGAATTAACCTCTCAATTCATATTTGATTTGGCAGTAGACGCTTATGAACAAAGATAGAGTTTGTTTTTAAGTTTATTCAAAGTTTATTTCATAGATTTGATCAACTTGTTGTATGAATGAAGAAAATAATTATTGTGCACATGAGGATGTTAGAGTAGAATTAATTTAATTGCAATCATAGATAGAATGCTTTCAAGGTTTTATCAGTATGACAATGTGACAGTGTGAGATTTGGTTTTGCCAATTGTGACATTTTGAATTCAAACTTATGATTTAATTCCATTTCTATTAGTAAGGATTTAATTTTAATTTTCTAGCGTGGAGAAGATTTTCATTTTCATTTGTGTGATTATTAAAAATAGTTTCCTTTCCTGTCAAAGTGTGAAGTAGATTTCAATTAAATTTCAGTTTGTGTGAAAATTTAATTTTTGAAAGCGTGATTCATTTTTGCAAGAGTGATAGTGTTTTTGCTTTGAATCAGTTTTAGATAAAAACATGTGCATGAAACATCCTAATTCACCTAATAAGAATTCCTAGCACAAACATGGCATTTACACTTCATCAGTTTACAAGTCCTGGTCGATAATTTATGAAGTAATTTAACTTCAATTAAATTACCAAACATTTTTGTGCCGTTTCCGGGGAAGTCTATATAGGATTTATTATTTATGAGAATTTATCATTAAAACAAAATGATAAAAAAACATTTATGCATTGGGAAAGAGATTCTAGGGGTAGATTTGTAGAGTAGGATTTCCATTCCAACATCATCACTCACTCCATCAAGACCACGTAGTTCCACACCATCCACCGAAACTCGTATTCCATCATTCACAGGTAGATATAGACTTCTTGAGTTACTTAGATATGAGATCCAGCCTAGGGATTCACCAACTTCTTCTACTGAAGTTGTAGTAGAAGAACCTACATCCCCAACATAAGGAGAAATCTTTCTATCTTCGATTGGAGAACAATTTCTAGGACAATAACTAGAAGTCCCTAGTGAAGAAGAAGGAGAGACTTATTTTAACATTCCATTGATAGAAGAACCAGAGGAGGAGCTAGAAAAAACAATTATAGAACTTTACATAAGCTCTGAAGAATCTAAAATCGCAGGAGAAGGTGAAGGAGAGGTACACAATGTGAATTGTGAACATAGTATTGGAGGAGGAAGAGGTAGAGGAGAAAATACAGTAGGAAGTGGAGGAAGAGGTTTAAGAGGTGGAAGAGGAGAACCATAACCTTTTGAATTTCCCATTTTAGATGATGATACCACGACCACAATGAATAATATTTCACCCTCCACCCTCCCTAATTTCGATGGAGTAATAATTGAGGATCTTGAAACATTTCTTTTTGAGTTTGAATTTTTGTGTAGATCTTATGACTACTTGCTTGATTATGAAAAAATGAAATTATTTCCAGAAACTCTTAAAGACAGAGCACTTAAATGGTTTATAGGATTAGGAGAACATACCATACAAACATGGGAAGAAATGAAAGATGTGTTCTTAGAAAAGTACAAAGATTATTGTATGTCTCATAACCTTAAAGATGAAGGCTTTAAAATGATGCAGAAAGAGGATGAAAATTTTGAGGATTCAGTTGAAATATTTGCTTACAATGTTAAAAGGGATAAAATGCATACTTTAGATGATGAAACTTTGAAATATCTTTTGCCAAAATCCGTTAGAGATGAGTGGATAGATCTTCTCAATTTAATGGGTAAAGGAGATGTTTCACAATTATCATTTAGAGACATTTGTGAACTTTGTACACATATTTCAAGAGGTAAGGCTAGAACTGGAAAACATTTGAGAGATCCCGTTATGTCTAGGATTAATAAATCTTCTGTTGGAACAATAAGTAGAGAAGAAATATGCAACTTTATTGAAAATTTTAAAACAAATATTTTAGGGAGTCTTAGTGAGCAATTGGATACCCTTAAAATTCAAAGCAAGCAAAAAGATGAAAATGTTGCATTATCAATCTTTTGTCGTAAATGTAGAAATAAACATGCTCTAAGAGAATTCCCTCTTGATAGTGTGGAAATATGTGCTATTTGTGCAGAAAACCATGACACAAAAGTATGTCCTTCAAGGCAAGCTGAGTCACTTTGTTTTATAGGTGAAATACCATGGAAACCCCAACATCCTAATATGGTGTGAGGTATTAACTCTCAGTTCCAATCATATGCACAACCTCAAACCAATTGGAATACCCCAATGCCTTGGAAAAATTGGGCACCTAAAAATCCATTATGGACACAAGGTTGGGAGTACCCTCATAGGAATCTTTAATTTAATTAGCTTCAACAACCATTTATTCCATATCAACCTCCATATTATACTCAATCAAATTATTTTTCCATAATATCAAATACAAACTTATTCTTGTAATCAACCACCTACATTACCACCCACATCATACCCCCAAAAACGAATCAACTACCTGCTCAGCCACTTCCGAACCTAAACAACTTGTCTACAATATAGAAGGTCAAAATTCCAAGCTTGCATGATAACTCCATTAGATCTAAATAATGTCCAACTTAGATCTAGTATATTTTTGGAAAATAAGTTACCATATGTTGTTATTCGGGAAGAAGATGAACCTCTTGATAAAGAAACATCTCTTAATCAAGAAGAAATTTCTCAAAAATAAAGTACCTTGTACATTATAATGACACTCCAATCTGCCAGCAAGGACACAACATCCACATGTTTGATGCCAAGGTTGAGGTCATAAAAGCATCAGATCGCTCACTTGTCATGAAGTGAAGTGATTAGAATTGGATCAGGACCTAAGTGATAGCTCAAATTTCAAAGTGTTCAAAAGTGTGCCGAACCTGAGTGACCAGATATATCTCGTCTTCCTGATTTTGGTGCTTTGAACAGTTCGAAAAACCAACATCGTATGAAGAAGTTATCACGTTTTTAAAAGTCAAGTAAACCACAGATTTCGACAGTTGACTAGGGTTAACTGGGCATTGGAACAGTCAGCAAAAAGGATATTCCTCAGAATATTCCTTCTGGGCCAATAAGATGTTGAAAATTGTCGAATTTCTACTCGGCGTACGAGTTCAAGAGCCAATGAAAAGTTTCCACGTGGCCCTGAAACTGTGTTATAAAATTTTGGGAGGCTGCAGGAATCGACCGCGGGACCTCCTGCAGGGCATGCACACCATTTACCGCTCGCTCTACACATTATGGCTTAACCTTAAGGGTCACGGGTTTAATTTATCGTTTTTTGCAATGGTGTATGGGGGTTGGAGACCGTCGCCGGTCCCAACCTGCTAGCGGTCCCATAAACATGTCACATGGGAGACATAAAAATGTCACTGTTGCAGTTCAACCCGCAGTCTCCACCAATCAACTGCTCTATGTCATGGTTGTCACATGGACACGTAAAAATGTTACATTGTGGGGTTTATATGATGGTTATCGCAAACCCTCTTTCAAACCAGAGTTTAAACTTATCCATAGTTATATACGTGGGTTCCACATGCGGTTATGGTCATGACCACGGGGTTTGGGTCAGCATGTGGCCACCCCAACACCCGACATTTATTGTAATAGTTATTTCAGTGGTTAAATCTAGCAAGCGCGCTAATTAGGGCAGAATCACTATTTTGACTCTGGTTAAGTGGAGTCCTCCACTTTTAGTGGATTTTTTCTAGGTGTAACTGGGAAAAAGAGTAGGAGACTCAATTTTCGACCATTATGGGTGAATGAAGAGTCATTATTAGCTAATTGGAGCATTCTGGATCCATTAGTGAGGTTTGCAGAGCCAACTGAGGAATTTTGAGTGTGATTTTTCTTCAGAGAAGTTCCAAGGGCCACTAAGGCTACCAGGAGCCACCATGAGAATGAGGCCTAGCCAGGATAGCCAGAGGCCATTCTTAGCAAACCAATAGTCTATTCTAACTATCTTGAACCTTCTGAATCCAATGATGGGCTTTGTAGAAGCATTTGGAGACTTCTGAAAGCCGAGATGCTACAAATAACTTTTCAGTGAGCCAAGAGCCACAGGGTGCCACCAGGTGTTGGAGGCATATCTAGAGTAGCCATAGGCCAAAATCAGCAAGTGAATAGTCATTTATGACTACCTTGGACATTCCGAATCCAATGGAGGTATTTTCAGAGCCATTTGGATACTTCTAGAGCTGAAGAATCCACGGAATTTTCAGGGAGCCTAGTTCCACTTAGGGTTAGAGGCATCTATTAGGAAGCCAGAGTTCATTCGAAGCAAATGAACAACCTGTTTTGGATGACTGATATGTGTTGGAGAGAGTAGAAAAGGTTTCAGGGAAATAAAAGGAATTCTAAGAGATTTTGTGCCACAAAGAAGCTCATGGAAGCTTAAGAACACCGATAGAAGAGGTTAAGCCCAATGGAGCCTAGGTCCATTTCCAGATAGTTAATAGTCAATTCAGGGGTATGATGGTATTCTAAGCCCATTGGTACAATTCAAACAACCATTGGAGTTAAGTAGTAACTTGTAAAATAAATTTTCCATCTTAATCCCAAAGGGCCAAGTCAATTGATGAAGGCTCAAGGAGATGTAGCCCAAGACATACGGGTGAACTCCTTTATTATGTTCGTTGTTATGTGTTGATGGTTAATTTGCTGCAATTTATGGTTGTCATACATGCTTATAATCAACATAAACAAATGTTTAATTCTTCACACATAAAGCCTTAAAACAGTTAAAACACATACACTTGAGTCAATAATGCAATTCTGCACATGCATGTATACGCAAGATCTTAATTTATTTTAATTGAGTGGGAGGTGTTTGCATAGCATAACAAGTTAGCCACCCATTTCAAATCAGGCTGGTATCAGAGGACTAGGTTTCTTGCTTGACAGAGCACTAGGTTGCTTTCTTGATAGAGCATGAGGTTGCTTTCTTGCTTGTTTGACTTGAAGGGTGTTTAACAGTGCAAAGAATTTAACTATCTACAAATTGACTGATGCTTACAAGTTTGAGTTTGCTAAAGGTGAAGGGGAGCTACTGCTGGCTAAGTCCAGAAGATGACAAGAAGGAAGAAGGTTGAAAGCATTCTCCTTACCCAAAGGACCTCAAGGAAACCCTTGGAGCATAAGAGGGATTTTTTGCAAAAGAGGCTGCTTGAAAAAGAGATACAAGTTGCAGAGAAGAGCTTGAATCTACAGCCAAATTGTTAAGAAGGTTTGTGAATTGTTTTTGATGCTTTGTGAATTGTTGTTGAAGTTCTTTAATTCATTTACATAATTATGGCAAATTCATCAAGTGAGGTTTCTAAATCCTCCTCCTTTGCAAGACTCTTTGATAAAGAGATGAAGCAGAACTTCTACATCCTGAAGGATATGGTGCAAAGTCTGTATGAAGATGTAAGGGAAAGCACTAAACTTCATGAGCGATTGGTTGCTATGAAGCAAGAGAAAGAAGGACTTCTTCAAAAAATGCATGAGATGGAGATGTAGCTCCATCATGCCCAAGAGGCCTTAACCAAAAACATGCTTGAAGGAGAGGTAAATCACTCAAATTTTTCTTCAATTTCCTCTTCAGGTAGATGTGTAGGTTCATTTGAAAAACACACTAGAGGTATAGGGTCCAAATTGATGTTAAAAATGGGCTATGATGGCAAGGGTCTAGGAAAACATGCACAAGGCATGATTGAGTCTATTATGGTTGAGGAAAGGCCTAAGAAGTTTGGTCTAGGCTATGTTCAATCTTATGGCGAAAACTCTATAGCCATGAAGGCACTTGAGATAGTTTCAAAAAGAAATTTTGTTGTAAGTTTAAACCCACAAACATGTCAAGATTGTATTCAAGGTGAATGCCATTGTTTGAAACCCATGTTGTAGCAAGATGTTGTAGACATCCAGCTCTCCCTTGCCCATCGATTGAGCCCCCAGGGCAACGAGGGTTGATTTCGGGAATCACCACCGCCCTGGTTCGATTCTGGGAAACACTGTTGCCCTGGGTCGATTCCAGGAATCACCACCACCTTGCGCTGGTTCTGGGAATCACCGTCGTCTTGAGTCGACTCTGCGAATCACTGTCGCTGCCTTGGGGGTCCCTGGGGGGCCCCAGGGCTCAGCTGATGGGCGATGGAGAGCTGCCAGTTCTCCATCACGACCGAGGCTCGGGCACCCAGGGTGGCGTCAATGATTTTTATTTATTTATTTATTACTTTTATTTATTTATTTATTATTTATTATTTATTATTTTTATTTTTTAATTAATTAATTAATTTATTTTTTCAATTTAATTTTTAATTTTTTAATTTTTTTTTTATATATTTTTAATTTTTTAATTTATTTGTTTTTTTTTAATTTTAATTTGAATTTTTTTTAAAATTTTTAAAATTTATTTATTTTATAATTAAAAAAAAAATTGTTAATTTTTTTATTTAAAAATGTATTTTTCATAAAATTATATGATTTTTTTTTTAAATTTAAATATATTTAAATTTTCTTTTATTTTTTTAATTTTAAAGTTTTGCTATTTTAAAATTTTTATTTTCATTTGCTTTTTAATTTAAATTTAAATTTCTAAATTTAAATTATTTTTTATTTTAATATTTTATTTTATTATTATTTTTTAAATTTAACTAATTTTAAATTTTTTTATCTTATAATTTTTTTTAATTATGTGGTTTTTTTAATTTTTTTTTATAACTTAAAAAAATAATTATTGTTTTTGTTTTTTTTTGTATTGGGTTAGTTTTTAATTTTTTTCTTTAAATTGTGTGTGTTTTTTTTCCGTTTTATTTTCTTTTGAAATTTTATTTATTTATTTATTTTTTATTTTTACAAGTGGTATTTATCTTTAATATCATGCCTAAAAATCGCTAGAATTTTATTTTCATAAAGGTAATATTTTATCTTGAATGTCATCCTTGGATTTTCAAAGCTTTTGAGAGACATGATAATAGATTATCTTTAATACCACACGTAAAAATTGTTGCAATTTTAAGACTTTTGATATTTTATCTTTAATATCATGTTTATCGTTGAAATTTTAAAGTTTTTCAGAGTCATGATATTTTATCTTTAATGTCATTAGTTGACAATTTACCCCGAAAAGAAAAAGACATTATTCCAACATTAACACTTTTCGTTTTCAAGGTGTTTTTTTCACACAAAAAATTGACAACGTTATTCCAACAACAACACTTTTCGTTTTCAGGCTGCTTTTTGCACACAAAAATTTGCCGACGTTATTCCAGCATCAACACTTTTTGTTTTCAAGATGTTTTTTGCACACAAAAAATTGGTGATGTTATTCCACCATTAACACTTTTTGTTTCGAGGGTGTTTTTTCAATCCTTTTTTCAAGAAAAAATTTGGTTTTTAGCATAATTTAAAAAAATGTTGAAATTTGACCTTAAAAAAACAGTGCATTTTGGAAGACATACTTTTTGTTTTTGGCCTATTTTTTCATGTTTTTTGAGTTTTTTTGGGTTAGAGTTCTCATTTTGAGTTAATAGTTCACGTTTGATCGGTAACTATGTTTAAAACCATTGATGAAAAAAAGAAAAATTTCCTTGTAAATGGTCATAGATTACGAATATATCATAAACATTTGACAAAGGAAGAGTTCATTAGAAATCTACAAGATAATCTTGATTTGAAGTTGTTCAAGAAATATTCTTCTTCCTTTGCAAATTAAATCGCAAAATAATTTATGTTTCCTTAAAAAAAAAAAATTGTTCAAAAAAAAATTATATATAGCCATGAAAACCAACATCGTTGGCATGTTTATACACAAAATCTAAGTCAAAAACCAAGAATTCTTGGCAACTTAGATTTTATTTTTAAATTCCTTATTCTTGTCCCATTTCTTTTTATTCCCCTTTTTTTAAAATAAGATAGCTACATAATTGTCAATAATCTGCAGCTTTCATGAAATTCCGTAGTTGACTTGGCATATTACAACCAAAGAAAATGAAGATCATGGCCAAAACAACTTGAACGGAGATCACAACTAAAGAAACTTGAGCAACCTACGAAAGAACAAATTCAAAAATCAGTAAGGTAGGATAAAAGGTATGTAAATATTAGTTAGATAATAAAGGGAAGCATTGAGTTATGAAAATAAATAAGATGAATGATCATTGCTACCGCCATTTTGTATAGTAATTACACTCGTTATGACATGAATTTTATCTTAACAAAAATATCTACATGTCTTGTCAGAAGTGTATGAAACTGTTATGAAACCTTGTTATCATTTGAATTCACTCTATTTCTTCCATATATCATTCCACTTCCTTTGCATACCATCACAGTTTCTCACATCATATCCATTCTACTTGACCTTGTTTCATTGCTGAGAACACTTCACCTGTTATCCAAATTTCGTTCCCTCGACCTACTCCATAACCAAATTCGTTCCAAAACCCTGTCAAAAGGGAAATTATGGACTGAAAACCTCTTCAACATGGGAGTCAATGTACGTTCGGAGCCGAATGGGAAAAAATTTCTTAAGGCATACCCACGAGTGAAATAGCAGTTGCAACAAGCACAAATATTGGAAATATTTGAAAGGTTTGATGGGCACAAGAAAGAAGTCACGAAATCATTTGCTTGGGCTTATGATGGTATAGAAGCCAAGATTGGGGATGTTAAATTAGTTCTGACAAAGTCATTCATGGCAGAAGCTATCGAATTTCCAAGAAACAGAGAGAGTTGGTTTCAAAACCAAAAGATTAAAGAAAAAGAGTGGGAGGTCTTTCTTAAAAACCCAGGTATGGATATCTCTGTCTTCAAGAAAGGAATTCCAGTGACAACCTTAAAGACTAAATGGAGAAATTTTATATTAATTAATTCAGAAATTCATAACCTGTGAGGGTAGATTCGGAAATATGTTCTTTTACCATGCTCACTTAATGATGAATTTTCATGATGGTAATGAATTCAATTTTCCATACTTCCTACTTTGTAGCCTAAGAAAAATGGTTGCTAACATTCATAGAAAAATATAGTTCATTGACAATGATTTATATCATCATGGGTTAGTGAAAATATTAATTGAAGCTCATTTGAAAATCAAAGGGGATAACTGGGAAGATTTTATGATATGAAATCATTTCAAAGAAGATGAACCCAATGCTAAAATAAGGAAGAGTAGAAGAAAGTTTCCCTCAAACCCTAAGAAAAATTCACCTGCACAGGAAACACAACAAGATGAATATTCTAATGATAAAATCCCTCTTACAAATGTGTTAGAAAATCTTAAGCAGAAAAACGTTAGAAGAAAGAAAGCCAACAATAAAGATGAAGGTATATCAAAGAGATAAGGATAACAAGAAAAAGCATCCCCTCACTAGTGAAAAGTCACCAATGAAAGTAAGAAGAAGTGCAAGACTCAAGAAGTCAACCAATGAATAGTTTGAACAATCACCAAGATTTATTGATTTAGAAGAAGAGGAACCAATAGATCCATCACTAGTTGCAAGCCCAGCTAGGAAAACCACATAAATTAACCTTGTCCAACAAGAAATCTATGACTATATAGAATCTCTGGAACGAAAAGCTGCAGGAAAAATTGTTGAGTCATCCTCAAACTGAGAAGAAACCTTAGATGAAGAAATCCATTTCAATCCTCCAGAGCAACCTAGAGTTGAAGACACTCTTAAGCAAAAAATCTATGAGTTGGAAGTATTGAATAAATATTTGAAGCAGGAACATGAAGCACTAAAGGTGCATAATGAAATCTAGAGAACTCAAAATGACAACATCCTGCTACATCTTGGTTTATGGTACAAGAAAAATAGAAATTGAAATCTAAAAATAAATTTATTAAGAGAAATATCATATCTTTGCAATACATGATCTTAATGAAGAAGCCAAGGATGACAACTAGTACTTGAAAATTAAAGAGAACTAATTTAGATGGTCTTACTCGGGCCTTAAAGGTAGCTCAGTGACAGAGAAGGGTTACAAATTTTGAAATTTTGAGCATGAGGACATGCAATATCTTCTGTGTGGGGGAATTTTGAAGACCAAAATTGTCTCTTTTTGACAACTTTCTTGCACTCCATTATCCTTATTTTTTACCTTAATAATTCTATTGAACATCAGTTTATAATTTTATTGGCAACAATAGGTACTTAATCATAGTTTATTTCATTGTTTCATTTTTCTTTATTATTTAACTTAATATTTGCATAAGCTAATGAATTGCATCAATTTTACAGCTAATGACTGATTATGTAGCTTATTCAAAGGTTATATGGGTCCTAAAACTCGAGCTGAGGAACAAAATGTATGGAGAGGTGGCTAACAATTGGAATAACAATGTTTTCCTATATCCATGATCCAAATCGATGATAAGGATTCCATATAATCCAATTCAATGCGGAAGTCAACCAACGAAGGAGCTGAAGGAGAACCAAGCGAGTGATGAAATTAATGGAGAAGATACTTTGCCTCATAATTTGTTTCTCCGATAGCAAATCATGAGGAAATCATGATATCATATTATTTTATGTTATTTTTAGTCTATGTCGAGTAGGACAGTCTCGTAATTTTCTAACCAATTATTTAAAAGAGGTTATAAATATACCTCTCGGCATGATGAAGACATACTTGATTATTGTTTTAAAGCACTCTATATCATTGTTATTAAAACTTGTTATTATCCCTATGTGTTGCGTTCAAATGCATGTATAGACTCTGTGATTGTTACTTGCTTATAAATCGCAGGAGCCCCCCCTGAGAGTTGTAAGATTTTAATTTTGTTTTAACTAATAACTCAATTTTCTCGTTTTAGTTTTGTAGCATTAGAATTAACTTGTCAGTTCATATTCGATTTGCAGTAGATGCTTATGAACATAGATAGAATTTGTTGTTAAGTTTATTTGAAGTGTCTTTCATAGATTTGACCAACTTGTTGTATGACTGAAGAAAAGTATTATTGTGCACACGAGGATGTTGGAGTAGAATTAGTTTGATTTCAAATTGCAATCCGAGATAGAATGCTTTCAAGGTTTTATCAATATGACAATGTGACAGTGTAAGATTTGGTTTTTCCAATTGTGACATTTTGAATTTAAACTTAAGATTTAATTTCATTTCTATTAGTAAGGATTTAATTTAATTTGTTGGTGTGGAGAATATTTTCATTTTCACTTGTGTTATTATTAAAAATAGTTTCCTTTCCTGTCAAAGTGTGAAGTAGATTTCAATTTAATTTCATTTTGTGTGAAGATTTAATTTTTGCAAGTGTGATTCATTTTTGCAAGAGTGATAGCCTTTTTTATTTGAATCAGTTTTAGATAAAACATGTGTATGAAACATCCTAATCTAATCTAAAAATTATTCTTATTAAAATCCTAATCTAATTTGAACATTATTCACCTAATAAGAATTCCTAGCACAAACAATGCATTTACACCTCATAAGTTTACAAGTTCTGGTTAATAAGTTATGAAGTAATTTAACATCAATTAAATTACCAAACAAAAATCATTGACATAGTCTTAGGTGATTCCTAGTGTTTTTAGTCGATTCTATTGTAAAGTGGTTTGGGAATAATTTAAGCTATTTGGTTAATTATTTTATTAGAGATCACTTGATCTACTAGATCATATTGTGTCGTGAAATTGGGTAATTACTTTAGGGTTTATAACGAATGGGTATCCCCCCTTTGAGGGTTGAATTTGTAATTATCTGATGTAAAAATATTTTATTGCATGGTCCCTCACAATCAGACACTATGGCTAACTAATTTGAGGGCAGAAAAATAATTAATCCCCTATTGTGTCAATCAATTAATTTTTATGAAAAAAATAAAATTAAATCCTAAGCCACAAAAATAGTTAATTGGAAGTCAAAAAAATAATTTTAGAGAAATTAATTTCTCCAAGTGGAAAAGATGACCAAAAAAACTCGTGGGTCAAAAGGAAGTTAATTTTTTGAGGTCCCCCACCAAGGAAAAAATGGATATTTAAGAAAAATTGAGCCCTTGGACCTTGGTGGTTATGTCAAAGTCAAATTTTTGAGGAAATTAATACAAAATGTTTATTTTTGGATTAATAAAAAATGTTTTTAAGAGAAATTAGAAAATTCCTCAAAAACAAATAATTTTCGACGACATAGATTAAAATATGATCAAATATTTATCAATGTTAAAGATTTCTTTGACGGGGATCAATCCAACTAGCCATTATTTTCCACTTGGAGGATTTATCTATAAATTAGAAGCAATTTTTCTTTTGAAGTCATGATGAAATTTTTGACTCTAGTCTATGTAATTTTTTAATGTTGGTATTGATCCACTGATCTACTAGGATCATTTGAATTTCACAATAGAAAGACTTTGGATTTCTGTTCATGGTGTTATTTGTCCGATGATCTATGGTATATGTTGGTTATGTCTTTTCTTATATTGTGCTTAATTTTTTTATGAACTTGTTTATTCATTTTTCGGTGATAAGAACATTATATTGGTAGATTTGGGTCTATCTTAGGTGATCTGATTCACCATATTTTTATCAAGTTTGTTTGAAAAATATATAGAGTTTGTCGATACACTAACCCTTGGGCTCCAAGTTCACAGACTTTGGAGAAGAGTTGACCTTGTTTGGCCTCTAGGAAGTTTTGTTTGATTTTTTTACTTCGTGAAGGTTGTGGGAAATAGAATAACTTTCGAAACACATTTGATTCATTATCGTTATCATCTAAAAAACTATTTGTCAAAAATATTCTATTTCAAAAGCATTGCATATTTGTATATATTTATAAATTAATTTTGTAAATAAATTTTTCTAACCCTTGTTTTGCAGCAACTAGGGTTTACGGTTTATTTTTTTAATTTCGTATATATTGTGGTTTTGGGTATTCTAATTTTCATTTGTGTAGGTGAGCTTAGGAAAAATTTGTTGGGGTTTTGAGTTATATATAGGCCCTTGAGTGTAAGATCTAGTCTCTATTCCATTTGCAAGGCCAACATCAAATATTTTGCAGTGGAATTGAGAAAATTTGAAGATCTGAAGCAAATAAAAAAATTTGGCAAGGGTTTGAATTTTTTTAGGGCCCCTAGGCCGATCATTTTCCTTTCTAGCCTATTCGCAAGCCATGGTTTACCCTCTAACACTAGCAGCGGGCCCATTTTGGCCTCTTTACCCTAATCGTGGGCCCTTTCACCCCTTTCGTCAACCCTCTATGTGTTTTTCTCTTAGCCGCAAACCTATTAAGCCTTGCGACAACCTTTTCTAGGCCTCTTAGGCCTGACCGCAGGCTTGAAAGCCTTCCCCAAACCCTCTATCCTCCTCTTTTCCCCTCCTTATCCCTTTGTTGCCTTCTCTTCCTCCTGTCACAACCTCCTCTACCCTCTGTAACCTCGCGTCCTCCCTCGTCTCCAACTTTTCCCCCTTGACTTGCCTTCTCTCAGGTTGCAGGCCTTTCGACCTCCTTTTAACCCTTGTCATGAGGCCTCCTTAGCCTTCTTCCCAATTGCATTCCTATTTGGCCTTTCCGCCCCCACCTTGAACCTCATGCTAGCCTTCTAGGTCCAAGCGTTGCGCTATTGTGGCCTTAATTCACCTCTTTCCCTCATTGTTGAATGATAATGAAATTTC
This sequence comes from Pinus albicaulis, assembly GCA_034641835.2. Taxonomy (NCBI): domain Eukaryota; kingdom Viridiplantae; phylum Streptophyta; class Pinopsida; order Pinales; family Pinaceae; genus Pinus; species Pinus albicaulis. The sequence goes on from CM076584.1 coordinate 634,595,648, forward strand.
TGAGCTAATTTGTGTTGTGTTGTAGAGATTTGGAGTTAAAATTTTGTGATTGCAAGTAGCCTTCTTCATTGGAGAAATTGTGGGTTAGTTTCTAGTCATCTCCAAGGCCTCAAGGCCTAAGTTCTTTGATCTCCTCACTATTGACCTACCTCTAGTTAATCATTCAGTAACATTAGTAAAATTTTCATTTAAGTGTCCTAAAAATTATTCATGAGTTTCTTGACATACTAAGGGATTGATTGCAAAGTTTTATCCTAACAATTACATAAGCTCTTTCTAACTGTTAATAAAGGCTTTCATTTAGCCAAAGAGAAAGATATAATTAGTTTGGGACTGTTTGACACATTTGGCATAAGAATAACTCAATGTTAGCTCACTAATGTCATAAAGTTCATTTGTTATCCATTTAATGTCATTAGAACATAAGTGACATAAAAGTTTATACTTGGTTATGATCTATTGGTTATAATTTCTCATTGTGGAATTGTTTAAGTGATTGGTGAAGTATCTCATTTGTTAATAAGAACACTAACATATTGTTGTTTCTTGTCAGTTGTATAAGCATCATAGATTCAATATTTGCACTAATAATCTCACTCTCTAAAGCACATCAACTTAAGATCTAATATCTTGTGAATTGGTAAATATTACTCAAATTTATTGGATATTGGTGTCCATTGTTCTCTTACACATTGGTGTTAAATATCTAAGCATTATTAACTTGGGGAATTACTAATTTAATAATATGTTTGTTGAATAATTGGCATTGGCATCTCTTATTGACATTGGAGAATCTAATCATGATTTTTGCATTGTCTTGTTCACATAACTTGGAAAGCTCCTAATTTTCTAAAGAACATTAATCATCTTGAGAAATTGAGTGACATATTTTGATAAGTGTTTTTCTTGCCATTCTTGGTTCAGGGTTAATATTTATTTAGGATCTTTGGAATATTGGTGATCTTTTCTTTAAGCATGTATCTTATGGTTATCTAACAATTGATCAATTGGTTATCTCTTGTATCCTGTGGGCACTTGTAATATTGGCACATATACTTGTGGTTGAGATTGTCTCTTATTTACCATTTTTAAGTGCTTATTGTCATAACTAAAAATCAATCATATCTAAGTACTTAAAGGAACATTGAAAAATATTTCATTAATAAGCACTCAATAAACTTTCATTGACATCCTAGAACTAGTCTTGCATTAATAATTTACCTCCAAGCATAAGATTTGTTGATAGAAAGATATGAACACCCTTCTCATATTTTCTTGAGAAGTATAGCCCCTATAGTATTTAAAATGGTGACCTTGCATTCATCAGACCCATAGTCTCTACAGCGCCGAAGGCATCGGGTATGTTAGATTGCAAGGAGAGCAATTTTTAACCAAGCCTTTTCTTGTTTCACCTTGACTTATCTCTGCCACTTACTTTAGAGACTAGGTTCAATATAGATAAATATCAAGGGATAAACTTAGTTAAGCATATAATTAAAATGAACAAACATTTTTGTATTTCACCTAGTTTGTACAATTTGCATCTCATCCAGGATAGCCAAGCATTCATCAATAAGTGGTTGTCCATCTAGTCATTTGGTCTTAAATTTATATATAAAGAAAGTTTTTGACTCCATAAGGCAATGGTCTCATATAACGATTTAATCTAATCTATTTAACTTGCTAAAATCAACCAAGTGCCTATGCAATTCAATCGTGTCTCCCAGACTTATTAGTTACTAATAAGTCTTGCAGTTCCATCTTCCATAGGGACTACCCCCCATAGCCTGTCATTGGGATACAACTAAAAAGGAGATATTGGGGATTAAAGTGGCAGCCCCCAACCTGATTCGTTGTCGCATCGTGCCTATACAATCTAAGTGACAACATGTATCCTAGTTTACCTCAAGGAAGCACTGCTAATTTCAATTAATTGGAAGATGCTTTAAATAAAAGGTGGTGCTTTGACCTATATGTTAGTATGGACTTTGAAATATCCATGACTATAGCTAATACTTATATGGAGAATCCTAAGGAATACATCCAAGGATTTGATACCAATATTAGGGATATCCCTGGTAGACTTGAACCTAATGATGTTATTATCCTTGAAAGGTTTATCAAATCATCCCGTGGGAACTTAATATATGCTCTTATAGAAAAAAAGCCCAAGAATTTGGCTGAAGCTAAAGAGACTCTTATTTAAGTTGGAGAAAACATAAACGATGCACATATTGAAATGTTCAACTACCCTAGGGCCAAGATTGAGGTCAAGTCAAAGCCAAATTCAACCCCTGAAATTGAAGAAGTAGTTTTGTCCTTGGTCAAGAAGGTTGGAAAAATATCAAAGGGTGTTAATATAGGTCAAATATATATCATGAATATGCTAGCTACTCTTGAAAAGGATAAGGCATCAAAATCGAATTATCCTCCTAAGAATCAATTTAACAAGGAAAATTCCTCTTATAAGAATAATACTAAGGGATATCAAGGTATTCAACAAAGTGTCCTCAATCCCCTTGCTCTAGCCAATATGGTAAGGCAAGAGGAGGAAACCTAAGAGGATAGTTCCAACGAACAAAGTGAGGAAGAGGAGGAGCCTGAGAAATTGAACAATGTAGATGAAACCCATCCATTCAATATATTTATTGGGAATACATAAGTCCATCCACAACCTAGCTAAATTAAACTCAAGGATGACAAGAAGAAAATGTATTGGTTATGGAAAGTAATGGGAAATCCAAGGGCTAGCAATAATCTAGGAAAAATGAAAAACAAGCGTAAGAAAGCTTTAGTGGAAATCCCTCTCAAGAGAAGGAAACTCCTAAAGAAAAGCCCAAACACAAGGCCAAGGACCATGAAAAAGAGTTAAGTGTTGATATTGGTAGTGTTGTGAGAAAAATGATTGTGCAAGTTACCATAAAAGAGATTGTAAATTTCACTCCCCAAAGAAGGTAAGTCAAGAAGGGTCATGGACTTGATGATGATCTTGATGATTCTCCCATTGTTTTAAAAAGCATGAATTTTGACAAGACAAATCTTGGACATGAGCCATTCTTGTTGACTTTGGCCATTAATAGATTGCTTCTCCATAATTTAATGTTGGATTCAGGGGCCTCTTCTAATATTATTCCCTTAAACCCCATGGACCAATTATAATTAGACATTACCAGGCCTTATAAGAATGTTATGGATTTGATTCTACGTCAATTCTCATCCATGGCCTCGTTAAGGATTTAAAAGCAAGTATAGATCATAATAGCGATATTTCTATTCTTATGGGCATTGTTGTTACTGACATACCTAATGTATGGTGAATGTTGTTGTCAAGGAAGTGGGATGCATAAATTGGGGTTCAACTACAAATGAACTTATCATATGCCACTATTCCCCATTCTGATGGGAATCCATTCATCCTTTGTAGGGCACCTCAACTCCTAAATCACGTGGAAGATATGGATTCCTTTCAATATTCTAACCAACAATCTGGAACCAAAATCCAAGGCCCTCATACTAGCCAATCTAAGTCTGAAAACCTTCCTTATGCTCAAGAGGTTAGCCTTCTTAAGGAACCTACTCCAAAGACAACCATACCTAATAAGTAAGGGAAGAAAAACCCTTAGAATGATTTTATGGTTGGGGAAATGGTTTTAGTTGACAAGCATCTCATCCCTGTGAAAATTCATGGAAAGGTTGGTGAATGTTACTTTTATATATCTAGACTTGAGGGTGAGATTTGGCCTGATCTAGTGAAATCTAACGACATCACCCCTTTCCTTAAGACATGATGCAACATGGCATGCATGGTAGTGTGGGATGCATTGCATGTTTATTTTTCATAGTTGATATCATCATATCATTTTCTCATACTAGATTAGATTGCATAGTAAATTAAACTTGCATTTAACTTTGATTTTATTTTCTGTATGGATTATTTCTTTCATGAAAAATATGGGCAGCTATAATACGCCTAGTGCGCATGCTCCTAAATATTTGTATTGTGATGTGCAGGTTATAGGTTTCTGGTCCCAGGATATATATGGAGTTCTCATGAACTCCTCTTTCAAGTACATGGACCCAATTGGAGCCAGATGTTACCCACCAAAAGTGGGTGACCCCTAGGATAAGCATGTCTTCACTTCATCTCTTCCAATTCACAATCAATAACCTCTAAGAGCCACCCTTGTATCTGGTGTGATGTGCCATTAATATTTCCACCATCTGGATCAGTCATGTTTTTCCTTGCCCATTTGTCAATAACACATGTTGAAAGGTGGGATTTTGATCAAAAGGTATTTATATGCAATTCGATGCTTATGATTTTCTATATTTGGGCATTTAACATGGATCATGGGGGTGAATTGCAAGAAATAAGGGTCTTGGCTATAGTCTTCTTCCCTCACCTTAAATGGGGGTTAATTTCCTATTCTAGTCCAGTGGGACCAACCCTAATGGCCCACGACTTTAGGAAGGGGCACTACTTGGGAATCCATGATTGAGATAGTGTGTTCCATCTATCCCCTTTCCATACTTATCACTTCCCTTCATACATTTCGAGCCCTTATTCCACCTCCCTTCTTTGGGTCAACTAACCAGCGGTTCATTGGGATTTGGCAACCACACATCCTCATTAGAGAACTTTTGAGGTCTAAAATGGGCCTCCTAAGAAAAATGTACAAACAAAATAAACTTTATAAGAACCAATAGGATTCAACATGATGATGTCAACCATGGGGGATGATTCACCACTTTTGGGGTAAAAATGTAAAAAGATTAAAAAATAATAAAATAATAAAACTATTTTTTCAACTTGTACTTTCAAATTATCTCCCTAAGGTTTTACTCAAATTTCGAGCAGGATTGCTCGTTGGATCTAAAATTTGATTCCTCATCCAAGGAGTACCCATGTTGCATACTTTCGATAGACCCTACTACACAAAAAATGAGAAATACATGAAAAAACGTGATTGGAATCACATTTTTCATGTATTTCTCATTTTTTCGTCTAGCAAGGTCCATTGAAAGTATGCAACATGGGTACTCCTTGGATGATGGATCAAATTCTGCATCCAACAAGTGTTCCCGCTCAAAATTTGGGTAAACCCATAGGGAGATAAGTTGAAAATATGAGTAGAAGAAGTAGTTTTTTTTTCTTTTTACCTTTAAAATTTGATGATGTAATCTAATATTATTTTATTATTTTATAATTTCCTTATGAGGCCTATTTTAGGCCTCAAAATTCCCCTGATGCATACCTTGGGCAAGGCCTGAAAATGCACGTTAAGAGGTTGATGCAGTTAAAAGAAAAAGAAAAATCATATAATGGAAACAAGAAAAACAAAACGAAAAATAAAAATCAAAATTATGGTTAGGACATATAAATTAGCACATGGGAAAATTCCAAGCATGAGCTCTACCTCTATCATATGGCCATCAACCAGTTCATGGGCCAATCTTGCCATATCTCATAGAAGACAAGGAACCCTTGTGTAATATCTCTTTCAAGAATTTTGTGGTATTTTTCTGAGAATTTTCTTTATAACATTTTATTCTAACATTTTCACCAAAAACCCATGAGATTACACCAAAATGCACTAGTAAATAAGAACCCATAAATTATACAATCAGATTCAATAAAAATTTGGATAAGTAAACCCAAAAACTCAAATAACATTAGAAAATGTAACAAAAGGAATGACTCAACTTCGTTTATTATAATATATCATGCAGAGCACCACTAGAAATATCTGAGACAAATTAGGAAAAATTATAGCTGAGTGGACCTCCAAATATTTTGTTGATATGCTGATTCTGATCCCTCAAAAATCCACAATGGTTGCACTCTCCCTCCAACAACATTCGCCACTGAATCAACTGAAAGACGATGAAGCACCGATTGAGGACCTGAATGATCCTCACTCCAATATCCCTAAATCTTTATGAAACTCCTGGATGAAATATCCTCAAAGAGAGTTCGGTTTTCGTCCAACACTCAACAACATACCCAAGGGTTTCCGTCCTGGGGCTAGAGAAATTAGGAACTAGGTTCTCCAAACCTCACCAATAGAAAATATCAACAATCCAAGATGTTCTCTAATTTCATCCTCCTCTTTTTATAGATATGATGGACCCCTCCTTTATTATTATTTTAATTATTGAACACATTTCCCTTTTTTTATTTTAGTTAAAATATCTTTTTAATGTGGGAAAATGGTAAATTGGCCACCATGCCCCCTCAGGCCACTAAAACACACCTCTAACTATCCCATTTTGTATATCGTTCTCTTTCCAGTTCCAACGAGCTAACATTAAGGTTTTCTTTCAAGTATTCCTCCTAAAATTCCACCTTAAGAGTATTGAATTGAGTTAGGCCCAATAATAACTTTGTTTTTTGAAAGTTGTTGGAATGCAATGAAACAAAAGGAAAAATTTGTGGATGGTGGAATATGCCAACAAAATTCAATCATCCCTCATAAAATCTCCTTAGAACCCCTCCAAAATCCCCTGTGCCCATTGAAGATGCCAACCTGCACCTGTGACCTGTCTTCCCCCAACTCTGAGAATCCATCCTAACCATACCATAAGGAACATCACAAATCCTCCCGCCCCAAGATTGCTTTCCCTCAATAAATCTAAACTTGTGGACCATTCTGGTGGCCCAACGCATTTGAGACCCAATCCTCAAATCCCAGGCCAATATTTGACTAAACCTGTCACCAACAAATCCTCTTGGATCCCAATGCCACCAATAATAAGCATCAATGCTCCATGGCTCCTGCTGTGCTATAGCCCTAGTTGTGAATGTTGCCCCATCAACTTCTTACCAAATCATTACCTCTCTCTAGTCCAACCCTTGGCATAGGCCAAGGTCAGTCCCACTATGGAGATGCATGTGTGAAATGATGAAATTTTTTTGGCCTACCTCCCATTGCCAGCTGAAACATGTAGTACTCCTCATGCCTAAGGGTTCATTTTTCATTATGCTCTTGACTGAGAATATCGTGCCACAAATAGGATAGAAACTCATGATATCGCACCAATCCATCCCATGGGAAGGATCGAATGTATGTGCACCTGTATATGGCATGAGTCCACTCTAGTGCACCATGCTCAACTCATGCATCTCTTCCCAACCAATCAACCAAATATGCCTAGGAATCCCTGCCTCACTCCTTACAGTTGGGAAATATGTGCTGCATGCCCTATCTATGTACTCTTGGAGAGGGTTGCTGCTTGGAAATATTGTAGCTTTGATAGCGGCCACTTCATCTACCTACATCTCATCACTGGTTAGACCCAAATATGGATGCACCATTATTTCAAAAAGAGCCTCCCTCATCTGATCGAAAACTCCATGCTCCATCGGTCCACTCGTCACCTATAAAATAGTACTGTCAAGTCCCAACGCCTCCTGATGAACCATGTATGAAAATACTACCTCCTTGGTGGCTATCTATACATCTTCTTACTCCTCATTAATGGTTGGCCCTAAGGATGTCTTCTCAACCTCCTCCATCATGGGCTCAACGTGAGCCAATAGATGGCTCTCCAAACATGGCCCATCATGTGTAATGTGCTCCATTATTTTTTTCTCATGTTGAATGATCACGAGTGACCCACCTCCCTGAATGAATCCCATGGGGCCTACTGACTACTCACAAGAATATGTATCTAGGCTATTGTCAATGACTCCATACAAATGCTCATGCTCATCAAAGGTATCCTCGTAAGAACCCATGGACTCAACTAAAGAAGAACCCTCACCTGGAAAGTCAGAAGGATCCTCCTCTTGATCTAACTCAGTCATCTCTGTTTCATCACCCAAGCATGAGTGATCAAGTCCCCTAGGCTTCTTACATGTGAAGCAAAGACCTTTTCTTCGTAACTCATTCTTGTAGCATGGTTGGTCACCACAATTCCTCCACAACTCCTCCCGGGTCAGATGCTTTCGAAAGAACCTCATGTTTTTCTCAACCACCCTTTTGACTAGCTCATAGGAAGATGGTGAGACAACCTATGTCTTCCTCCAAATGGATAAAAATTGGGTCCACAGTTGCTTGTGAATGATGTCACCTTAAAATAATAATGAAGATAAGATATATTTTCAATGTTGAATTTTACCTCCTTAGGGTGATTCTCTCTGATGTTGGTGAAGAATAATTGGAAAATCTAAAGGATCAAATCATCCTTCTCTAGATCAAGCATGACTACGTAGGATTTGATTTTGGCCATAGTGTCTAGGATCACACGCCTTCTATCAAAGTTTGAGCTTTGGGTGTTATGGAGTCTGTTATCACTCTCCCCAAATTCCTAGGCTAAAATTAGGATTGAAGAAAGGTAACCACAAACAAAATTTTAGGTAGGTAGCTAGCCCTACCTAACCAGAGAGGGCTCTCCCTATGTCACTTTTTCAAATATTCAATTTAAGGCTAAGGACCATATTTTAGGCTAGATATAAGTTAATATGTTTGAAATTTGTTTAATAATTTGTTTGCGTGATAAAATAATGATCAGTGAAACTAAAGTTGATTTCAAAGAATGAATTGTAGAGAATAAAATAAGGAAAGGTAGGTAGACTTATTGAGCACAATTAGGTTGTCGTTGTGTATTTGATGATAGAAAAAGTAGGAGTATGAATGGGCATATAAAATGAATTCATTCTTTAGAAGAAATTCACATTTGTGAAAATCTTAATAAACAGAGCATATTATTGATTTATGTTTATAAACTAGTAAGATTTTCATACAGAAGCTGAAATGAAAGTGAAATAACAGGGAGGAAAAGACAATGCTCAAAAGAAATGCCACGTGAATCTCACAATATCTGCTGCAACTTCTTTGATTTCATTAAAAGGTGTACAAAATCCCCACAGTAATACATAGAGTTCTTAAAACTTAAATTATCCAACCTAGAATACTTTGTACAGTGAAGTATTTATAGGAAAATTATTTTACAACAGATTACAAAAATGCTATCTTAACTGATAACACTTTATTTGCCAAATTATACTCTAACTGTAACATAGAAATGAAGTCAATTTGATGTGATGGCATTGCTCTAACAGAAAATGGTTGCTGAAAGGAGAGAATTGTGGACTGCGTTGGTTGTTAGCTGATTGATGATCTAACAGACGTTGACTTTTCTCTTTTACCATTTACTCCTGAAATTCACACATTTTTTCCCAGCGACTTTCATCTGGGATGGTCAATTTTATTACCTTACGGTAAAGATCATCCATTTCAGTGTACTTGGAAAAAGTGGGCCTCACCACGAAAAAATATTTTATCTCATACTGAATAAAAATATCATTGCTTAGTTTTCCCAAGAGCGCCCTTCCTGTCATTGTGCCTTTGATGTTTGAAAATTTGGCAGTATCTCTGGAAATTTCTTTTAGTCTTCTCCAATAATCTTCTTTGGTCATCAATTTTTCATTAATTACCAATAGAGAAGGAAATCCCTTATGTGTCAAAGGATCTATTCCGCTAAAAAATCTCTGCACTATGATTTCCAGACTGTGACACTTCTCCTCAAGCTGAAGAATTAAATTCTTCTTTATGAGAACCTTCTTTACCTCCAGAATTGTTTCTATTCTATCATCTATGCCCAAACCATCCAACTCGTACCTGTTCTTTGAATTTAGAAATTTGATAATGTTGTTTGTTGTAGCAAGCTTGTCTCCAAATTGTGCTTTAATGGTTACAATGGCTTCATTTGCTTTCTGTATCAACTCCTTTTGTTCAAATATAATATGTATACTTGGCCAAATTTCATTGATAGATTCCATGATATCTTCCCATATTTTTTATTTTACTTGGCCCAAAGTGTTTCCAATGGCTGATTCCTTTTGTTCTTTTTGCGAACTCTCAATTAGCTTTTTAGCTCTCTGTGCTTCAGCTACATGTGAACTTTCATCTTTGGACATATGATATTGTAACAATTGTACTTGATCTTGTAGTTTCTTTATCTCTTCTTCCTAAATTGACATATTATGCACTGCTTTAGTGAGTTGCTCAAATCCATTTGCAGTACTTGTTGTAGAAGGTTTGGTTGTAGGAATAACTATAAGAGGCACTGCTTCTAAAGGAACTTTAGATGTTTTTGTTTTTTTTCTCCTTTTCCTTTATCATTTTCTCCATTTCTGATTCCATTTGTTTTATTTGAGCATTTTGTTCCATAATCAGCTTCATCATTTCTGATTTCTGGATTTCAGTCTCTTCAATATCCTTTAGCGGAGGATCTTCTATAGCTCAAATCTTTAATTGCTTCCTTAATGATGCTATGTCAACATTTTTCTTTTTTATGATCTCTTATGTTGCATTGATATTGGAAGGATCATATCTGACTTTGATCACCAGGTCTTCCAAAGTTTTGATTTTTAGCAAATGAATAAACTTTCTCTATGTTCAACTTTGATAGGACATTAGCCAAAGAAACCTGCAATTTTGACAAAATCATAGCAGTGTTAGTGAGGGTGGATGATATCATCTCAATAGTATGTAACTCCATTTGATCTATTGGATGTATCTCCTTAGTATCAAATTCAAATGCAGTCTTTTTGTAATCTGTTGCTGACTTTGGTTGTGGAATTTGTGCTTGAAGAAAAGAAAACTTCATTTTTCCTTTATCTGAATCAAAAGATGAGAGAAACCTGCTCTGAGAGCTGGGAGTTTGCTTCCAAAACTGATTGTATGTGTTGGTATTCAACATTTCATTCTTCAACTTTATCTCCCTGAAGGTATCAAAGATATTCTTCTCCTTTTCCCCTGTAACAAATGTACTAGGTTGAATGACTTGATTTTGATCTTGAGAAACTACTGAAGTAGTAGGAGTAGAAGTATTTTGACCACCTACCTATGTGGAAGGAGGTTTCTTTTTGGTAATAATAACCACTTCTTGCTCTGAATCCTTGCTAGGATTGACTTTTGGATTGAGTTGTGTCTTCTTTCTGTAATGGATTTTGAATTCTTTGTTGGATGAGTCAGTCATTGGAGATGATTGATCTTCTCTGATCATTTTCCTTGCTCTCTCCTATGCAATATGAGTCTGTAATGCTGATGTAGACACTGTTTATTCTTCAACTTCCTGTAAATTACCCTTAGTCCATTCAAGCTTATTCATATATCTCTCAATTTATGGTTTGTGTGTATGAAAATAAGGTGTATATTTTTTCTCTATCCTTATTTTATAAATAACACCAACTGGATCATATGCCCATGTGAAACCGAGGCTGAATTGCATCACTTTCAGCAATTTTTCTGCTTCTTCCTTGGATGTCCTGCTATTACAGGGTCCTATATGTGTTTTGATTTTGAATTGGGACTTATTTTTAGCAGACACAAAATGTACTTCATCAACATTAAGCATTTTTCTGATGTATTCTAATGAAAAAATCCTCATTGGGAGGAATTTTGACAATTTGTAAGGGGGAAGCTCACAACCATAGATTCTGAGTTCTGTGTAATTCTGATAGAGATACCAATCTCCTGTTCTGGCTTTATCTGATAGATGCAACATTTTTCTGATTTCTTCAATGATCCTGGGCTATGTAGTGTTGTTTAGTAAACTAAGTGTTGGATGTATAAACAATTCTACAAACTGCTTATATTAATATTCCTTTTGTTCCTTCATCACTAATGAAGTCTAGAAAATAACTTCTTGTTGATTTCGTTCCTCATCCAATTTCTGTAATGAAAACTTGAATTTGTCTCCCTAAGAATATGAAAACAAATCAACTAATAAATAGGCATATTTGAATACCTCTTCAATTGGGAATTTAACAAACTGCTCCTGTTACATAGTAATTTTTCACCATCCCTGCAATCCCCATCTCGCCCATTGGAGGGTCATTTCTATGACCAATAAGCAGTGTCATGCCTTGAAAATACCACCATTGCATCCCTTTCCATGAGGACAACATTCCTTCTGTTGATCATTTCCTGAACAGACCCCTAAAAACACTTGTTTTTTCCTTGGCGCTGGTAGCCCGTTATGTACTCGCGCCAATGAGGAAAATTAACACTGAGCCCGTGCCAATTGGCACACTGTCCCAGTTAAGCACTCGCGCCAATCTGCTTTTGGAAAGTTTTTAAAAAAAGAGGCGAAGTTTCGATTACAACAACTTTGTGGGTGAGTCATCAGGAGTGGTTTCACCTGAATAACCACAGCTTTCCTCCTTTGGCCTCTTGTTTCCACCTTATGGGGAACCTCCCAAGGGATAAGGCCTCCCTTCCACTATTGTAGGGATCCCAACCTCCTCCTCTCCTCTATAAATATAGCCTTCATCCATTGATGAAGGGGCTGAATGACTGAATAGCTAGTCTTCAAGTTCCCAAATTCCCAAGAGCCTTATGTTGCAAGAGCCTCCATAATTCCCTTAAGGCCGAATCTAAGCAAGGAGACTATTGTCAAGATCCAAAGAGATAGGTTTGTCCCATCCTTGACAGGATTTTCGAGACGTGTTCTGCTGGCGACCCACCAAAGGAGAATTCAGCGTCAGAACTATGGTTGTATTCTTCCTTTGATTGATTAATAATAAACGACTATTGGTTATGGTTCCACTCTTGTTGTTGTTTATGATGATGAGTTATGTCCTTTCTGACTGACATATAGTTGCATCTACTGGATTTCATGCTTGCATTTGTTTTTTTTCTCGCACGTGCAGGTGTCCATCATGGAGATCGTGGGGATCATGATCTGCCAGAGCTAAAGAACGAGAGCGCTACCTCTTCTACAAGAAACAACGTTGGATTCCAGGTAAGCCTTCATCGCTAGTTGGTTTATTTGCAATTAGGAACCTACACTATAGCGTGAACGATTGTCGCTAGACCCGGTCTGGGCTAGTAGGGATCGCCTCTATCCGCAGAGGGGATTTACCTCCACAACAAATTGGCGACTCCACTGGGGATTGAACCTAGAATCTCTGGTTTGTTGTTGTTCTTCTTTGTAAGCTATAGATAGAGCCTGAAGTTAGCCAGATAGCCTTCGAAATGCTCTTGCTCTGCAATTGCGAAGTAGATCAAAGCTGCTTCAGTCAATCTCCGGTTTAGTTTATGAACTGAATACTTGGAGTATTGTCTTGTCTTTTCGGTTGTTTCTCGATTCTGCTTGCTTGATTGGCTCTTTTGGCTAGCTCTTTTGTGTTTGGATTTTCGTTCAGCCCCAGAGGATTAGATCTGACCTCTGTTTTTCCGAGTTTTCATCCTTTCATGGTTGGCTTGATTGGCACGGTTTCCACCCTGACAGTCGCGCCAATTGGCACGGGTTGCCAGTTCATCACTCGCGCCATCCCCTGTCTGGCGAGGATTACAGCCAGACAGTCACGCCATCTCCTGTAGGTGCTAGGGTTTACCCTTGTTTGGAAGTTTCTTTTGGTTAGTACTTTGCTTCTGGGTTTGTTTTAGATTTTGCTTGAAGTGGTGAGTCTGGTCTTGGTTGGGAGAAATTCTTTGTTTTTTCATTTTCAGGCGTTGGCGCTTGTTGTCAGTTAGCCACCCGCGCCAATTGGGCATTGGCGCTAGTTCTCAGTGAGAAAGTCGCACCAGTTGGCGCTAGTTTTCAATGACAAAGTCGGGCCAATTTCAGGGTGTGTGAAAATTGAGACTTTTTCCCTGAATCCTTCACCAGTGTGTCTTTCCCTTCCGATATTTTCTCTATATGAGCATAGATTACATTGCTCATTGTTTGAAATGTCTTCTCTCCATGATTGCTTGATGTAAAAGGGAATGAATGCCTTGTTTTGATCTCTTGCTTTGGAAGTCCTCTTTGTGTTTGATTTCATATGTTTTTTCGCCTTTTGAGGGATTTCGTTACAATTGTTTGAAGCAACGATTGCATTCTTAATGTTTGTTTGCATCTCTTTTCCATTCATCCTTCATTAAGAAGATTTTTGTTTATTTAGTTTTCGTCTCAAAGTTTTATTTTTGTTAAAATGCATTAGATCACATTGCATTGAAAAGTATTTTTGAGATTTATCATTGAACTTAGATCACATTGTTTAATGATTGAAAACGAAAAATTGCTTCAAGTGCATTCTCTTTCATTGAAAGCATGCATTAAGTAGATTCTCATTTCATCGAAAAATGCATTGAGTGCATTCTTATAATTTGAAAAGGAAAAGGAAATTGTGCATAGATTATAATTGCATAGTTTTCGAAAAAGAGAATTTTGCATAGATTACGTTGCATAATTCACATCGTTGAATGTTTTAGAATACTTTTGGATAGTGAAAGTCATCTAGTTTGGAAAAATTTCATTTACAGTGTTATTGTTTGTTGCATCATTGTTTGAAGCTCTTCCCTTAACTAGATAGCATTCATCGAATTGAAAATTTTTCTTTTCTCATGTAGCTGCATATAGGAGATTGTCATATGACATACGGTAGGGCCTTGAAACCGAAACATAATTGAAGATTAACATTAAAATTTATTCAATTTACACTAAGGCAACATTGAAACTTAACGAAATATTTAGAGGTCTAGGCTAGAGACGTGTTTCGGCGTCGTTAAACCTAGTAGTTGTCGTTCGCCTCTTGGCTTTAGACGGCACTAGTACGGACTTGTGCTCCCCATACCGTCGCGTATATAAAGGGAGACCCCTCTAGGTTTCTATCATTTATCCATAGGAAGCCGAGTTTTCCGCCCTATACCTGTGATACACCGAACACAGCATTCGAGAAGATCGTCTGCACGTACGTTAAGTCCTTGGTTGATTTCTCTTTCATTTTGAAACCAAGGTGTATATTGCAGTTCACGGTTATTTGGTACACCCTTTGCCTAGCATTCTTGAGTAGTCATTTCGATCTTTTCTGACTCTTTAAATTTGAAAAGGTCATCAAGCGCTTGTCCTTTCATGCTTGTTTCCAATCTGAAAGCGATAGAGTCACCTTTTACCTGTTTCTCGACTCTTAAAATATGAAACGGTAGAGTTTTGTTTCAATGTTTTAAAAATTCACTGCCCACGAAATATTCTGGTTAAAGTTAGTTTCCTTAGGGTGTTGTTTTGAAGATCGTTTCTGATGGCAAATTTTCCGGAGTTCACCAACCAAGGAATCCCCTCCGATGGGAATCCTAGTCCTTTTCCTCCTTTTGGAAATGTTGGCGCTCCTTATATGGCAACGTTGTCCCTTCCTGGGTTAACTGTTGGGTTGCTTGTTTGGTTGTTTTCAACCTCTGTGGTCCCGAATGTCTCAGCTACTATTCAATCAGTTCCTCCACCTGAAAAACATCATGTTGATTCTAAGGTGGACCTCTCCCCTTCTTCGCCTGTTTCTGCGTCCTCCTCTTCTACTTCACCTAGTGAAAGTCTGGATTCAAGTAGTCAGGTGGCTAAGAAGAAGAAGAATAATACAAAGAAGAAGAAGTCCAATAAAGGAGAGGCTAGCTCTGCGGCTATTGCGCCTAAGAAGCCTTCCATTGATAAACCTTCCAACCCTCTGCAGAAATTCAAGTTCCCTTGCATGTTATGCACAGGAGATCATCTTCTTCGAGATTGCCCTGGCATTCCCAAGGTGCTCGAAGCATGGTCCAATGGTCGTCCGTTGTTGCCTTTGGCTTCTGGGAGTCAGGTTGGGGGCATGTCTTCGGCTGCTGTTGGTAAGGCTCCTAAGAAGCAGGGTAAGATTACCAATCCCTGTAAGTTGTGTGAGGGGCACCATGCCATTAACCTTTGTCCATATATGGATTAAGCCAAAAGAGTCTTGGACAACTCGGTTGTTTCTACAACATGCCTCCCGGCTGTTTATAAACATCTTTCCTTGAATCCTCCACTAGTTGATCCCACGATTGGTCAAGAGTCATCCTTGGTCGATCCCACTCCCTCGGAAATTCATATTCAAGAATCCATCCTTGACCAACCATTGGTCGTGGGATCGGTTGAGCTAGCCCCATCTACGGTGCACCAGGTCTTTTTCGTTGAGAGTGGACCTCACACCCCCCATGTTCTGCTGGTTTCTTCAAATTCTTCGGAATTGGAGAAAGATTCTCCTGTCCCTATATCTCAAGAAGTTGCTCCTCTGCCTCCTGTGATGGAGGTCCCAGAGGATACTCCTCCCACCTTCAAGATGGAGGTTGTGGAGGATGCTCCTTCTTCTTCCATAACACCAGGGGAAGACCATCTCAGTTCGATGGTAGCCCCTCCGAGTATTTTGGTTGCTTCCTTTGATTGGAATCGAGTTCCAGGATACCGCCTTCCGTCTTATGTGCCTTTCGAGATTACAGTACAGGCTTTTGGTCTGGTCGTACCTAGCACCATTATAGATGAAGGCGCATCTGTTAGTGTTCTATCCTCAACTACCTGCCAAGCTTTTGGCTCGCCGCCGCTTGCGCCTATTACGCAGAATTTGTTGGCATTTAACAGAAGAACTAGTCAACCATTGGGGATCCTTCCAAGGTTACCTGTTACTTTAGGAGGTAAAATTGTACATATGGACATGATGGTTGTTCCAGGCCCCTTGGATTTCAATCTTATCTTGGGGCGCGATTACACCTATGCCATGGGAGCACTTGTCTCCTCCCTTTTTCGTGTGGTCTGTTTTCCACATGAAGGACAGATCGTGACCATCGATCAACTTTCGTTCTTTGGTCCTGATGTGGCAGCTAGCCCGCCATCGTCTCTTCCTGGTTTTTATCCACCCGTTGTATCTGCCCCACCGCAGGTCAACTATGTGGCTACCTACCCCGTGCCTGTACCCAGTGATAGTGTCGTCGTGGATCAGGTGCTAGGGGCATTGGGTCCTAACTTCCGGGATGTTTTCCTTCCATCGGGAGTGGAACTCTTAGAAGCGAAGAATTCTTGTTCATTATGATGAGGTCAGTCAGAGCATGGTTCCCTTCCTGTGTCAAGCTCTTTAAAAAATGAAACCAGGTTGTCGGAGCAGAGTTCGTTTTCTTGTGTCAAGATCCCTAAAAAATGAAACCAGGTTGTCGGAGCATGGTTCTTTTCCTGTGTCAAGCTCCTTAAAAAATGAAACAAGGTTGTCAGAGCAGAGTTCCTTGTCTTGTGTTAAGCTCCTTAAAAAATGAAACAAGGTTGTCGGAGCAGAGTTCCTTGTCTTGTGCCAAGCTCCTTAAACCATGAGACAAGGTGTCCTGAGGATAGTTCTTTTAATGTGTCAACCTCGTTAAAATAATGAAACACGTTCTTGTTCAATTCGAGTCTTTGATAAGTTCTCGTAAAATCCCAGTCGAGTCTTTCTTTTGATCTCGTAACTTGAACCTTCACTCCCTCCATCTGTTTACTTAGGTGCATGGACTGAAGCTTGGGGGGCATGTACCTCGAATTGAGACACCATGCTGGGGGCATGCTTACTTTTTCAAGCATAGTTTGTTTCCATTTCAAGCTTGTGTAAAAATGAAACCGGTTTCAAGCATAGTTTATATTTGTTTCAAGCTTGTGTAAAAATGAAACCAACTTCAAGCAAAGTTTCTTGATTTCAAGCTTGTGTAAAAATGAAACCATCCATTTTACCTCTTGTGATTGCCATTTTATCAGCCTGTTCTGTCAGATGAACCTTGGTTTTATCACTCCATCGTCACTATCTACTTGGCCGATCATATGCCTTCACTTGGTTGTTTCACCCATTCCTGAGGAACCGCTGCGATGAGTGGTCTTGTTAGCCAAACTCTTAACCTTTACCTGTTTTGAGCAGTTCCACCATTACCGGAACCAGTTGCTACCCTTTATACCACTCGTTCCTCCAGGAGGAGTCATATTTCAGCTCTTTTTTGACTCTCTAAACATGAAAAGATTGTCGAGGCCCTTGTCGTTTCGATCTCGTTAAAGTGGCCACGAAACGACATCTACCCAGTATACGTTTACCCCTTTTTCGGGCTGGGATAGATTATTTACGAAAAAGGAATACCCTAGCCTATCGCGACTAGGAGGTTTTCTCAGATTTTGTTTTCTACCTTTTCGGGTTTGAGGAACTATTTACGAAAAGGGACCGTTGGAGTTTACTTTTCCGCTATCTTTTCAAACTCTCTAAATATGAAAAGACGTCGAGTTCCTCCTCTGTCAGACTCGTTAAACCCTAATGACATTGGATTCAGTCGTAATGATGTTATTCGAGTCGCTCCTTCCTAGGGCTTGTTAAATGTACTAGGATGGATTTGTCAGAAGGACGGATTTATATGACAAGCATATGGTATCCTCTTCAAGCTTGTGTAAAAATAAAGAGGTACTCGCCAGAAATGGTGGGGGAAAAAATGGAACCAACATCATTGTCGTGTCGACAGTATGTCGCTCTTGAACATGGCACTTGTCTGCATTCGTGTCAGGTTGGGGACATCTCATCTCGTTTTTTTCACTTGCCTCCGTGGGTTTGGGTGATCCCTTTTGACCTCTCATCTGCTCTTTGCCTTGTCACCATGACCCTTGATCTTTTGATGTCAAATACTGCCAAATCCACTGTCGTGCCGCCGATATGTTCAAGAGAAGTTGACCTCTGCAGTATCAACCTCCCTCTGATTCTCATTTGATCCTAATTCACAAAAATATTATTTTCCTCTGTCTCGTGTCGATGATGTGGGAAAAATTATGGCCCACCTTCGATCAAATTCACTTCCTGTCGACTTCAGCTCATTATCCAGGAAGCTGATCTAGAGACTCCCTTCTGGTGCCTTGGAGCCTGCATGCCTCAATGGCAGGTTCTTCGCATTCGACCCGAGGTTTTCATCATTGGCCTCTGATCGAGTGATTCTACGGGTGTTCGACGCCAGCTCATTGATTCACATGCCGTAGATTGTACTTGTAGTACCTTGAGGACCATTTTCATTAATGGTGGTACCTCTCGCGTCTGTTAACAACTTTCATAATTGGCTGGTAATCAGACGATGTTCTCGCATGTTCGACTTCAGCTCACATATTCGCATGCTTGAACTTGTACTTTGTTCGGGTCGAGATGGAGTGCAAGACCCTGGATTCCTGTCTGTTATAATCCAGGATGCAATTTTGTGGATTATTATGATTAGTTACATGACTCACTGATTGGATGGCTGCGACCATACCTGAGTCTATTTACCGATCCTCACTGGATGGCTGCGTCCATGCCTCGGATCTGGATTATTACATACTTTGTTATGGATGGCTGCACCCATACCACATATATATCATGTAATTGAGATATCAGTTGTATTTCTCTACGCAGGTTTTCCGACGGTGGTGTTTTCAGTTGGACATGTTCTCGTAAAGCATTTCACCCCTCTCTCTCTTTCGGGCCTCATGCTTTATGGGGCATCTGTTACACAGTAATTTGTCACCATCCCTGCAATCCCCATCTCGCCCATTGGAGGGTCGTTTCTGTGACCAATAAGCAGTTTCATGCCTTGCAAATACCACCATTGCATCCCTTTCCATGAGGACAACATTCCTTCTGTTGATCATTTCCTGAGCAGACCCCTAAAAACACCTGTTTTTGCCTTGGCGCTGGTAGCCCGTTATGTACTCGCGCCAATGAGGAAAATTAACACTGAGCCCATGCCAATTGGTGCTCTGTCCCAGTTAAGCACCCACATCAATCTGCTTTTGGAAAGTTTTTAAAAAAAGAGGTGAAGTTTCGATTACAACAACTTCGTGGGTGAGTCATCAGGAGTGGTTTTGCCTGAATAACCACAGTTTTCCTCCTTTGGCCTCTTGTTTCCACCTTATGGGGAACCTCCCAAGGGATAAGGCCTCCTTTCCACTATTGTAGGGATCCCAACCTCCTCCTCTCCTCTATAAATATAGCCTTCATCCATTGATGAAGGGGCTGAATTGTTGAATAGCTAGTCTTCAAGTTCCCAAATTCCCAAGAGCCTTATGCTGCAAGAGCCTCCATAATTCTCTTAAAGCCGAATCTAAGCAAGGAGACTATTGTCAAGATCCGAAGAGAGAAGTTTGTCCCATCCTTGACAGGCTTTTCGAGACGTGTTCTGTTGGTGACCCGCCGAAGGAGAATTCAGCGTCAGAACTATGGTTGTATTCTTCCTTTGATTGATTAATAATAAACGACTATTGGTTATGGTTCCACTCTTGTTGTTGTTTATGATGATGAGTTATGTCCTTTTTGACTGACATATATTTGCATCTACTGGATTTCATGCTTGCGTTTGTTTTGTTTCTCACGCGTGCAGGTGTCCATCACGGAGATCGTGGGGATCGTGATCTGCCAGAGCTAAAGAACAAGAGCGCTACCTCTTCTACAAGCAACATCGTTGGATTCCAAGTAAGCCTTCATCGCTAGTTGGTTTATTTGCAATTAGGAACCTGCACTATAGCATGAACAATTGTTGCTAGACCCAGTCTGGGCTAGTAGGGATCGCCTCTGTCCGCAGAGGGGATTTACCTCCACAACAGCTCCTGAATGGAATCTACAATGAATTGATTGAAATTGAATATGATGGAGGGTTTGGAATCTGTTGAGAAAATGGACATGAATCGTATGATGGCTTCATCTACCCATTGGTCTGAATAATAACCAAGAAGGTAAGAGATAACTGTGATGAATTGTTTGGGGAAAAGGAGGATTATTCTTAGGTAATGGAGCATTTTCAGTCATAAACAACTCAAGGGTTTGAGCCTTTTTTCAAAAATCCAATTTCTAATATATTTCAATCAATTATTCTTGATAAAATGGAGTGGCATTCTATGTGATGGGGGATTGCATCATTTTTTCTATGGTTTGGGAACTTATGGTTACTAAAATCTCTCCTGTAGGAGTGATAATAGCTCTTTGGTTGGGCACATACTAGGCTTGGTATTTCTGATAAAATCCAGGGCACTGTGGGTGTGAGGAAATAAATAATGTGGCAAGTTTGAATCCCACAACCCTATATCATCAGATTTATCAAGAAATTTATCCTCTAATCATCAATATATTTCAAACAATTCAAGCTCACTGAGGGTTTCATGAATCTTATGGTATCTGTCTACTAATGGTATATGATGGAAGTCAATTCGAGGATGAAGTAGCAGAATTACTAGTTCTTCTGGTCCTTTGTTCTTTGGAGGCATGATCGACTCTGTTTTAATGACAGAGGAAGAATTTGTGATGAAAAAATGGAGGTTGAGATTGAGATAAGGCTCTGAAAATTAGAAAGAATATCGACAACTACAAAGGATGCTTTAAACAATGGTCATATTTCTTTCTAGAGTTCTGGCGATCACTATGATTTTTTAATTATCCTGTATAGAGCAGAGAAAATAGCAAAATTAAGGTTTAAACAAGTTTTTTAGTGATGAATTTATAAACATTTTGGTTTAATTCCCGTTGAAAGAGGCACGAGTACGTTAGCTTTAACTGTTAGCATTGAATTTATTGGCTAATGGTTACATGAGTGTGGGAATTGATTTGATTGGATAGTGGCATAGCCCATGTGGCATGACACAAATAGAAGGCGGGGAAAGTGGTTTCATCCGGTGGGTAAGCATAATTTCATAGGGGTCTATTGGTAGTAAATGGTTTTATGGGGGGGGGGGGGGGGGTACGAAATCATGCGGTATTTCCACGTAGTGGGGGTCGGGTTATGAACCACCCTTTTTGGACCCCCCCCTCCGACGTTAAGTTTCAGATGATGAGGGGGCCGAAGTCTTGTGTGGGTCGTTGGATTATACCATACTATGGTGGATGAACGTTGAGATGAGCGATAGTTAACATATAGCAGAGATTAATGAATGGTGGGTTGGGTTAGGATGGATAATAAATGTGTTATGACTTGGATAAGTGATGGGTAGGGGTATGTAACGTGTCATATGAGTAATGAGGGATGATGTTTAGGATGAGTCCTATATTCATGCGAATAATATTTCAATTTTTTGAAGAATAAACATTCATAAGCATGCAATTTGAAATATTTTCTCAGTAATTCTCTTCCTTTCTTCATGAATAGATCAACAAATTATGAGCTTTGTGTGACATGCAAAGTTTTATTTGGATTTTAAAAACAATCTTGCTCCTTCAACTAGACTTTGTGAATAGGACGGAAAACAATCTGCTTTATTTGATAATGGAAATGTAAAGATTTTCCATAGGCAGTTAGAAACCTAGAATTGACCTATATGAAGTGAAAAACTTGACTCTAGACCTCTACATGGTAATGAAATGCTGTGAAGGAAAAACATCTTAAGATAAGACTTCTTCAGTGACCAAAATTGTTGTTGAAAACTAACTAAAAAAAAAAAAAAATTGACTAATAAGCTGATGAAAAACTCTCAAAATAGTTATTTTTTGATCACTTATAAATTGACTCTAACATTGGCTCCAGTTGGGGATGGTAGCTCCTTCAGGAGGTGTCAAGAACATCGTAGATCAGGTAGTCTTACCATTGGTCTATGGAGTCAACTAGACTATGAAAGACTTTAAATAGACTAAAAATACTGAATTAGAAAAGACTAACTTGACTGTGACTCAATAACTGACTAAAAACTATGAACTTTAAAAGAAAACAATAATTTTTGTAGGATTCTTATGGCCTTCTACTCGAGCTTCAAAATTTAGCAAAAATTCTTGTGTTTGTTTGGATATCAAATGTAAACTGGTATATACAATGACAGTGAATTTCTTCCTCAATATTTCAAGAAATATAATGCTTTAGAAACCTACCATTGATAGGTCCTCCCAACACTTCCTTCCCTTCAAGATCTTCTAGCAAAAATGCCTTGTTTCCTCTGAATGCTATGGTATTGTAAGGTCCTTTCCATAGATTGTCAAATTTCCCATGCTTGCCCTTACCTTCATTTCTGGCCTCCCATCTTAGAACAATATCTCTAATATTGAAGTCATCAGCCTTTGTTTTTTTGTCAAAAATCTTTTTAATTTTGTCATGAAGTTTTGAAGTATTGCTGAAAACATCATCTCTTGATTTGGTTAAAATGTATTATTTTATTGATCCTTCTAAGAATGTCATTAGGCTCACTTTCAATCTCCTGCAAAATCTTCATTACTGGAACAACCAAGGAAGAAGGGAAAACAATGTCAATTCCATAAACAAGTTGAAATAGAGACATGTTAATTGATATTTTTGTGCTCAATCTATCATCCAACAGAGCATTTGTAAGCTTCTTGTGCCAATTCCTTTTGTTTTCCTGTAACATCTTCTTGATAATATTCGATTTATTAGATGATTCTGCAAGTCCATTTCCCTGAGGATAATATGCAGTAGAATGACCAAGTCTAATGTGATATTTATCACAAAAACAAATCACCTCTCAGATTTGAAAGCAGTTGCATTATCAATGATAATCTTGTATGGATAGCCAAATTGAGACAGAATATTATTTTCAAGAAACTAAATGATAACAAAATCAGTTGCTTGCCTAGTGGGAATAGCCTCAATGCATTTGGTAAAATAAACTGTAGCACTGAGAATACATTTGTCTTGAGTTGAAGATGGAGGATGAATTTCACCAATAAATTCAAGTCCCCATTGTTGGAATGGTGCTTGGACTTCAATTGGTTTAAAAGGCAAAGGTAAAATTTTCCTTTTTCCTTGAAATATTTGACACTCATGACAACTATTGACTATTTTGTAGACATAAAAAAATAAGGCGGGCCAATAAAAACCTAATCTAAAAAATTATTTGTTGTGGTTTTCCAATAAAGATGACCTCCACAGTCACCCTTATGGAAATATATCATGACTTTCTCAACTTCATCTTTAACTAAACAGTTCAGCAATATTCCACCAGGATATTTCTAGTACAGGACACCATTCAGAATGAAGTATTTCAATTCTTTTAACTTCAATTATCTTTCTTTACTACTTGGCATGCCAGGAGGAGGATTAAAATGTTGCAAAATATATATAATATCAACATACCAGGGAGATAAAGAAAATATTTTAGCTATCTCAGGTAATGTTTCAGCAGTTTGTTCATTAGACAGTGCAGCAATGAATTTTATGCCTAAGGCATGAAGATTATAATCTGCCATCTGATTTGCTCGGCCTTGTCTTTTTATTAATTTTGTGGGCTTAATCTCCAAATCATACTCTAGCAAGGCAGCAATCCATTTACCTCTACGACCTTCTGGATCATTCTATGTGAGAACTTCTTTAACAACAACATTTGGCACATAAGCAATGACATGGGAATGTAAAATGTACACTCTAAAATCCTTCAATTCTTTGACTAATGCTAAAGCTTGTTTTTCAATGATATTTTACTTTAAGGCATCATCTCTTATTTTTCTGCTAAAGAAATCAATGGGTTGTTTTGTATTTTGATTTTTCTTTTGCATTAAAACAACAAGTGTATGCTCTGAAGCAAATGAAAAAATTATAAAATCAAGTGGATAGTCTAGGCTAATGAGAATGGGAGCATGAGATAGAGCTAACTTGACTTGATTAAATGACTTATTTGCTTCCTTAAACCATTTTACTTCAGTATATTTCTTCAACATATTAGTAATCTGCCTCAAATGTTCAGCAAGATTGGGAACAAATCTTCTCAGAAAATTAATTTTAACATTGAAAGATTGAATCTCCTTTTTGCTCCTAGGATGATATAAGTTATAAATTTCTTCAATCCTTGAATGATCTACTCATGCCATATTTAGATATAATATGTCCCAAAAATTTACCTTATCCCATAGCAAAAAGGCTCTTCTTTGGATTTAATGAAATATCAAACTTTCTGCATCTTTGGAAAATTGTCTTTAAATGTTGCAAATGGTGCTCATCTGTCTTTGAGAAAATAGTGATATCATCAAGGTAAATGACCAAAAATAGATCTTTTTCATTGGAAAAATCAATATTCATTTCTCTTTGAAAAGTTTCCCCCTGCATTCTTCAAACTAAAAGCCATTTTGACATACATGAAAGTACCCCAAGGTGTGGTGAAAGCTCTCTTTTCTTGATCATCTGGGTGAACAAGAATCTGAATGTATCTCGAATATACATCTAACAAAGAAAGTCTAGATGATCCAACTACCCTTTGCAGAATGTGGCCCATTTTTTGTAGTGGATAATTATCTTTTAATGATACTTTGTTTAGATTTCGAAAATTGATGCACAACCAAATTTCTCCTATCTTCTTTCTCACATGCACTAGATTAAGCATCCAGTTTGAGAAACGGATAGAAACAATTATTCCATCAATGAATAATATGTTTACTTCCTTCTGAATAGAAGCCAGCAATTTTGGATTCATCCTTCTAAGCTTCTGGCGAAATGTTTTTTGATCTGTCTTTAAAGGAATAGTGTGTTGAATAATGATTTTATCATAGACCTTCAAATCTGAATATTCCCAAGAAAATACATCTGAAAATTGAGACATAAGTACTGCATATTTAACTTTCATTTCTGGACTCAAGGATTTTGAAATCTACACCATCTTTGGCTTTTATGAAGTTCCAAGATTTAGATCTTCTACTCCCACTTCTATTGGTGACATAGTAGGCTTTATTCAACATCATCCTGGTCAAAAATTTCTTCCAAAGGTACCAAAACTCTTGGAATAGAATTTTCCTTAAGCTGTAGTACTTGAATCTCTGAAGCATGAATTTTCTGGACATCTATTTGGGCATTAATGAATTCTTCTTCTGTCTGCAGGAAGTTATTGACTTGCTTATAAATTTGAAACACTTGCCAATTTTGAACATTGTCAGGGACATCAGGGCAATGTTTGACATTTATTTCTTATTTTTTGTTTGGATACAATGGGATTTTGAACATACTAGCAGAAGTGGAAAGAGAATCAACAATAACATTGTTGTTTCTAGGAATTAATGACAGAGTATATTCAGGAAATGTTTTGAGAATATCTAGGACTGCATTTCGGTAAACTCTCATTCTGAGATGTTTGGCCTGATACTCTCCTTTTACCTGCTTGATAACTAACTCGGAGTTGCCATATACAGAAATTTTCTTTGCACCAAGCTTTTTTTTAATTTTTAGGCCAACAATCAAGGCTTCATATTCGGCTTCATTATTTGTGCGTGAAATGCTAGCTTATAGGAATACATTCTAACATTTGGAGGGATGTCCAATAATTGATTTATTGGTCTGTGAATCCATATTTCAATGCCAACACTTTCTTTGCCCATGGCTCCATCAAAATCCATAGTCCAGAGACTATTTTCTTCATCTAGAAGGTGCAAATCAGATGGTTGATTTTTGTTTTTTGTTTGAGATACCTCTTCTGTATCCAAAATTATTGTTTTTTTTTTTCCTGATTTTTTTATTTTCTTCTTTAGGAGATATCTTCAATTCTAAACTGTGTGGCACTGTTTTACAAAATTATATCTCTGCCAATTCTAAAACATAATTTGAATTTTTTGGATCTTCTTCTTTTCTTCAATAAAACTCTAAAGATGTTGAGCATTCTTCATTGATTAAAATAAAATAATCTAAATATGTATGTAAATCATGAATGAGATGATTGTTAGGATTTTCTCTAGTACTCATCATATACTTCATCTTTCTTTCTCTATAAAGTTTCCTGAATTATCCAAAGATAGGAATTGTTGCATATCAAAATTCAAGCTGCAATGTTCCTCTAAGCTTTGCTCCCCATGATCTAGAGAGTAGCATTCCATACCTAGGTGGGATGTCAGCCACAACAACATCCATGAGGACATTCTTGGTTGGAATTTATTCTAATGAGATCACTAAATCTTTGATAAGACCAAGACATTTCACTCTCCCTGAATCAAATGAATAGAGATCATGATAAGGTCTTGTGATGTCTAGTCCTAATGTTTCCATAATGGCTTTAGACATGAGGTTGTGTGATGCTACACAATCAAGAATTGCATTATGAAGAATAAAATCATGGATCTTGAGGCTTAAGTAAAAGGGAGGAACTTCACTATCTTCTGATTTGCCATCAACAACAGGACCAAAAAGAAGCTCAGGATGATCATCACTTAAGTTAACCATATAAAATGTTTGATCAACTCTAAGCAAATTAGTAACTTGAAATTTGTACTGATCATTTTTTATTATCCCAGTTAGAGGAATAAAGCCCTTAGATTTAGCAATTTCATTTTCAAGGGAAAGATAAGCAGGATACTTATCTACCTCTTTCAGTGATGTGTCTTTCTTTTCAGGCGGTTCTTTGGATGAAGAATATTTCTTCTGTCCTCCTTCTTGAACTTCTTGATATTTTCTTTGATTGCTAGTGGAAGCTTCATTAGCTTTGGGAGAGGTAGAAGCAGCAGGTGCCTTTTCTTTGCTTCTGTTTGGAGCAACAACTTCTTTTTGCTGAGTATTGGTTTGAGAGTTATGCTTCTTTTGATTGGAAATTAGAGGAACATTTATACTCCTCAAACCATACTGCCTTTGAAACTGGGTGAGGGAATTTTGATATCCTCTCTGATAATATTTAGTGAACATTAAGTCTTCATTTGACATGTCATATTTTTGGTCTTCTCATGCACAAATTTTTGCAGAATATTGATCTTATTCAGTGAGGAAGAAAGGTTGTTGATTTTCCTTAAACAAATGGTTTTCCCTAGAAATTTCTTATTCATCATATTCATCAGGACCTTCAGTATAATTCTTCTGGAATGGTGTCCGAACTTGCTGTTGACTTTGTGGATCCTGACCCCTTTGTTCCCTTTGTTTGATCCTATATTAGGGTTGCTGATTTTGACCCCTGAAATTGGGATTTCTGATAGAAGGTTTAGCTTGTCGATCAACATTGGACATCTTATCCATCATTTTCTCCATAGATTTGATCAAAGTATCAATTTTTCCTTATGATGAAGTGGATGTTTCTTCTTTCATTGTGACTATTTTCTCTATTTTGACCTTGGACTTTTTAATAATCTGATTGGCCTCTACACACTACATTTCTTTTCATTTCTTCCAAAGTTGATGGGTTTCTCTCCCTCAGCGATAGGCCATGTCGGGGTAAAAAAACATCAGGATAATGGAGTAAAGCAAAGCCTGAGGGAGGCTTGATATTATTAGGAATTGAATCATATATCTTGTTAAATATAGCTGTGAATTCTTGGACAAATTCATTTGTATTCCTTTTTAGTGCATTATATTCAGCTAGAATTTGCAATGGATTTTTCTTCTCTTCCCATTTTTCCATGAATAAATCGATTAGCTGTTGTGAGGTACCAATTGTACTAGCTCCAAGAGAGCGAAAATCAATTACTTTAGCCACATGCTGATAGCTTGTAATTTCTGATGTTCCATCAAAGAGAGGTATCCTCTGACCATATTTTTGAGGTAGAGTAGTAAGTTGATACGGTAGAATCAGTGGAGAAAATCTGGCCATGGTTAATGGAGGAGGCGGTTGATGTGTGAATTGTGATTTGGATTGAATAGAAGTTTGTAAAGGTAAAGATGGAATGAAAGGATGAAAAAAAGATGTAACTATATGAGAATATGAGGTAAACGATGCACCAAAAGTCTATTGCTGATATTGAAAATAGGCCTTTTCAGAGGTTTCCTGAAATTCATATATTAAGCCTTTAAGTTTATGGAAATTGGACCAAACTTTAGTATCAGTTTTAGACTCAAAGGTTTCAGAAAATGGTGAAAAATAATCAAAATCAAAAGGGTCAAAAGTAGCTTCTGAGAGAAAATTTTCAGACTTGGTTCTAATTAAATATTTTTCAGATTCTGGAGAGAAAGGAAAATCTTTTGAAACAAACCTTGTAGGCAGGGAATTTGATTTAATCAGTGGAGAAAAAACTCTTCTCAGCTGTCGAGACTTAGTTTTCTTTTTTCTCAAAATACTTTCAGGATTATATACAAGTGGTGATGGATTAGGGTCAGGGTTTAAGCTAGTATATATTTTTGGAGCCAGCATAAGATCAGAATTATATATTTTGGCTCAGGTTTTGACTTCAGCCTGTTCAGAAAATGTTTTCCCAGGGAATATTTAGCAATCATTCAACGACAATGGCGCCATAAATGTTATCACTCTTCCCAACTTCCTAAGCTGGAAATAGGATTGAAGAAAGGTAACCACAAATCAACTTTTAGCTAGGTAGCTAGCCCTACCTAACCAGAGAGGGCTCTCTCTATGTCACTTTTTAAAATATTCAATTTAAGGTTGAGTACCAGATTTTAGGCTAGATATAAGTTAATATGTTTGAAATTTGTTTAATAATTTATTTGTGTGATAAAAATAATGATCAGTGAAACTAAATCTGATTTCAAAGACTGAATTGCAGAGAATAAAATAAGGCAAGGTAGGTAGACTTATTGAGCACAATTGGGTTGTCGTTGTGTATGTGATGATAGAAAAAGTAGGAGTCTAAATAAGCATATAATGAATTCATTATTCAGAAGAAATGCAAATTTGTGAAAATATTAATAAACAAAGCATATTATTGATTTATGTTTATAAACTAGTAAGATTTTTAGCTTAAATGAAAGTGAAATAAGTGGGAGGAAAAGACAATGCTCAAAAGAAATACCACATGAATCTCATAATATTTGTTGCAACTTCCTTAATTTCATTAAAAGGTGTACAAAATCTCCACAGTAATGCACAGAGTTCTTAAAACTCAAATTATCCAACCCAGAATACTTCATATAGTGAATTATTTATCGAAAAAATAGTTTACAACAGATTACAAGAATGCTAACTTAACCGATAGAGCATTGTTTGCCAAATTAGACTCTAACTATAACATGGAAATAAATTCAATTTGATGTGTTGGCATTGCTCTACCAAAAAATGGTTGCCGAAAGGAGAGAATTGTGGATTGCGCTGGCTGTCAGCTGATTTTTGATCTGATAGAAGTTGACTTTTCTTTTTTACCATTTACTCCTGAAACCCAAACAATTTTTACCAGCGACTTTCATCTGGGATGGTCAATTTTATTACCTTATAATAAAAGTCAGCCATTTTAGTGTACTTGGAAAAAGTGGGCATCACCATGAAAACATGTTTGATCTCATATTAAATAAAAATATCATTGCTTAATGTTCCCAACAACGCCCTTCCTATCATTGTGCCTTTGATGTTTGAAAATTTGGCAGTATCTCTGGCAATTTATTTAAGTATTCTCCAATAATCTTCTTTGGTCATCAATTTTTCATTAATTACGAACAAAGAAGGAAATCCCTTCTGTGTCAGAGGCTCTATTTTGCTGAAAAATCTCTACACTGTGATTTCCAGACTATGACACTTCTCCTCAAGCTAAAGAATTAAATTCTTCTTTGTGAGAACCTTCTTTACCTTCAGGATTTCTTTTGTTCTATCATCTATGCCCAAATCATCCAGCTCATACCTATTCTTTGAATTCAGAGATTTGATAATGTTGTTTGTTGTAGCAGGCTTGTCTCTAAGACGTGCTTTAATTGTTGCAATGGATTCATTTGCTATGTGTATCATTTCCTTTTGTTCAAATATAATTTGTATACTTGGAAATTTCATTAATAGATTCCATGATATCTTCCCAGATTATTTCTTTTACTTGGCCCAAAGTGTTTCCAATCGTTGATTCCTTTTGTTCTTTTTGCAACCTCTCAATTAGCTTTTTAGCTCTTTGTGCTTCATCTACATGCGAACATTTTTCTTTGGACTTATGATATTGTAACAATTGTACTTGATCGTGTAGTTTCTTTATCTCTTCTTCTTGTATTGACATATTCTGTACTGGTTTAGTGAGTTGCTCAGCGCCATCTACAATACTTGCTGTAGAAGGTTTGGTCGTAGGAATAACTGCGAGAGGCACTGCTTCTAAAGGAATTTTAGATGTTTTTGTTGTTTTTTCCTTTTCCTTTATCATTTTCTCCATTTCTAATTCCATCTATTTTATTTGAGCATTTTTTTCCATAATCAGCTTCATCATTTCTACTTTCTGGGATTCAATCTTTTCAATGTCCTTTACCAGAGGATCTTTTGTAGCTGAAATCTTCAATTTCTTCCTTAATTCTTCTATGTTAGCATTTTTTTTTTGATGATCTCTTCTGCTGCATTGATATTGGAAGGATCATATCCGAATTTGATCACCAGGTCTTCCAGAGTTTTGATTCTTGTGTCTTTAGCAAATGAAGAAACTTTCTCTATTTTCAGCTGTGATTGGACATTATCCAAAGAAACCTGCAATTTTGACAAACTCATAGCAGTGTTAGTGAGAGTGGATGAAATAATCTCACCAGTTTTTTTATGTAACTCAATTTGATCTATTGGGTGTATCTCCTTAATATCAAATTCAAATGCAGTCTTTTTGTAATCTGCTGGTGACTTTGGCTATGGAATTTGTGCTTGAAGAAAAGCAAACTACATTTTTCCCTTATTTGAATTAAAAGATGAGAGCAACCTGCTCTGAGAGCTGGGAGTTTGCTTCCAAAACTAATTGTATGTGATGGTCTTCAACATTTCATTCTTCAACTTTATCTCCCTAAAGGTATCAAAGATAGTCTTCTCGTTTTCCCCTATAAAAATTGTACTAGGTTGAATGACTTGATGCTAATCTTGAGAAATTGTTGAAGTAGTAGGAATAGAAGTATTTTGACTACCTGCTTGTGTGAACGGAGGTGTCTCTTTGGTAATAATAACCACTTATTGCTCTGAATCCTTGCTAGGATTGACTTTTGGATTGAGCTTTGTCTTATTTTTGTAATGGATTTTGAATTCTTTGCTGGATGAGTCAGTCATTGGAGATGATTGATCTTCTCTAATCCTTTTCCTTGCTCTCTCCTGTGCAACATGAGTGTATAATGCTGATGTAGACACTGTTTTTTCCTCAGCTAACTGTAAAGTACCCTCATTCCATTCAAGTTGATTCATATATCTCTCAATTTATGGTCTGTGTGTATGACAATAAGGTGTAGATTTGTTCTCTACCCTTATTTTAGAAATAACACGAACTGGATCATATGACCATGTGAAACGGGGGCTGAATTGCATCTCTTTTAGCAATTTGTATGCTTCTTCCCATTTTGTCCTGCTATTACAGATAAAAGGTCCTATCTGTGTTTTGATTTTTAATTGGGACTTCCTTTTAGCAGACACAAAATGTACTTCATCAGTGTTAAGCATTTGTCTGATGTATTCTAATGCAAAAATCTTCATTGGGAGGAATTTTGACAATTTTTAAGGGGGAAGCTGATAGCCATAGATTCTGAGTTTTGTGTAATTATGATAGAGATACCAATCTCCTGTTCTGGCTTGATATGATAGTTTCAACACTTTTATGATTTCTTCATTGATCCTGGGATCTTTAGTGTTGTTTAGTAAACTGAGTGCTCGATGTAGAAACAATTCTACAAACTGCTTATATGAATATTCCTTTTGGTCCTTCATCACTAATGAAGTCCAGAAAATAAGTGATTTTTGATTTCCTTCCTCATCCAATTTCTGTACTGAAAACTTGAATTTGTCTCCCTTAGAATATAAAAACAAATAAACTAACACAAAGGCATATTTGAATACCTCTTCAGTTGGGAATTTAACAATCTGCTCATGAATGGAATCTACAATGAATTGACTGAAATTGAATATGATGGAGGGCTTGGAATATATGCAGAAAATGGACATGAATCCTATGATGGATTCATCTACCCATTGGTCTAAATAATAACCAAGAAGGTAAAAGATAATTGTGATGATTTATTTGGATCTTTAAGGGAAAATGGATGATGGAAAAGGAGGATTATTCTTGGGTAATGGAGCATTTTCAGTCATAAACAACTCAAGAGTTTGAGCCCTTTTTGCAAAATCCAATTTCTGAGATATTTCAATCAGTTCTTCTTGAGAAAATGGAGTGGCATTCTCTGTGATGGGGGCTTGCATCATTTGTTCTCTGGTTTGGGCAGTTATGGTTACTAAAATCTCTCCTACAGGAGCGATAATAGCTCTTTGGTTGGGCACATACCAGGCTTGGAATTTTATGATAAAATCCAGGGCACTATGGGTGTAAGGAAAGATATAATGTGGCAAGTTTGAATCCCACAACCCTATATTATTAGATTTATCAATAAATTTATCCTCTAACGAGCAATACATTTCAAATCATTCAAGCTCACAGAGGGTTTCATGAATCTTATGGTCTTTTTCTGCTAATGGTATATGATGGAAGTCAATTTGAGGATGAAGTAGCAGACTTACTGGTTCTTCTGTTCCTTTTTTCTTTGGAGGCATGACTGGCTCTATTTGAATGACGAAGGAAGAATTTGTGATGAAAAAACGGAGGCTGAGACTGAGAGAAGGCTCTACAAATTAGAAAGAATATCAACAACTACAAAGGATGCTTTAAATAGTGGTCAGATTGTTTTATGGAGTTCCGGAAATCACTGTGGTTTTGTAACTATCCTATACAGAGTAGAGCGAATAGCAAAATTAAGGTTTAAACAGGTTTTTTAGTGATGAATTTATAAATATTTTGGTTTAATTCATGTTGAAAGAGGCGCGGGTATGTTAGCTTTAACGATTAGCATTGGATTTATTGGCTAACGGTTACATGAGCGTGGAAAT
This sequence comes from Pinus albicaulis, assembly GCA_034641835.2. Lineage (NCBI taxonomy): Eukaryota > Viridiplantae > Streptophyta > Pinopsida > Pinales > Pinaceae > Pinus > Pinus albicaulis. The sequence goes on from CM076584.1 coordinate 634,629,008, forward strand.
TGATTTGATTGGACAGTGGCACAACCCATGTGGCATGATACGAATGATGAGTGAGGCAACTGGTTTCATCCGCTGGGTAAGCAGAATTTCGAGGGTCTATCGGCAGTAAATGGTTTTATGGAGGGAGGGGGGAGTGCGTAATCATGCGAGATTGACACGTAGCAGTGGATTCAGGTTATGAAACCACCCTTTTCGTACCCCCTCTTTTTTTAACATATTCCAACATTTTCATATACACAGAACTATCATTCAACATATATGTATTTATTTTTCAACAAATAAAACAACACAGTAGAAGAAGGAACCTGGAGATCCTTGGATAAGTGTTCAACTTCTATCACAACTACTTGAAAATTACAATGCAAGAGCAAAATGGAATCTGTCTCGTCACGTACTGCCACAGTTTCTTTTATTCCTACGTAGACCAAATTTTCCTTGGATTTTGGATCCTTCATGTGACTGTGGATGGATCCTCAGTTCTCCACTACACACACTACAAATGGGAGGGGTTATGTATGCTCAATCCATGACATGTACAACAGAGAAAATCGGAGTTTGTGTCTTTTGGAGGTACGGGAAATCTCTACGCAGATGGTCTCTCCTTGGAGCCACATGCACAAGTGCTAAGTGGTGGCTTAGGTATCTACTTCAGCAAGGAAATTTTTTTTACAACTTTAGTTCATGGTCCTTCAACCTTGATGCTATAAGTCATAGCTTCCACTAGTCAGAGTAACACGGCATACAACAGGCCCAGAATGACTAACAACCAGCACAAAAAGTGGTGCATATAGGGGAGAGATGTCTAATGTTGTTCAGGGACCAACAATTGTTATAGTACTAGTCCCATCAACCCACCAAAAATATACATATATGCAACCAATAATTAAACATAATAAAATAACTTGAAGTTCAAATATATATTAAATTATGTTCAAAATTTCCCAAGTCATTGACTGGGCCCACATGTGTCCATAAATAACCCACAACTGTCCATAAATAGCTTAATAAGTATCAAGATTACAAATCCCAACATTTAAACTAGAAAACTCATAAAACCATTTATCCTTCCAAAATGGTCAAGTCAATAAGTACAAAAAGCCAGTCACTTCAACCCATCTGATCAGCTCTGATGCTGTGTATGAGAAGTAAATATCAATACCTGCACATAATAAAAAGAAATGTGTGTCAACCATAACTACTGTGTTATTCAACATTTAAACCCATTGTGTTCAATAAATGACACCCACCCCATAACAACATTTAAACCCACTGTGTACAATAAATGACACCCACCCAATAAATTCAATAAATGATTTCCTATCAAAATAGATCAAACACATGGATAAAAAAAAACAAATTCTCAGCCATTAGATCACATCAAATTCAATCCCGATCACACATGCAAAATGAAGCCATTGCAATCCATGTCCATCATTGTCACCAATAAAATTCAACTGCAAAAAACTATAAAAGAAGTTCAACCACTGTTGAAGTTACATTTTTCAGTTTCAAACTATTCACCAGCCTTGGAGACAATCCAGCACAGAACACACCCAGCCTTGGAGACAACCCAGACAGAACACACCCCAAAACAGAACACAGCATATTTAGGTTAGTTTACATTTTTCTTACAATTTTATTTTAATTTTTGAGTCTTTATTTCAGCTTTCTTACACTTTTATTTTCATTTATGAGTCTCAGTTTTCAGTTATTTCTGAGTCTTTATTTCAAATTTTAGTTTTTTAATTGCAAACATTCATTTCTGAGTCTTTATTTCAGTTTTCAGTTTTTAGGGTTGTTATAAAACTTAAATGAAACAGCAGCAGCAGCAGATAGTGTTTCACCTCTTAACAACATCAATTCACTAGGCAATTCAAGAGAAAAAACACCAAAGTGTGCCAACAAGTTTCCCCCCACTAGCAAAATGTTGTAATGTATAAACCGGATCTGAATTTCAGTTTATGACAGTTGTAAATACAACAGCAAATCTACCCTATCTTCTTCATTATTAATGCTAAATCAGCAAGACATACAAGTGCTAGAAATTACAAAACCTTGAATAAATAGGTCGCTGAAAACAAATCTGCAAATCTGCAATAGGGACAATTTTTGAGAGTTGGAAACTTCATATAGATGTGTAAAGATGGAAGTTCACGTACACACCATAGCCTCATTCCAAGGCTAAATCCTTACAGTCAACCTACAAAGCCACATGCAGGCTCATACATGTGAAGTGCTGCACTCCATGAGTACATATGCCAAGTTTCATGGTGATGTCATACACAAACAAGGTTCCAATAGAAGAATGCCATACAAGCTTGCAACTAAGGTCAAGCAAGCATCTAGTGAAGTAAATTCATTGTGCAAATCCATCATGGATCATCTAGGGGCTGATCAGACACCATGCAACCCAAATCTCTTGAAGCATCCCCAAACACGGTGCAAGCACTGTCAGAGTAATCCCTAAAGCTGAAAACCCAAATAGTGAATGGATGTCTAGTTAATATACACTTGTATCGCACTTCATCAAAACATAGAAGATCAAAAAGGAAAAGATTGTTTTAAGTTGAAAAGTTACATGGTTTATTTTATACACCTCTTGGGAGCTAAAGAAAAATTTCAATCATAGGTATTAATTTTTGTTTTGTATTTCTTTTCGGTTTATGGAATTGTTTGATCATTTTTAGCAAGGTTTCTTGTTCAATGCCTGTTTTTTTCAAATGCATTTGGAAGAGAACAGGAATAATCATTTCCAGTTGCTAGTTTTACATCAAATTTTAGTGATATAGAGCTCCCTATCATGTTGCACCTTTTATATAGGAAGACTGCAGAAGTTAACTATACACAGATTATAGGAATAACAATGTTATATATAGAATACTAATAAATTTAATGATACTTGACAATTCGAGTAACATTCCATGCAATGCAAAGCAAATAATATCACATGGATTGCCTAATTTAGAGTGCAAAATACACCCTTTAAACTTTTGTTCATTGCAAATACAAGTACACTACATGGCTTAGGTGCTCACACATCGGTAACAAATACATTAGTTAAAAAAACTCTTTATAGGTGTCTGTATATATGTGTGTGTGTGTTTACTAAACATCAGTTAAAAAACACCGTGTCCTCTTGCTCTGTAGATACAAAACCTGCAATCTGTCCATTTTGCATGCCTTTCAATCCATCCAGTGACCCACAACCTAACTTTGCTGTATGACTCAAGGGCCTTTATGGGGTATATCAACCACAAAGTAGAACCCATAAAACTACCCAAACCCCAGTTTGTAACATTTGATGGATTCAAAATATTTAGAGTCCCTTGGCAAATAAGTCACCTAGATTAATTGAACTAGTCAATAGAAATGTTTTTTAACAAGTTGATGAATTCAGTAACTATGATCAGAATGTTCTGTATCTAAAAAAGAATAATATGAATAAGATGCTAATTTTTTTTGGTGAATGAGGCAGAATTGCAATTGAAACGAAAACATATTATAGATTTCATAAATTCAACACCTCAATACCTGAGTTTTGGTCACAGTTTGTGACATTTGATGGATTCATAAAATTTAGAGTCACAGTGCACAGTGGAACTTACCCAATCAATTGAACTTACCCAATTCAGCTTCAGTGTACAAAATGACTTCAAATGACAAAAAAATCAGACTGGAATTCAAACTTACCCAATCATTTGAACTTACCCAATTCAGCTTCGGGGTGCATAATGACTTCAAATGACACAAAGATCAGACAAAGATAGAGATTAGATTCTGGAAACAAGTAACTAAAAACAAAACGTGAGTAGATGAGCATAGAAGCCTATGTAAAATATCTCAGTAGTTGAGCATAGAAGCTGTAGCATTTGAAGTTAACATATATATCTGCAGTAGCTGAAAATAGAAGTTGTAACATTTGAAGTTAACATATATATCTGCAATTGCTATGCATAGAAGCTGTATTCATCATATGAAAACAATCCTTCTTTTCAATTATGAATAACTAAATGCAATTGGTGCTTTTGCAGCCTACAGGTAGTTGCATCCATGGCAAGAGTGAGTTATGTCGCTCGCACAAGGAGAAGTGGCAGAAGAGTGACCAGGGGTGCCCAACTACGATGCACCTCATCAGATGAAGAAAGAACAGGTCATGTCAATGTCACCAATGCTCCAGGAAATGTTGTTGACGATGAGCATGTGGTTTAAGTTGATGTTGTGGCACCATCAGCCACAGAGCCACCGTCAACCATAGTCCAAGGTGAACTAAAAAGATCAGCGCTATAAGAGGTTGGACAAAAGAAGAAATGTTAGCTGCAATTGACGACATAGAGTTCAATGGATATTATGTTCAGGCATCTGCAAAGAAGCATACTATTCCCCCTTCATCAATACATTATTGGATAAATGGGGTGACTCACACCAAACGTAGAGGGCTTGTTACAGTTATGACTGAAGAGGAGGAGGCCGAGGTGGTTGAGTGGTGTAAATAAATGGCCCAATTGGGACATGGGCTAGAGTTGATAAAACTCAAATCTACAGTTGCTCAAATCTGTCAAGGGAGGCCAAACCCATTCAAAGATGGGTTTCTTGGTAAATCATGGTGGTTTGGGTTTAAAAAAAGGCATCCAGACCTTGTATTGCGTACAGCTGAGGGCCTTGACAGAGACAGAGCATTAAATTTGCGCCCTACAGTTGTATGTAAGTTCTATGACACTATTTCTAGTGCATATGATAAACATTCTTATACTGCAGACCATATATGGAACTGTGATGAAACAGGTTTACAGGTGGGAAGGAATTGTGGCATGAGGGTAATTGTGAAAAGAGCTAGCCGAAACGTGCCAAAGATTTTGCCTAAGAGCAGGGAATGGATAACCATTTTATGTTGTGTCAATGCAATTGGTGCTTCAATCCCAGGATTTTATCTTTTCAAAGGTAAAAATCAGTTGAAAAATTATATACAAAACTGTGAACCTGGAGCATGCATGGCTGCACATCCCCATGCATGGATGACTAAAGAGTTGTTTTTAAATTTTCTTTGCCACTTTGTTGCATCTGTGCCAGGTGGTGTCTCACCTAATAACAGACACATGTTGATATTAGATGGCCATGGAAGCCACATGGCTCTACAAACAATTGAGGAAGCATACAATTTGGGAATTGACCTTTTAACATTGCCCGCTCATACCACTCACAGATTGTAGCCACTTGATGTTAGTTTGTTTGGCCCTTTCAAAAACTATTTCAAGTCAGAACGTGCTGCATGGATGGAAAAGAATCCAGGGATTGAGGTCAAAAGGTTCGAGTTAGCAGAGCTTGCAAGTAAGGCTTTTAAAAGGGCTCTGACACCATCAAATATCAAGGCTGGCTTTAGAAGGACAGGAATATGGCCACTAAATTATGATGCTCTTATGCATGATACTGCTTGTAGCCAAGCTTTCCATGTGGATGGTCAGGAAGAAAGACAGGAAGTGGAAGAAGAAGTAAATGAACATGATGATGTGGTTTCAACTGATAATATAATTTCCCTATCTCAAGGACAATTATATGCTGATGATGATGATCAGGTATGTGAAACACAGTATACTTGTCAACAAATTGATGGCAACACTGTTGAACATGCAGTTGAGAATGCAGAGTTTGTTGAAATAGAAATTGTTGATATTGTTAATGCAGATTTAGTTCAAAATGAAAATGTTGATATTGTTAATGCAGAAAATGAAATTGCTGATATTGGGCATGAAATTGAAAATGACCAATTGTCATTGCCTAGCCAAGTAAACCCACCATCATGGCTGGAAGAAAACATGATTAATTTGAACGCCCATAGTGTCTCAAGAACCAATGAACAAAGCATGAACATGCCTTCACAAGTGGCTGAATTGAATAGTGAAATTATTCATTTTTTTGTGGACAATAGATCAATGGAAGAAGATGGAGGACATAATGAGGCAGCAGATGAAGAAAACAATATAGTTCAATCAAGTGCCACGGATACTGAAGTGCCAAGCAATGACATGCAAGTGGGAGGGAGGGAGAAGTTACTTGGGCGGTTCTTAAAGCTACCAGTAGAAAAAGTGTCAATGAAAAAGAAGCAAGGAACAGCCAATAGTCTTCGTTTGGGGTGAATTTCACAGTTACTCACCTCTGAAGACTATATAAAGCTCCTTGTTGAGTCTGAAAATAAGAAAATGGAAATTCAGGAATTAAAATAGAAAAAAAAGAAGATCAAGCCAAGGAGAAGAAGGCAGCAAGGGCTATTGCAGCACAACGTCGAGCAGATGAAAGGCTTGAAAGAGAGAGAGAAAGGCAAGAGAAGGAGCAACAAAAACAAATCTCAAGACAGGAAAAGGAAGCAAGGAAGGCTCAACAAATGCTTGAAAGGGAACAAGGGTTGACTCATATGGTTGACATAAATGCAAGCACAGTTGATGAGAATGAATCCAGGAACATGTCCAACACATTGGACAACATTGAAAATAATACAACATTATTCCAAGACCTCATAAACATTCAAGTGCCTCACTATCAAAATCGGGGTTTACCCACTTGCCTTATTCCTACCACAGGAGGTCTGAATTCAATGTATGCTCAGCACACACCTCCACTTAACGCAAGTGTGAGGTACAGGTACTCAATTCCTCCATGGTTGGAAGGGACAAATTGGTCTCAATTATATGGCAGCAATCAACCACCACTTAATCAAGCCTTCTTGGGAAGGCCAACCTACTTGGCTCAATCAGGCAACTCAGGGTTTGGCACTGAAGATTCTCAAGGCCATAAAGAATATGAGTGTTAAATGTTTTTTGATGTAACCACATTATGATGTGGATTTTTGGATGGACTCTATGTTTGGACTTTCATATCTTAATAGATCTCAGACTTCCTTTCTACTACACTAAGTATAATTCATAATTCATACTTAATATTTCCTTTCTACCACACTAAGTATAATTCATAATTCATACTTCAGATTTCCTTTCTACTACACTAAGTATAATTCATAAATAACAGAACTACAACAATGCAAAACAAAAATGAACAATGCAGTTTGCAATGCAAAACAGAAGCATGATTTTCCCTATTCAACTTCATCTCTGGATATAATTAATCAACAAAATAATAACATCACATAAATTATGAATAGCATGGGAAACTTATCAATTAAAACTGCACACACAAAACAAAATCATGAAATTTATTTGTCAGGCATATTTAATCAGAGCTTTTTATCCATGATAACAAATGTATCCCGTGTGCATTTATGTTGTCCTACTTGTTTTAGATTTCATCCCAAACTACAAAGAAAAATAACAAAAATGAAACCAATTCAATTCAATAAAAAGAGCATGAAATTAGAAGTCTCTTACATGATCACTGAACCATAGCACGCGAAGTGCAAAGAAAATCCAAAATTTCCTTTACAACACAGAACACCTAAGAGTTTGTTATCATCTACAATATTTGTCAATTGGCTTGTTTGTATCAATTTGCAATAATGATATTTTGTTTTCATGTCTAAGATTCTCCATACCTGAAACCCAAAGGCATGCGCAGTTGGCATATGGCCTGATGACAATAATTCACAGATATAAATTATGACCACTGACCGTGATGCATTCCATGGATGCCTGCAACTAAAGTGGGTCACATCAAATACTAATCTGCGTGGGTGCTCATGTCACTATGCATGTGATAATATAGTTCGTATTGGATTGAAATTTGATATTATCATGATAATTGGGTGGAACATTCATATACGTTCCTGATACTATTCGATGGCAGAGTTAGTGGGTGTGAGTGGACAGGGATTTGATCTTGCTCTTGGAGGATGATCATGGCCTCCCGTTACTCTGTTAATTACTTTGGCCTATTAGAGTATAGATCACAGACCCATATCAAGCCCAAGGCTACAAATTGTTATATGCCATTTCTGAAAATTAATCACGAGTGTTGCCTCAAATAGAAAATACCTGAAGAAAAGCAGATTCTTTCTCTCCAGAGAGACCTGTAACGACATTCAAGTATACATTTACAGGGTTTAGGAATTGGAGTGGAGAAAACTATGAGAATAGAAGAAAATAAAGCCGATTTAAAAAACCCCAAGTTTAACCTAAGGGTTTAGGAAGAAATCCAACAGCACATAGCCATACCCCGGAGCACTTATTTATGCTTGAGGCTAACAAAAATTTATGGCAAAACGAATTCAAAATTCCTAGCTACATCCAAGAAGGGCTTGAAAACTCGAAATAAAAAATTATGCCAAAATCCAATACTCTCTATGGAATAAAAAGAGCATGAAATTAGAAGTCTCTTACATGATCATTGAACCATAGCACGCGAAGTGCAAAGAAAATCCAAAATTTCCTTTACAACACGAAACACCTAAGAGTTTGTTATCATCTACAATATTTGTCAACTGGCTTGTTTGTATCGATTTGCAATAATGATATTTTGTTTTCATGTCTAAGATTCTCCATACCTGAAACCCAAAGGCATGCGCAGTTGGCATATGGCCTGATGACAATACTTCACAAATATAAATTATGACCACTGACCGTGTTGCATTCCATGGATGCCTGCAAATAAAGTGGGTCACATCAAATACTAATCTGCGTGGGTGCTCATGTCACTATGCATGTGATAATATAGTTCGTATTGGAGTGAAATTTGATATTATCATGATAATTGGGTGGAAAATTCATATACGTTCCTGATACTATTCGACGATAGAGTTAGTGGGTGTGAGCGGACAGGGATTTGATCTTGCTCTTGGAGGATGATCATGGCCTCCCGTTACTCTGTTAATTACTCTGGCCTATTAGAGTATAGGTCACAGACCCATATCAAGCCCAAGGCTACAAATTGTTATATGCCATTTCTGAAAATTAATCACGAGTGTTGCCTCAAATAGAAAATACCTGAAGAAAAGCAGATTCTTTCTCTCCAGAGAGACCTGTAACGACATTCAAGTATACATTTATAGGGTTTAGGAACTGGAGTGGAGAAAACTATGAGCATAGAAGAAAATAAAGCCGATTTTAAAAACCCCAAGTTTAACCTAAGGGTTTAGGAAGAAATCCAACAGCACATAGCCATACCCCGGAGCACTTATTTATGCTTGAGGCTACCAAAAATTTATGGCAAAACGAATTCAAAATTCCTAGCTACATCCAGGAAGGGCTTGAAAACTCGAAATAAAAAATTATGCCAAAATCCAATTCTCTCTATGGAATAAAAAGAGCATGAAATTAGAAGTCTCTTACATGATCACTGAACCATAGCACGCGAAGAATAAAGAAAATCCAAAATTTCCTTTACAACACAGAACACCTAAGAGTTACGGTTTTAAACCAGAAATGAGACTATAATGAACAATTACAAACCAGAAATGAGACTATAATGAACAAATAGAAACTGTCTTCAACAAATAACTACCTTTTCCTTCACACAAAACAATAATAACAATGCTCGATGGATAATCTTGTAAGCATTTACAAAACGAATAGTGAAAGACACATATGTACATTAATATACACTATATCATCACAGTATCAAAAGCCGACGGTCTGTTTATATGGAAAACATGAAAATCATTAAGGAAGACCCAAAAAACTAAGAAAACCCAGCGAAATTCCAAAGAAGAGCTAAACCCAAGAAAATAAGAACAGTTAAACATAATTCCACCGAACAGCGATTGAAAGTGTTGATAAACGTAGTGAGCAAGTGTTAAACAACACAGAGCATGATTGGTAGGATTCACAGAATCCTACCAGAGGTCGCCGAAGGTCCGCCGCCGCCGAGGATGTAAAGAAGCCACCACAACGCCGAAAGAGAACCTCGCCATCGCCAACGCCAACCATGGAACCCTGTACCTGCAAAAATACAAGAAAAACAGTATTTTATCAACAAAAATGGCATTCTCTCAGTAAAAAATAAAAGAATTGCAAAAATACCTGAAGAATTTGACCAAAAAGAGCAAACGAATCGAAACCCTGGCGATCCAGCATCAGAGGAATGGCGGACACAATGATGGACTTCGCGTTCAAGAACAGGAACGGGCGGCGAGCTACAACGTCCAGCAACCAACAAACACACAAACCCAACAAGATCAACAATGCGGAACCGGCGAACAGGTTTACAAACTGCAACAAACAACTAACCAGCAATGGTGGGCATTGAAAGGCATATGCGTTAACAAGAAATGGAAACAGGTTGCGCAGGTTCTGGAACCCGCAGCAACCACCACCGGCGGAGCCGAACGCCCACAGATCGGTCCTGAGCAACAATGAACGGGAGGTGATAGACATGGCGGTAAAATCGATTTGTAAAAACCCTAATTCATGTTAAACCCTGCGCATTGAATATTGTCACCAACCCAACACGTGGCCGATCTGAGTGGGCAGTTGTCGTACCACGTCCACGTGGTTTTCGTGACTGGTCGCTGAGGTGGACGGGAGGGTGCCCAAAAAATGGCGTCCCTCCCCTAGTAGTCACGTACATGGAACACTGGCATCAACTTTTACGTCCACAAGATGGACTATCAATTCCATATAATGACCTCCAACAACCATATGTGTTCAACCCACTAGTCAAGCACGCAGTCACTTGTGAAGTAAGTTGTACAGCGGAGTGAGTAGAAAGGAACACAACCTTTACACAACAAACAATTTGATCTCTCAACCCCTCAGAAAATTGATTTAGAAAATATGAAACCGACCACCTATAATTGTTAAGAAGCTCTCGATCCCCTGAAGAGAAGACTAACAACCAATCTCCAGACTTTGTCGTTCGGATATTGATCTCTAATGCTTGCAAAAAATGAATGCTCGACTCCTTTCAATATGAAAGCACAACTACTTCAGATGAGTTGCTCCTGTCAAAGGTTACGATGAATGCTTATATTTCTTCCCTACAGAAATGAATACAGACCCATTGTCTTGGTGGTCGCACATGTACTTGGCTTCTCTGACCTAAATAACACGCACAAGAATTGGCTACTACCTTCATAAAAATTTTAAATAATATTTGGCCCTTCTTTTTAAATAACTGGCTTGGATAAATAATTGTTGGCTTCTTTAACTGAAGAATTTGGCGAACTAGGATCAGGACAAAATCAATCTCCAAGTATGATAGACTTTGGCCATAATAAGAATGTTGCAATTTAGCATCGCACTTTAAACAATAACTCCAAACAATCTTAAACCTTCAAGCTTAGACTTCAAAAATAACCTACAAATTGATTTGCGATTAATCCTTAAGTTGGCACGATAACTAGGCCTATACCGTTGTAATATCCTTTTCGGGAATTTTGTAGTATTTTTGTAAGAATTTTCTTTATAAAATTTTATGATGACATTTTTGCCAAAAATCTATGAGATTAAAACAAAATGCACTTGTAGTTAAGAAACCAAAAATTATTCAAGCATGAGAAATACATTGACAATTTGCAGAAGTAAATCCAGAAACTCAAATAACATTAGGAAATGCAGTACAAGGAATGACGCGACTTCATTTATTATATTATATCATGCAAAGTACAATTGGAAATATCTTAGACAAAATAGAAAAGATGATAACTGAGTGGACCTCCAAATATTATGTTGCTATGATGATCTTGATCCCTCAAAAATCCACAACGGCTGCACTCTCCCTCCAAAAACAGTTGCCACTGAATCAACTAAAAGGCGATGAAGCACCAATTGAGGACCTGAATGGTCCTCACTCCAATATCCCTGAAGCTATATGAAACTCCTGGATGAATTCTCCTCAAAGAGAGTTGCGTTTTCGTCTAATGCTCAACAAAATACCTGAGGTTTTCGTCCTGGGGCTAACAAAGTTGGGAACTAGGTTCTCCAAACCTCACCAATAGAAAAGATCAACAATGCAAGATGTCCTCTAATGCCCTCCTCCTCATCTTTTTATAGATACGATGGACCCCTCCTTTATTATTATTTTAATCAATTAGCACATTTCCCTCCTTTTATTTTAATTAAAATATCTTTTTAATGTGGGAAAATTGTAAATTGGCCAACATGCCCCCTCAAGCCACTAAAATTCACTTCTAACCATCTCGTCCTATAGATCTTCTCATTCTGGTTCCAAAAATATATTACACTATGGTGTTCTTCCAAGTATTCCTCCCGAAATTCCACCTTAAGCGTAGTTAATTGAGTCAGGCGCACTAATAACTATGTTTTTTGAAAGTTGTCGAAATGCAACGGAACGAAAGAAAATTTTTGTGGATGATGGAATATAGCAAGCGAAGGCCATCATACCTCATAAGAACTCCTCAAAACCCCTCCAAAGGCCTGTAGTCCCACTGAAGACGTCAACTTGTACCTATGACCTATCTGCCCCCAACTTTGAAATTCCATCCTAACCATACCATAAGGAACATCACACCTTGCATGTCCCAACCCTTGATGGGCGATGAAAATCCCCATCCTAAAGGGGGTAATAACTGTTATACATCATGCAAATCAAGCTCTCATTCTTCAAACTACAAGCAACAATACAAGGAAATTTCAAGAAAAAGCTAAAAGGCAATATATAGAGGGGTGGAAAAACAAAGGTTGAGGTAACTCATGCATCCACGATTACTCCCTCCTCACATTTATACACCCAATATGAGGTATCACATCATATTTGGTCCCTTTGACCATGGCACTTTTACATGGAGTTTTTCCCCCTCCATTCCATCATTATTCACATGGCACCTATCTATTTAAGGGAGGATTGAGGACATTTCACTTCCCTTTAGGGGGTTGGAAACACCTAAGGGTCATATATTAGCCACTCCTACCCTGGGAGGTAACACCACTATATGGATAAGGCCCCAATCTTGGAAAAGAAGCAACATGTGAAGTCTCATTATGCCCATTTCTTTCAAGCTTGGTTCACTTAGATGCACAAATGATTAATGTGCCTGATGATGAAAGTTGCAGTACTGGATATTGTGTCTGATTGGCAGGTGGTTAAATATATAGGACTAGGAAACTTAACTGGGGTCTAGGTCCTCTAGAGGGACATATTGACACCCACAAGTGATGTGTTTAGATCCATTGGACTCCAAAGAATTTTAGAGCACCCACAACTTCTGCACTTTGCCCTATATTATCTATGGGATGATGCACCTCGACCACCATGCCCCTAATCAGATTAGCACTTGATCCAAGCATTTGATCCAGGGTCTAGGTGAGGTTTTTCTCATACCTTGATACATGGGATGATGAGCACCATCTTCAGTGCTCTCAACGTTGGAGATGAGACAAATTTCACCACTTGGAGACCCGTGAGACCTAGTTTTGTGCCCCAAACATATTTAGGGTTCCACAGGATGAATTGCACCGAGGCAGAGGTTCCAACTCCTCCATAACGATTTTAGAGCTATATACACTTGACATGGAACAAGAAGGCCTCAAAGCCAACCCTCTAGAGGCCTATGCATGCATGACATCAACATACCAGTCCTCTTGTTGGAGATTCATCTTTATTTTTATTTTATTTTCTAGTGCAATGAAGGCTAGTACAATTTTTCAAATTGATAACTACTTCCAATGATACAATTAGACTTCTTTAGAGCATTCCAATCACTAAGCATTTATACATGAAAAAATTCAACCATTAATGTCTTAAATAGAGCAATAGATATCATAGTAAACAATAAGACAAGATACACCAAAAATTAGGTCAACAACTAGGGAAAAACTCACAAGGGAAAAACCCAACAATATTTCCTTATGAGAGAGCGTTAAATTCATCAAAATGTACATCAGAATATTCCAAACAAAAATCAAATTTCTGACCTCAATATTTCCATAGGAAAACTAGTCAAAGGAGAGAGAAAATAGTCAACGTTATTCCAAGTCAAAGTTTGCAACAGAGGGGCCAAATTTCATCCTAAGGTAGCTGAACAAAAGGGGTTTAAATTTGGTAAAATCTCAATCAATGAACCATGGTTAGATTTCAGTCAAATCATAGAATTTGACCTGCGGTCAACCCTTACTCAATGATCCGGAACATGAGAAGACTTTTGATCAAACATAGTCAACAACCCACTATAAAAAACGTTAGGCCTCCAAAACCAGTCAATGTATCATTCAAACATAATAAAATAATCCCAAGTCGATGTTGCTCAAACAAAACATAAGAGAGCTAGTCAACGTATAAATATTCTTCTTTTAATCCTTCTCACGTGTGGATGAATCTCCTTGTTTAAAATTTATGCGTTGTGATGGATGAGATGCCAAATGAGGTCAATCGAACTTCTATTTATGTTTGAGTTAGGAAGAGGGTTTTTACCATAGGGTATGTTGTTGCCTAAATTGAAACCCAATGCGGAAACACTTAGGGCAGGGGATGTCACTCTGATTTTTGTCCACTTCGTTTAAGTTATCTCCTAAGGCAGGCTAAGGGGGGTAGTCCCTGAAGGAAATATGGTAGGGAACCTATTGAGAATCAACAAGTTTAGGAGATACTGATGAATATCCTAGTAACTTGGTTTAAATTATATGAAAATTAATATTGATAAGCACAAACAAATGGATTATTTAAGTTATTTCAACGATAGACTAGTGCCTTGAAATTAGAAAACACTTGCACAATAGAGATCAATACATCATGTTACCGGATAAAAAAATTGTTGCAAGATGGAAAATCTATCCTAGATGAAATGCAGGACCTAATCTAATGTGAGATGCAGGATCTTGGTTTATTTTAGTTAGATGCGTAATCTAAGTGATATCCCTCACCTCAATTGTTTTGAAGCAAGTCTCGCACATAGTTGTAGAAAGAAGTCCGAGAGAAGATGGCTAAGGCATCATAAAAAATACCTCCCCTAGGGTTCTAACGACCCATATTCCTCCATTCCTACAAGGGATTGCTCGCAAGAGATCGGCAAGGTCACTTGTTTTAACCTCATTTCAAGGGTCAAGCATCACAAATCGTGAGTGAAGGTGGCCCTAAATCTCTATCAATAAAGCTTATGCTTGGTGGTAAAATTTAAATATGCACTTCTAATCTAGAATGAAGATGAAAATGGTGATGGAATTAGCTTGCTTCAATGAGATACAACTATGCTTCAAGGATGAATACATAAACAACTTGCGATCAAGATTATTCAAATATTAAACTTAAAGAACAAGATTACGAGAGTGCCAATAACAACTTGTGAAGCACTTTAAGGTGATTCAATGAAGAAAGGATGTGGTTATGAGAAATCCTCTTACATATAATATAACAATTAGGAACAAGATAAAGTTCAAGATTTTACAAGCACAATGCAATGATAGCAATATTCTCTTATCACTTATAATATTTACAAAATTGTAAGAGCACAACTATAGGCAACAAGATGAGATTGCTAACAATGATACTAGTAAATGAAAAGCAACAAAATATTTCAAATATGAAATGCAAGAAACACATGCAAAATGAGATCAAATCATGCAAAATGGGAATCAATGGGAGAAATGGTTAGTTATGAGACAAGCTATCTTCTAGCCAAGAGATAAACCAATTATGATTGCCAAATATCTCAAATATGTCACATCCAACAAAATATTAGACTATTGTAGCTTATTAGCCAATAGTTGACACTCTATTAGATGCCAATATCAACTTCAAATGTAAAGTATATAAGAGCCAATGCAAACAATCACTCTAGATGCCTAGAGGAATATGTTAGGTCATGCAAATACCATTGCAATTTTAAACCACACCTCTGAAATAACTCAAGACAGTGAAAAACAAAAGAGAATAAGAGCTAGAACAAATATTTAAGCCTTTGCTAGTTAATGTGTGATGTATTTAGGTGTTTTAGGCTTATTATTGTTATATTTTAGATTGATTGTGTTATTTTATGCTTTACTTCAAATCTGAATGTGTTGTTTCGGTCAACAAAAGGATGATAATAAGCTCAATACAGACCCACAAGGCCTAAATTCCTTCCTCCAATGATTGAGCTGCCAAGTTGAGTGACTCAGAAGTAATGTATAAGCTTCAAAGATGAAATGTAGCTTTTCCAAACACATGCAATCACAAGATGTTAGCCCTAGATAATGAATTAGGCTTTCAAATGCTAGCGGTCGGGGCTTAGAGACCCTTTAGGGGCTACGACTAAGTGAAAAATTACTTTAGGCCTTGCGACCAAGGCTAATGGGCATATGATGAATGATTAAGAGATAAAGCCCACAAAACCATCTTCAAATGGATCTCAAGCCAGTAAAACATATCATTAGGCCACAAAATAATAATTTTGAAGCTTATATGGATTAGATCCTTACAATGAAAAGCATTCAATGAAAATCAACTTCAAAACCCTCACAAAAATTGGTATTAGGCCCACAAACACAGGATGTTAGTGCCAAAAATTAATTGTAGTGAAATTATTAAGCCCCCAAGGGATGCAGCTAGGGTTTGTATGCATTTTTAGGCCTGCAACTAAGGATTTTTAGCCCTCTCAAGCTTGCGACTAGGCTAGAAGAATCCTACTAGGCATGTGACCAAGCCTAATCAGCTCAAAAATTCCTATGACTACCTTTAGACAATAAAATTTACATTTAGCCACAAAAATGTAATTTGATTCTAAATACTATCTTGCAAAACCCTTATGTGATAAATCTTTTCCCAAACATTGATTTTGCAGTGAAAATTAGACCTTTAGGGCTAGCAGCGTCCACAAAAGACTTAGACGTTGAAGATTGGAGAAATAGGTTTTGTAGATCAAGGCCCCTAGAGGCTAGATCCACCCTTATAAAGTGAACGATTTCCTCCAAAAGGTTGGATGACTCCCTTGAAGCTGAATAAGTGCCCAAAATCCTAACTGTTAGGCTAGGTGAGGGCTTGGCTCTTCCTCAAATTTGAATTATCCCTTTGATATTGTGACAAAACACTCGCAAATTCACAGAAGGCTATCCACCCTCCGTTATTTATAAATAAAATTCAAATTTGTAAATTTTTTTTAAAAACCCCGCTAATTATTTACACTAGAAAAATAAAGCACAAGGATTAGTATAATAATTTTACAAAATTATTTACAATATTCACAAATTTAAATTACAAGCTCTAACAAGAAGACATAAATTTATTTACACAATTGAATTAGAAGAAAATTTGGGTGGAGAAATAATTTTTTTTTGAAATTTTATGCCATGGCCAAGTTGTTGCACACAAGTCATTAGATAAGACTTGGAATGTTTAACACAAAATAATTTGACACCTCTTGTATTGGGAGTTGGTTGGTCCAACCGAAGATTTCCCCTCACTCCCAAGACCTGAATATGAAAATATCTCTACACAATTGAAATAATGTTATTAGATCATAAGGGGCTAGATACATACTAAAACCCTCAAGATCTAGAGATACCTACTAGATCGAGTGAGCTAGAATGCTTTTCTAAACCAAGTGCCTAATGAAAGATAATTTTGCAAATAGATAATCTAACCACTGGAAAATGAAATAATAATTGAAGAAATGATATTCATTAGAGCATTAGAGAACGATTCATAATAACATTACCACAAGAACCTAAAAAGGAATACCAACGCAAGATAAACCCCCAAAGTCTTTTATTTTATTAGTGCAAAAGATAATTTTCATCTAACAGCTTGACTCACAACTTGCTAAAGATGTTTCTTTCAGTACATTATCTGTTGTTCAAATGAGGGGCAAATAGTTTCCTTATATAGAAAAAATTATAATTCTAGACCGCTCCAAATGGAAAAACGACTAGTTTGACTTGATTCCATTCTTGATCCTTTCCAAAATAATTTTATCCATTGATAATTGTTTCATAGATATCCAAAAATTTTGACCCCTTGAGAAAATCAAACTTCTAGGTGCATTTGGTCCTTTGGAGAATCTTCAAAAATAGAATCGTCCTAACTTATGAAAAATAATTATCCATTTGGTCCAAAAGAATCGATATGTTGGAGAAATAATCTTCCTGGTCCAATGGATTTTTTGACTGGTATATTCTTCCTTGGAAATGAGGCTTTTAATTTTGACTTGAAATTTTCCTTTTGAAAAATAGCCTCAATAATTTTTTGATAATTTTCCCACTCGGAGAGTAATTAATTTTTCCTCTCATTTTTTTTTGACAATTTCTGGCTAATTTATTTTAATTTTTTCTAGAAAATTAAATAAAATACTGAAGAGGGGATTGCAAATCATTTTTCCACCCTCTAAAATATTTTTGGCAATGGTGTCTAACTATGAGTAATCATTCACGTAAAAAAATTGACATCGAGATTTTATAATAAAAACCCATAGAATGACAATTTTACAATAGAAACAACCCCTTAGACTCAACCAAGTTACATGACACAAGACACATGATCTAGTATGATCAAATTACATAGACTCAATAACACTAGGACTCACCTAAAACCTTAGCAAAAGATTCTACCCTAGCTTTGGGGGATGCTTGAGAGAAAAAAATCTATTAATTATTTGTGTTCAGAAACACAAATAATGAAGGGAGGTTAAAAATATCCCTAGAGTGAAACCCTTTGCTATCAAAAACTTACCTAGGTGTTGTTACATGGCTTAATAATCATACTAGAATCATTTTACAATTTATTTGCAAAATTTGTGATTACAATGATGAAAATGACTAAAAAAAATCGATCCATTGTTGTCTACACTGGTTCTTGGAATTTTTGAAATGTACATGGTCAATAGGGTCAAAACCATTCATTGAGTGGACCTGACTTGACCAAATGAGGCTAACTTGGTCAACATGAAAAATACAAATATTCTCCTTTGATTTTCCAATGAAAATATCGATCGTAGCTACCAATTTCAATGCCCCCTCTTAGCTAGGGAGGTACTTTTCATTTTATCTCTCTCAAGATCAATCTCCCTGACCAATCATTCATCTCTCAATAACAACCCAAGGGAGAGATAATATGTAAAAGTACCATCATAAGGAAATATACATAACATCAAACCCATCACATAAGCCAAAACCCATTGGCATAAAGGTTAGTTCCCAACTTACCATCAGATCAATCAATGAGGCAAAACTCTCTAACCATATGCAATGGTCTCTCAATTAGGAAAAATGACCCAAGATAGTACACGATTTCCATCTCCCTAACCACAAACAGGGTGTCTCGGTCCATGACCCAAGGGAGGAATCCCTATCTCAATATAAAACTCCTCGACTATATAGTCTCACTGTCAAATATAATGAGCTAAGGGAGAAAACTCAAAATCAATGTCCCCGACCAAACCCATTGGTCTCTTATTCAAACACAATGACTCAAGGGATCGCTCCAAGCCTCAAAATAAAAAAAACAAATTCCCCAAGCATATTGGTTTCAGGGAAAAATTTAGGGGCTAATATTCGCAGGTGGGCTAATTTTCTATACTTTTTCCCAAAACAATATTCGCCAATTTCCATTATTTTCTAAAATTAATTCGTTGAAATTTTATAGTATGAAATTATTTTACCTTAAAAATTGCCAAGATCTTATATAGAATAATATAATATAATCAAATTTTTAAATATTTTTACAAAAATACATAAATTTTTTTACATTTTTTCTATTCTAGATTACTAATATTCGCTAAGGTTTCTAAAATTTCAAATAGATATCCATCCTCAAAATTTTCCTTGATTGGTTTCTCAGTCAAACTTAATGACCCAAGGGAGTAACTGGGACAATATTTCTGACCATAAACCTTGGCTTCTCACCTAAGCCCAAGGAATATTGGCAATCACAAGATGTTATATAATCAATGCTCCCTCTCTCCGAGAGAGGGATTATTAACAACTCCAAGTTGTTCTCTGAAATAAGCAAACTTCATCTAGGACAATGGATTTGTCAAAACATCAACAACTAGTTGAGCAATAGGTACATACTCAAGCCTCACAACTCCTCTCTGGAAAATATTATGAATGTAATGATATTTGATGTCAATTTTCTTCTACCTTTCATGAAACTTTGGGTTCTCAGAAAGCTTTACACAACTTTAATTATCACAATATACAATGCTCGATTCTAGAACCGAAGAAAACAAGCCAACAAACAACTTTTGAGGCCACACAACTTCACAATAGGCTGAACATGCATCTATATACTTAGCTTTGGCCATTCTAAGAGAAACATAAGTTTTCTTCGTAGTAGACCATGAAATCATAGTAGATACAAAGCTAAAACACAAACCATAGGTGATTTTTCTATCATAAGTGCATCCAACCCAATCAACATTAGTAAAATCATGCAGTTATCATTTTCTATTAGAAACATATCTCAAACCATAATCAATGGCGCCACAAAGATATCTAAATATATGTTTCGCTGCAACTAGATGCACATGTCGGGGCTCAACCAAGAATTGGATCAACATGTTCACAACATAACAAATATTAGGTCTAGTGTTCATCTGATAGTTCAATGAGCCAATCAATTTGCGATACATAGAGAGATCAATCATATCAGAATCATAGTCAAGTATCTTCTTCAAATTTTTCACCATGGGAGTGTCCATGGACTTGTAGTCCATCATACCAAATTTATGAAGGATCTTCATATTGTACTTTTCTTGTCCAACAAATATTTCATCAAGCTTTTTCCAAATTTTCAATCCCAAACAGTAATGCATAAGAGCAAGATCCTTAATCTCAAATTCAGAAATCATCTCCCTCTTACACTTGACAATGATAATCCCACTGTTAGGTCCCTGTAATACTATTTTAGCCCTATAGTGTTATTATTATGCCACATAGAAGCCCACTAGTTTTATTGTTTTTCTCTGACATTATTATTGTAATGTAGGCCCTAATTATACTTTGACCCTTTAGAACCTTATATATACCAAGGAGGTCTTGTCATTTGAATCATCCATGAATTTTTCATGTATGTGATGTAAAGGGAGGATTCCCTCACGAAGTGGCTTATTATCTAGTTATTGATCTAAATTTTCTTATGTTTCTGTGTTGTTTTGATCTAGTTACATAACATTTGGTATTAGAGCTCTTGACCCTAGTTTTTTTTCTTCAAACAGGTCATCGTGGCATTTTCTCTATAACTTTTTCCATGTGAAGCTTCATACTATAAAATTGTTACAACATGGATGTGAAATCTTGATAAACATCTGGGTACAATTTAAGACCTTGGTTCGCTATATTTTCAGAGATATAGTCCAGGGAATTTAGGGTTTTTTTATGCTCTAAAATTCAGTCTCAAACAAGTGTCCCATGTAAAATAGTCATAACTTTCTCTTCGAGCATCGAATTTGAATTCTGTAAAAAGTGACTGAAATTGCATATGCTCTAGTTTTTTGGATATGCGTTTTAGGGTCGAAGGTTAAAAAAGTGACATATGGAATCCCATACAAGTTCACTCTTCTGAGCCAGTCAATAAGCAGGTCATTGTGGAAGGTTTGGCATAACTTTATCTTGAAGAATTAAATATTAATCCAACTGGTGGGGTTGGAAAGAAGACACAAAGGGCTATTAGAGGACACAATTTTAGGTCTTGGGAGGCCAAAATCATAGAGATCCCATTTTTGGTAGAAATTTTTGGACAATTATTTTTTGTCTTGGTACTAAGTTGGCTCATAGCTCATCTTATCATCCTCAATCTAATGTGAAAACTGAGATAGTGAAAAAACTTTTGGAAGGATATCTTCATTGGTTTGTATCTAACAAAAAAACTAAATGGGTCAAGTGGTTACCTCTGGCAGAATGGTGGTATAACACTTCCATAACAAAGCAAAATTGACCCATTTATGGTGCCTTATGGATATCATCTACCCTGCATCACATCGTCTTTAAGAGACAACTCTAAGGTTTAAGGAGTGGAAGATTGTATAGAGCGTCAATAACAAGGTCTCCAAATTTTAACGGATAAAATGACATTGGCGCAACACCGAATGAAACAACAAGCATATAAACATCACAGTGAAAGAATTTTTGAAGTGGGCATTTGGGTATTTTTATAGCTACAACCATACAAACAAATGTCCCTCAAGCAAGGTAAGAAGGACAATAAATTATCACCTAAGTACTATGGCCCTTACAATATGTTACACAATATTGGTACTATGGCATACAAATTGGAGTTGCATGCATCTTCGCGAGTACCCCTATTTTTTCATGTTTCATGATTAAATAAGGTTATAGGTGACAATATCCCAGTACAAATGATATTACCACACTTTTACGAGGAATGAAAATTCATATTGAAGCCTGAAGCAATCACTGAAAAAAGAATATGACAACTATGCAGTCGATCAATTTCAGATTATCTAATTAAGTGGAAGAACTTACTTGCTGAAGATTCCACATGGGAGGATTAGTATTTTATACAAAAGCATGAAAAAATACTAAAGCATTGAGGAAATTCTTTTGTGAAGGAGACGAGCATGTTAGGTCCCTATAATACTAGTGTAGCCCTTATTGTTATTATTGTGCCCCATAGAAGCCTAATATTGTTATTTGTGTGCCCTTACATTATTATTGATATGTAGGCCCTAATTATATTTTGACCCTTTAGACTCCTATATATAGCAAGGAGGACTCGTCATTTGAATTATCCAATAATTTTTCATTGATGTGATGTAAAGGGAGGTTACCCCCTCGAAGGGGCTTATTATCTAGTCGTTGATCTATCTTTTCTTATGTTTCTGTGTTTTTGTGATCCAGTTATATAACATTAGGCTATGTCAAAAACAAATCATCTACAATATACAATAGGAAAATCAGTGGCTCACCTTCAACAACTTTGAAGTACAAATTCAGATTAGCATTGCTCTTTTTGAAACCAGGGCTCAACAAATAACTATCAATATGATAATACGATGCACAAG
This sequence comes from Pinus albicaulis, assembly GCA_034641835.2. Lineage (NCBI taxonomy): Eukaryota > Viridiplantae > Streptophyta > Pinopsida > Pinales > Pinaceae > Pinus > Pinus albicaulis. The sequence continues at coordinate 634,651,833 of CM076584.1, forward strand.
GAGCTTGCTTAAGCCCATATAAGGCTTTCTTCAATTTGCAAACATTATCTCTCTGTCATGAATATCAAAGCCTTGAGGCTACTCAATATAAATTTCATCTTCAATGACTCCATTCAAAAAGGAAGTCTTGACATCCATTTGATGCAATTTCCAACATGAAATAGAAGCAAGAGTAATAATAGATCTAATAGAAGCATAGGTGGCAACATGAGCAAATGTATCTTCATAATACTCTCCCTCTTTCTAGGAGAATCCTCGAGCCACAAATATTTCCTTGTACTTCTCAATACTTCCATCTACTACATGCTTGATTTTGTAGATTAATTTGGAAGACACAAAAAATTCCCTTTAGGCCTTGGCATGATTTCCCATACATCATTCTTCAATATGGATTTATACTCTTCAATCACAAAATATTTCCAAACTTGATGTTCAGTTGATTCTTCATAGGTGGATGGCTCAGACTCAATGATCTTACTCATCAATGTCACATAGCCTGAATACTTCTTCGACCTCTTTCTTTCCCTGAAGGTCCCACGAGGTGCAACATGCCCTTCAACTTTTTTCAACGTTCTTTCAAACCAGGCAAGTCTCTTTCTAGTTTGAGGTACAAGGAATCTTGGTGAGTCAAAAAATTCACGTGGATGATCAGAATCTTCATGAGGATCAAGTTCCATAGGATCAAGTTCTTTGGATTTTGATTCCACATTCTTAGGAGCCACCTGCGTCTCATCATCAGAGTCCAAGTGTGATCCTTTACACTTCTATAAAGAAACATCCTCATACAAAATGACATCCTTGCAAGTTTCAATAGAATATTGTCCTTTGAATTTTCATTGTAGACAACAAAAGTTCCCTTCTTCCTGGAAGGTTGCAACTTTGTCCTTTTCTCCTTTAGCACATGGACATAAACAATAAAACCAAAAATTATTAAATGTTAAACATTGTGTCTCTCCCCTGTAATTAAGACTTATGTTGTAACTTTTTCTTGTCAAGGAAAATGTTACGAAATTTTGAAAAAATGGAAGTTTATTTCCTTTCCAAACCCCTGCGCATATGAAAGCTTTGGTAGCAAAATGATTCTCAAACAAATTGTGATGTTTTATTTTTAATGATAATTTAATTTAATGAAAATATTATCAATTTTATTTAAAATATAAATTATGCAAAATATTGGGCATTGTTAATTTTATTTTAACACCAAAATCCTCTGTTCGCTAGGTTCATCAAACCATCGCTCCATGGAAATCATGCATGTCAAGTTAATTCAAAACACAAGTCAAGAGGATTTATATTTACACGAGACGTCAAACAAGTTTGGGCATATTGATGTTTATTTACAAATGATTGATTATTTGTGTGGTTGATGTGGAATTATTCCCATTTATTAAAAAAAGGGTGCAGACCAAAGGAGAAACTCCAGCACTTTCGGCAAAATTTGATGAGTGGTGGCAGCGTCTAACAATAAATCATTCGGACGACATTGGCAATCAAAGATGAACGATTGTGATACAAATTTCATACCCCCGTTTAATGAAAGGGGGGTCCAAACAAGGCTTTGTCAACGTGGCAACTCTGTAAAACATTGCGGGGGTCCCTCTAATCATAACCAGATTCCCCCAGTAATCCCTCCCGCAATCCACCTTTGGCTTTTGTAAGCTACATAAATGATATCAATCACAAGTTTATGCAGTAAAATCAATTTGGTTCATATGTACTTATGTAAACTCTTGCTTGATAATTGATGATTATTGGGATGTGGGGTAAGAGATTGAGATTTTGATGTAAAATTCTTGCTGAAGGTGGAAATGGAGAAGAATCTAAACTGAAGTTTGAGTTAGTCTTTATGAAATTTTATTTATAATCAGAGAGGATTATTATTTGGAGGAAAGTTTGAGCTATATTGAGAACTGAAATTTAAGTTCAAACTTTGTGTGAGTTAGTTGTTAGATACAAAGGAACAATATTCATTTAATCTAGAAGCAGGATAAAAGGAAAGTGGTTGATATATGTGACAAACCTTTCTCATTTAAAGGATAGTTGTCATATTTTGTGGAAACAACTTCAACATCCCCAATCTTAAAGGAAGAATATCAACAGTCAAGCAAAACATATTTTGAATTCCAAGACAGTCAATCAGAAATCTAGAAAATCCAGATCTCTAATAGTCCAACATGCTACTTCCAAGCCTCGAGACAGTTATTTTGACATTCACCAATCATGTGGAAAATTATGAAGAAGCAGTTCCAAAATTTCCATATTTTCCCAGCTTGTCGAGATTGTCATATTTTGTTTTACTTTTAATCTTTATTTCATTTTGTTTCCACAAAGGTTGTAACAAATTAAACATTATTTATTAATAGTTCATTGTTAAGATTTGTATTCCTGAAAGCTTGAAATAGCTTCAGGATTGTAATTCTCTATATATTGTTTGATTTGTAATAAGGAGTGGTTGGATTTTTATGTCAAGATCCTGTTATTTTTGTAAAAACTTCTATTGCATAAGATTGAATGAAAGTTTATAGCTTCATTTTTTTGACAGAAACCATTTGCATGTTTGTGCTTCCAGTGTTGAATATATTTTTTCTACATATATTTGAGGTTTTATAGGACACTGGGAAAGGCTTGGATGAGTATCAACCTCCCTGACAGCCTACCGCAATGTTATGTTCTTTACTGAGTAGATCCCGGTGACAATATGTCACCATTGATCCCTCTAAATCAATAGATTATTGCTTCTATACAAAGTAGTAGATGTATTATTGTTTGTTGTAGAATGATTTTTTTTTAATGTGACTTTTTGGAAAGTTTTTCGATTTATTTTTCTGATCTAATTTGTCTAAAATCTGGTAGGAATTCATTGAAATCACAAGTTTGATGGGTAAATCCACACAATCAAAGTTCCATAGAGTTTTATCAGGGTTTTGAATCCATATATGCAGTCAAAAACCCATTTTAAATAACACAAATCAAGATTTCACCTCAAAATGTTTTTCTGGATTCAGGAAAACCCACTGGAAACTCCAAAAAGTCGCATTAAAGACAACTACGGTTGTATAAATTATTCTACACATTTTTTCTCTTGATTAGATAATTATATATTCAAGGAGGATATTTAATATTTTAACTTATACTTCATTCCTCCATCAAACCCTTTCAAGCTATGTTATTCTTCCATAGTTGAACGTTGGCACTTTGATAAGGCCTATAAAAGGCAGGGATTAGTTTGTGAGCAGGGATTTGTGACTCATCAATAACCACCTATACAACAAATACTATATATGTTCGTTGTGATTCATATGTTTTTGTCTAGTGATAAAGAACAACATTAAAAAGCCTGGTAACACTTGAGGGATCCCCCTCTATTTTGAGGGCCATGTTTAACCTAAATATTGGCCGAGTTGGTTTCTTAACGCAGTTTTGCAGCCAAGAAATGCCTTCAAGAAACATTACAATAACTTCTTTAGGAGTTTTGTAATCCAAGATTCGGTTTGGACATATATTTTGAACATAAAAAATTTCCTTTGAAGCTTCTCCCCATAAAAACATTGAAAACTCTTGATCATGAAGCATGGATGTGGAAACTTCCATAATATTCCTATTCTTCCTTTTGACAATTCCATTTTGTTAAATATAATAGGGAACTATCAACTCCCTCTTAATTCCAACATCCCTGCAGAATGTAATGAACTCCTTTGATACATACTCTCCTCCATTGTAAGACCTTGAAGTCTTTATCCTTCTTCCTCTAGCATTTTCAACTTGTGCCTTTAATTCCTGAAACTTTTCAAATACTTCATCCTTGGATCTCAAGAAATAAATCCATGTTTTATGAGATAAATCATCAATGAAAGTGACATAGTATAAATTACCACCCAAGGATTTATCAGACATATGCCCACAAACATTATACTGCATAATATCCAAGGTTTCTTTGGATCTACTATCACTACCAGTACATCTTCCTTTGACATTTTCCCCAAGAGCACATATTTTTCAAACTCCATCATGTTCAATCTTGTTTTTAGGTCCACCTTTAACAAATTATTTAATTGTAGACAATGTTTTATGGTGAACATGAGCATACCTTTGATGCCATAGTTCACAAAGATCAAATGTGTTGTATGTCAAGGCTTGAATTGAGCATACTAGGTGACGATATAGACCTCCTGTTCATACACCAATGACCTTGGAAGATTCAAAGGATGAGTCCTTCTTCCATACTAGAACTTTTCCATCCACGAATGCAATTATTTACCCTTTGTCCTCTAGAGATGAAATAGACAGCAAATGCTTCTTCAAACTAGGAACATATCAAATATTGTTAATAGAGACACTACCTCCTTATTCTAGTTGGAAGGATGAAGAACCAATGCCTTTGAATTCGTAATTTCCATTGTCTCCAAGCTCCACCCTTTGAATGATATTCTTTTCAACCAATTAAGAGAGATTCCCATGACTTACAGTCATGTGCCTAGAGGCACCATTGTCCACCAACCAAATTTCATCATGACTTGCAATGGAACCTACAAAAGTAGAATAAAATTAATATTCATCATTAGAATATCTCTTTCTAGTCCTCCTCTTATGTGAGGGTTCATTAAGGTCAGTTGTAGAAGCATGGTTCTTCCCTTTCCTTTTTCGATAATAATTCCTTTGAGGACACTTGTCTTGATAATGGCTATATGCTTAGAAACAAAAGCATTGAACATTTTTCATATATCTTTTATCTTGAGAGGGAGGAGGAGGCTTTCTTTGCAGAGAAAGTCCCCTTCTAAAGCAAGTCTTAGATTAGGTCCTCTACTTGCATTTCTTTGAAATATTCCAAAATTTCTTCTACCTTTTCTATTCTTTGAGTGGGCTACACAAGCTTGAGAATATTCACCTGGATTTGAAATATTTTCTCTATATAGGAGTCTTGATTCTTCTTGAGTGCAATAAAATCATAGCTTATCAAAAGTAGGAGCATTTTCTTCACCACTAATGCTTGCCACAAAAGAGTCCCAGGATTTACGAAGACCACCTGTTGTATCTTAAGAGAGAATTCCTTGGCTATGGAAAGGAATCAGTGCTTAAGACATTTTAAAAAATGTGTCACAGAAGTAATTATATCAAGTGGTCTTCGTTCAATACCTTTGGAAACTAATTCTTTTAAACCCTTAATAATTTGGTATAATGAAAGACCCTACAATGCCATTAATTGTTGATATCTGAATGGAAAATAAGAATTGTAGAGGAAACTCGAAGTACTATGCTCTAAACATAGAATCTATTACTTTTAATTTCCAGAGAGAATTTGTGAAGGGAGAGGAATTGGAGTGAAGGAGCTTTTATTAAGGCTATTTAACTCTTACTTACAAACGTAAATTAGAGACCAACTACTTCTTTACTTCACTTCATTCAAGGAAGAAACAACATAAAATGACACAAGAAAAATGAATCATCGTCAATAGTTGCAGGAAAATTGTTGTTTTTTTCATTCACCCATCAGAAAAATAAGTACCAAATTTTTAGTCTTCCAGAGGTCCAAAACTCTAAACCCTTATTCTTTCTTTCTATCTTTCTTAAATACCTCAAAAACAATTCGTAACTGCTAAAAATTCTTGAAACTACTTCAACTACCTAAAATTTTAATACTATTTATTACATTGCAATTGAGGACATCATTATAGCTTCGATCTTAAAAAACAAAGAAAACAAATTAAAACTTGAAATATTATTCTTTTTTTTAATCTAATTTGTTGCTGATATGTCTCCCTAAAGTGCTGATGTGTCTCACTGACAGATTGGACATCCTTTCCCTGCATTTCTTCTAGAGTTCAATATTTGTCTTTTCTTGTTGTTGTCATGTCTTTTTTGTTTCTGATGTGGTATTTGAACAGTTCTGTAATAACACATCTCTACTTGACTTGACCCAGTTGTTGCATTTCCAACAGTGCCACCATGTGCTCCCTTTTCCCGACTCTGCCTATGCCTCTATGTTTCAAACAACATTATCATGTCTCCTTCTGCCAGACTCTACCTCTTCTTCTCATGCCCGTAGTGTTCCATCTTCTCTTCTCCTTTGCTCTGTGTTGGGTCACTTACCCGAGTCCACTGTCCACATTCACGTTTCTTCATAAAACAATGCAACTGCACATAATCTTAGACTTTAAATAAATTCAAATTTTCCTTTGAAAACTATCTCATTTGTCCCTTTATCGCATTTCTCATTTCGGATTTTATAAAATATTCATGAGCGCCATTCCTCCTGAGCTTGCGATGTGTGATGTGCGATAAAGGTAGGGATGACATGGCAAGTGGAGGTGGGGCCGATCGAAAATCACAATCGGTGATATAAAACCTTGTTGCATTTCGCATTTCGGAATTCATAAAATATTCATGAGCGCCATTCCTCTTGAGCTTACGATGTGCGATGTGCGATAAAGGTAGGGATGACGTGGCAAGTGGAGGTGGGGACACCCAAATCAACCCTGACATGTAATGTTCTGAACGCATCAATCGTCCCCACTCTTGAAATTTTCTTCACGCGAATAAGCACGACTTGACCCGCCTTCACATATCCGCACATAATGTTAATACACCAACATATAAATAACAAATTCTTTTTCGTTATATATTTTTTTTTTACATTTTCTAACATATATGCTTTTTCTTGGTGTTTTGATAAATATTTCAAAAGTAAATGCAAATGAGACACAACATCTGGATCCACCCGGGGATAGTGATTTTTTCCACGAAAGCGCTAAGAACTGCAGATTAGTTCCTTTATCTCGGGCATGGAGTCAAATGTTGCTTGGTGACATATGAACAATGAGCAATCCGGTATTTACAATGTTGGAACACTGAATTTTAATGCTCAAAATAATGCTTCAAATACTGCCCATTGACAAGCAGCTACAGATATTCTCCATCTAAATCTTCTAGGATGAAAGTATTGTTTGATCTGGCTTCAGGAATTTTGTACAGACCATACTAGAGAGGGTCAAACATACCATGATTTCCTTTATCCTCCCTTTTAGTGTCCCATCTCAGTACTAAATTTCCTGCATGAAAGATGATTTATTTCGCCTTCCTGTCAAAAATAGACTTCATTTTTTCCTGATAAGTAATCAAATTCTCTCTAACTTTGTCTCTGTTTTCATTTAACTCAATCACCTTATTCATTCTTCTTACTACAACAATAGGTTCTTCTTGAGCTTCTTGAAGGAAAACAATCACTGGTTTGGCCAACTGACTAGGAAAAAATTCCTGAGTTCCATATACCAACTCAAAAGGTGATTTCCTAGTGGACCTCTTAGCAATTACTCGAACTGCCTAAAGAGAAAATTTTAATTTTGATTCCCTGTGTTTTTTATTTTCAATGATTGTTTTCTTCAGAATCGTGACCAATGTCTTGTTTGAAGACTCTGCCAATCCATTCCCTTGTGGATGGTAAGCTATGGAATGTGACAAAATTACATTATATGTTTGACAAAAATTAATGAATCGAGCATAATTAAATACCTGAGCATTATCAGTTATAATCTTGACTGGACAACCAAATCAACTGAATATTTTCTCCTCTAGAAAATTCATCACCACTTGGTCATTTTATTTCTTGGTGGGGATTGCTTCAACCCACTTTGTGAAGTAATCAGTAGCAGTTAGAATCCATTTGAATTTCCCACTTGATGGTGGATTGATCTCTCCAATAAAGTCCAGTCCCCATTACCTGAAAGGCTCTTCTATGAATATTGGAATGAGAGGTAACAGAGCAAGTCTCTTCTTTTTTGCAAATAATTGACACTTTTGAAAAATTTTAACCAGTCTGTACAAATCAACGAACAGTGTAGGCCAATAAAAACCTGACTTGAGAATTTTATGTGCTGTGACCTTCCAACTATAATGTCCTCCACAGATATTGTCATGATATTCCTTGATAACCTTAATGGATTCACCTTTAGTTAAACACAACAACGAAATACCAGCATGATATTTCCAGTACAACTTTGCTTATACTATGACATATGGTTGAGATTTAAGCTTGAGAGCTCTGTATTTGGTTCTATTTAGTGAATATGGACAAGAAAAGAAACACAGGTAATGAACAACATATTTATACCAATTTGAACACAAAAAATTGTATTGAATACATGTTTTGGGATTATCCTGACCTTCCTCATTGTCAGCTCCATCTACTGGTGCCAGGAGGTTAATTCCCAATGCTTGAAAATGTGTTTATGTTAGAAACTTTGCTAAACCTTGTCCTTTAATTAACTTGGTGGGTTTAATGTCCAAATCATACTCCTGGATTTTAGCTATCCATTTTTCTCTTTTTCCTTCAACATCACTTTGAACCAGCGCGCCCTTAACAATAGAGTTAGGTACATAAATGGTTATTTGGGATTGTAACACGTAAGTCCTGAAGGCTTTGAGTGCTTTGAGCAATGCAACACTTGTTTCTCCAAAATTTTATATTTGAGCTCAGCATCTCTGGGAACTTTGTTGAATAATGCCACTGGCTGCTCCTTATTATCCTCATTTTTATGCAATAACACAACAACAATAGTAGTGGGAGAAGCAAAATAAAATATTTGAAATTCCTTTTGATAATCAGGACTTATTAGAAGAGGAACTTCCTTGAGTGCTTCTTTTATTCTGGAAAATGCTTCTCTTGCTTCTTTATCCCATCTCACTTCTGCATTTTTCTTCAACATGTCAGTTATATTTCTCACAATCTCAGCATAGTTTGGTACAAATCTTCTTAGAAAGTTTATTTTTCCCCAAAATCTCTGAATATATTTCTTGCTTCTGGGTAAAGAAATTGTTTGAATTTCTTCCACCCTTGCTGGATCAATCTTCACTCCTTGTTTTGAAACTATGTGGCCCAATAATTTACCTTCTTCTAAGACAAACAAATATTTCTTGGGGTTTAGTGACAAACCAAACTTCATGCATTTTTCAAAATTTTTTTGCAGATGTTCCAGGTTTTCATCATCTTACCTTGAGAAAACTGTTACATCATCCATATATATAACCACATACTTGTCACCTACAAACTCTATGTCCATGGCCCTTTGAAAAGTCGCACCTGCATTCATAAGACCAAATGGAATTCTCACATACATAAAAGTACCCTAGGGGGTTGTGAAAGCTATCTTTTTCTTATCTTCCTTATCCACTGCCACTTGATTATACTAAGAGAATCCGTCAATCATGGACATCCTGTAAGTTCCTATCACTTTTTGTAAGACATGATCCATCTTAGGTAAATGATAATTATCCTTTAGATATGCTCTCTTCAAATTCTTGAAGTCTACACACAATCTTATCTCTGCATTTTTCTTCCTCACATTAACTAGATTAGAAACCAAATCTGAATATCTGAGAGGAATTACATTTTTTTCTTGTAGCAATTTATTATTTCTTCAATTCATTTTCAAATGGAGCTAACAGTAATGGATTAATCTGTTTGAGCTTCTTTTTTTGTGGTTTAATTCCTTCTTTCAATGGGATCTTATGATGCATTAGTATTTTATCATATGTTTTCAAGTCTTCATATGACCAAAAAATCACATCCATATACTTCTTAAAAATATCAATGTATCTTTCTTTATAATTTTTGGGAACACCCTTGAATAATTTCACCATTTTTGGCTCCTGCTGAGTTCTCAAATTACAATATTCCATCTCTTCCTCTTGGTGTATTTTCTTTGAATTAACAACAACGTCATTAGAATCAAATAGTCTTTCAACGGGAACCAGTCCTTTAGGGAGTATATTATCTTTCAATTGGATAATATTCTGCTCACCTATTGATTGCTTAAGGTTTCTTATCTCTCCTTTCTGATTTGTTTGTTCTTCTTCTTGATCTATCTCAGCATCTTCGAAGTTTCCAATCATTGTTAAGAAATGATTTATCTTCTCATCATCTTCAAACACCTGCCAATGTTTCACATTGTCAGGAATAGAGGGTCTATTTCTAATTTCAATCTCATACCTTGACCTTGGATTCATTGGTGGCTTAAAGGTAATAGCTTCAATTTCTAATGAATTTTCCAACCTATTCCCTTCCCTCAGAATGAATTGAATATTGAAGGCTTCAAAATAGTTTTCTATCAGATCCCAAACTTCATTTCTGTATGATCTTAATATTGGATGCTTGGTCTAACAATGATTTTTAATGTTTTATTATCAATTAAGAGTCACCGAAAATTGAAATAGACTGAACTCCCATATGTTTAGAGACTTGAAGGCTTAAAATTAAAGCCTCATACTCAGCCACATTGTTTGTTGAATCAAATTCTAATTTAAAATAAAAAGGGATGAGGTTACCTTCTGGTGATATCATCAAGAATCCAGCTCCTGTGCCATTCTTGGAGTAGGCACCATCAAAATAGAATTTCCATATCTTCTTTGAATGTAGTTCATTATTTAAAAATGCCGAAGAGAGATACTTCCCTGTGTCTTCAACAAATTCTGCATCTTCATGCAGCATGATGCATGAAAGATCTTCTATTTCTTGACTATAAATAGGGGAATTTCCTACATCTTTCTTGGTAGTGGTCTTCACGAACCTTGTTTCCCTGTACAATCTCATTTCTTCCCCATTGAAAATAGGAATGATATCATAATTGAAATCTAATTTTAGAACACCTCCCAAATTTTCTTCCCAAGGTCTTGACATGAACATTCCAAACCTAGATGGAATGTCAACAACAACTACATCCATGACTATACTCTTTGCTGGAATTTGTGACAAAGAAACTACTACATATTTAATTAACCCAACACATTTCACCCTTTTGGAATCAAATGACTACATATTCCTGTAAGGTTTGGTAATCTGCAGGTTTAGTTCCTTCATAATAGACAATGGCATGAGATTATGGGATGATCCTGAGTCCAACATACAATTATGGAGAGTAAAATCACGAAGCAACATAGAAATATAGAATGGTGGAATAGAAGGATCTAATTCTTCTACATGAGGACCAAAGGTAACCACTGGCTTCCCTTCTTGTAAGTTCATGATGTCACTTATATCTTCAATCTGTGTGAGATTAATAAAATCTGAAATTTCTTTCTTGTAGATTGGTATTTTAGCTAATTATAGAAGAGGTACTTGAATTTTTACCTTCTCCAAATCTCTTGTCAAACTGAAAGCATGAGTTTGTTTAACATTATTTTCAGGTTCTTCTTCACTCTTTCTAGAATTTTCCACTTGTTCGGGTACAGGAACAACTCTCTCCAAAATATTAGTATCAACTGATTTGCTTTGGGAAGGTTCACCCTATTGCATATCTATCCTATTAACTAAATTTACAGGTTGCTTCCAATTACTGACTTATTTTACAAGGTCCTTTTGTTGTGGAGTCACCATTGGAGGAGGGTTAGGGTCTTGTTGTTCACCCTAAGTGTCTTGTAGCCTTGATCTTTTCCTTGATCTAAAATTATACTTCTTGTGCAACTCAGCCTGCATAAACTCTACAAATTGTTTAAAGTATTCATTCATCTCATCTTCAGCAAAAAGTACTTTAGATTTAGTATATTCTCCTTCACAATATTCCGCTTCATCCTCTTCTATTGTGTACATAGCAGATATTTGATCTTCAACCTCCTTTTGGTCATATTTTTCTAACTCTCCGGGTGCTGCTTCTATATACAATGGTGCTTGAACCTGGTCTTGATCTTTTCTTTTCCTCTAAAAAATTTGTAGGGGTTGTCTTTTTAATTGAGGGTTAAATCCTCCTCAGTTTTGTTGTACTTATCTTTGGGAGTTTTTACTTTCCAATTCCATTTTAACTAGCTTATTTGACAAATTTTTTATCACCTTTGTCATATCTTGTGATGATTCTTTTTTTTCTTTCCCCTTCTCTTGGACTAGTTGTTTCCCTTTTTCCTTCCCAACTATAGTCATATTAGCTTCAATTTCTAAATCATTTGTCCGTATCTACTCTAAAGTAGGGGATCTCCTTTCTCTAAGTGCGAAACTAAAATCGGCTTCAAAATATCCCAAAAAAACCACCTTTTCTCTAAAAGGAGGGGGCTTCATTTCTACAGGCAAACTGTTATACAATTTATTGAATCTTTTGATAAAATCTAATATATTCTCATCTTGTTTTCTTTTGATTGCATTGAATTATATTAGTGAATATCCATGATCCCTTTTTCACCCCATATCTGAGTGAATTAATTTTCCAGTTCTTCCCATGTATTAATAAAATTATTTGGAAATCCCTTAAACCACTTTCTAGCCTCTCCATCCAGAGACTGAACAAAAAGCCTCATTACAACATCAAGATGTTCTACATTCAGATTTTCAGCAAAATTAAAAAACACAGGAAAGTGTTTTTCTGCAGTTATTTCATCTTATCTAGTAAAACGTGGGAGTAATTTAAGATACTCTTGAGGCATTACATTCATTGGTTGTGGAAGGTTAAGTGGAGCATATCTGCTCAACAAAAAGGCGGGTGCTTCCATGTTTTCACCTTAATTTACTGTTCCTTGGTTAGTTGCAATTGATGAACCTACTGTGAAAATGAACGGAGGTGGAGGTAAAATTGATATGGGAGTGGGTTGATGGAAAATGGCAGAGGGATCAGCAACTGGATTTTTTTGAGCTTGAGTAAAAGTAGAAGAAACAGACTCAAAGGAGTGTTCTTCCAACTTATGTTCTTGAAAATAAATTGGTGTGAATTGTTCTAAGAAAGGAAGTACTTTAGAGATATATTCAAACAAAGGATTACTAGAAATATTGTCAGGATTAGATAGTGTGGGAATAGGTGTTGGGGGGGTTTTAGGTTTCCGAACTCTTTTAGAAACCAATCTGTGAGGGTTCGAGAAAGAAAGGACCTTCTGTTGTGAGGTATTTGACCTCATGTGAGGCCTTTTGTAAGACATAATTCTGATAATAACAAACAAAGACAAATATTTCCTCCTCAATGAACAACCAGAGGAAATAATGTGAAAAACCTAGGGAAAATAAACTTTGTCTCTTCGTCCTTGGCAACGGCACCAAAAATTGTTGTATCTTAAGAGACAATTCCTTGGCTATGGAAAGGAATCCGTGCTTAAGACATTTTTAAAAAATGTGTCACAAAAGTAATTATATCAGGTGGTCTTCGTTCAATCCATTTGGAAACTAATTATTTTAAACCCTTAATAATCTGGTATAATGAAAGACCCTACAATGCCATTAACTGCTGATATCTGAATGGAAGAGAAGAACTGTAGAGGAAACTCAAAGTACTATGATGTAAACACAAAATATATTACTTTTTAATTTTCAGAGAGAATTCATGGAGAGAGAGGAAACTCAAAATAATATGATGTAAACAAAAAATATATTTCTTTTAAGTTCCAGAGAGAATATGCCAAGGGAGAGGAGTTGGAGTGAAGGAGCGCTTATTAAACCTATTTAACTCTTACTTACAAACGTAAATCAGAGACCAGCTGCTTCTTTACTTCACTTCATTCAAGGAAGAAACAATACAAAATGACAGAAAAAACACGAATCACCATCAACATTTGTAAGAAACTTGTTTCTTCTTTCATTCACCCATTAGAAAAAGAAGTAACAAAGTTTTAGTCTTCCATAGGTCCAAAACTCGGAACCCTTCTTCTTTATTTCTATCTTGCTTAAATACCTCAAAAACAGTTCGTAACTGCTAGAACTTCTTGAAAATACTTCGATTACCTAAAATTTTAATACTACTTATTACATTGCAATTGAGGACATCACTATAGCTTCGATCTTAACAAACAAAGAAAACAAATTAAAACTTGAAATATTATTCTTTTTGTTGAATTTGATTTGTTGCTGATGCGTCTCCCTGAAGTGATGATGTGTATTCCTGACAGATCGAGCATCCTTGCCTTGCATTTCTTCCAAAGTTAAATATTTGTCTTTTCTACTTGCTGTCATGTATTTTATGTTTCTGATGTTGGATTCAAACATTTATGTAGTAATGCATCTTTTCCCGACTTGACCTAGTTGTTGCGTTTTCAACAGTGCCACCATCTGCTCCCTTTTCCCGACTCTGCCTATGCCTCTACATTTCAAACAACATTATCATGTTTCCTTCAGCCTAACTCTGCCTCTTCTGCTCGTGCCTATAACTTTTCTTCTTCTCTTCTCCTTTTCTCTACGTTGGGTCACTTACCCGAGTCCACTACCCACGTTCACGTTTGTTCATAAAACAACACAACTGCACATAATCCTAGACTTCAAATAAATTCAAAATTTCCTTTGAAAACTATTGCGTCTGTACCTTTATCGCATTTCACATTTCGGCATTCATAACATATTCATGAGTGGCATTCCTCCTAAGCTTGCGATGTGCGATGTGCAATAAATGTAGGGATGACGTGGAAAGTGGAGGTGGGGTCAATCGCAAATCACAATCGACAATATAAAACCTTGTCGCATTTCAAATTTCGAAATTCATAACATATTCATGAGCACCATTCCTCCTAAGCTTTCGATGTGCAACGTGTAATAAAGGTAGGGATGACATGGAAAGTGGAGGTGGGGACACCTGACTCAACCCTGGCATGTAATGTTCTGAACACATCAATTGACCCGACTCTTGAATTGTTCTGCATGCGAATAAGCACAAATCGACCTGCCTTCACATCTATGCACATAATGTTAATACACCAACATATATATCAAAAATTATTTTTGGGTATACAATTTTTTTTACATTTTCTAATATATATGTTTTTTCTTAGTGTTTTGAGAAATATTTCAAAAGTAAATGCAATTGAGCCACAACACTACCCATTGCCACAACCACCAATTATTTTTCGGATACTTCTTCATCAATAGCTTTCAGTTGATCTCTTATTTGAGATATTATTATGAAGTATGATTGATCTGAAAGGAGTGTATTAGTTTTGTTGTGCTAAGTTTCCTTTCAGTTAAATAAACATGTACAAATTGTCTCCATAATTTTGCTTAAGATATGAGAGTTTTAACCATGAAAATTAGATGAATTAGTGAACTTTAAGCATGTAAATAATCCTTAAAAACACTTAACAACAGTGCATAACAGAGAAAAACATTCACACATAAGTTTTACACAGTAGGCATGATGAAGTAGTTCACCCCTTTTGGGCTACATCTACTGGTCTAGCTCCCAATGGCACGTCCCTCTTTGTCATTATGCTCAAAATTGTAAATTATATATGTTTGCAGGGCTCTAATGGATGTTTTCTCTGCACCAATGGCTCCATAATTCTCAAATTAGTCTAGGTAGACTCTTGTTTCACCAAAACTGGTCAAAAATTGACCTCTCCCTGGCTTTTTCCCAATGTCAGCTAGAAAATCTCCACCAACTGTGGAGAACTGGCAGTTAGCTGCAGTTAAATTTCGTTAAAACCTTAAAAATAGGGCACTTCCATAAATTCCACCAGTCGGAAACTACGTATTAAACCGTCACATTTAAAAACTTGGGTGGTTGGGTGGCCACATGCTGACCCGAACAACGTGGTCTCCATATTAAATGTTGGAACAAACCACATATATTAAAGTTTGGAACTCGAAGTTATGGTTCCACTAACCGTAACCGTGCATGTGCTCGTAGTAAAACCCACCGAGGTTATAGTTTGCATTAACTCCGCAGGAAGGATAGGAACTTAGATATTTATGGTTCCGAAACTATGACATTTGATGCCAACTCACTACGTCCATGTGATCGTTATCAACTGTTTCCAGAGTTTGTGTTTGTTATCCACCGGTCTAAACGTTGATGCTGCGGTTATAAACACTTGTTTCATGTGACAAGTTTACAAAATTTTCTGCCGATGTTACAGTTAACATGGGCCACGGTTCTGGCGCTAGGGCCACATGCGAGGGGGGGATGGCCCTTCAGGGCTGGCCTCCCCAACCCTCAATCCGAAAACCATTGAACGATAACATTAAACTCATCGCTTGTAATGTTAAGAACTTGCATGTAGGTGTGCTGGTAGTACGCGGGCTTGGCGGATGGGAGGTCGGGTGGTCGACTCCCCTGGTCTCCATAAATTTTTTACCACCCAAATCTGAGGATACGTGGCAGCCTGCGGGCTTGCCATGTGTTTCTCAACCATTGGTTAATCTAAAAACCAATGAATGGTTTAGATTGAACCAGACAACCAACATCCAACAGCTCACAATGTGCCACATGGCATCATCCCGTTGCCTCAGAAAGAAATGGAATATTCCAAGAATATTCTACTGACTGTACTTGCAAGCTGACTGGGCATCCAATCACCAAAATTTTATTGTTTAGGAAAAGGAACATAACGTAGTATCTTCCTCATATGACATCAGTTTTTCGAACTGTTTATGGCGCCGAAATCGCAACGACGAGACCTTTCTGGTCGCTCAGGTTCAGACCTGTTTCGAGCACTTTTATTTTTGAGCATAAGACTTGATCTCCTAATCACACCTCCCCTCTGGGAATATTTTGGACCCCAAAATCTCTCTGGACTCCTGAACATGAATATGAAGAGACTGTTTCCCCACTCTTCCAATCTTAATCCACTGAAATTTCCCTAATTTCATTAATTTGAGATTTTCATGAAATACCAAATTTTTCCTTGATCCTCTTGACCAATCATTGCTGTTTTTGAAATTTTCATGCTACATATTTACTGAACTTGCAAAACAACAACCTATCTTTATAGTAAAAATCTTGTTTCTACATTGGTCTTTAATCAAAGAAAAATTGGAATTACTCTCACCTTGCATCCTGTCCTTATGGCGATTTTTTGTTGAATTAGCCTTGAACTTGTGTTGATTCCTGATAAAGTTTCTTCACCATTATACCATGCCTTTCTAAAACAAGCAATGGACATTTCTGAATTCTGTTCCTTCTTTGCTAAGTTGCTTTTCCCTCTCTTGGACCTTTGCAACTTCTTGTACTAACACTTTGTTTTCATCACCGTTCAACACCAAAGTTGGCTGCTGCAACTGCTTGTCATCTTCTTTCAAAGAAAACCTACTTTCAAACTGAAACAAATCATTATATACATTAGTGTTTGCATGAAAAGGATTATGTAAAACTTATATTTGTTTAATCATCATCAATGTCAAGTTTTGACTTGCATTGATGAGCCTCTTCATCTACCCTGAATTAACTAAAGAAGTGTCTAGTTTTTTTACGATGAGCTCTCACAATATAATCCTTTCCATCTTTGAATCAATGGTATTTGTTCTCATGAGATGGAAGATAGCTTTCCTGTCATACAAGTAAGGAATTCCCAACACCATACCTGTTATATCAAGCAGAACAACATCTAATTCAATTGTGTCAATGAAATGTTCAATTATTGCAAAGCATAACATGCACTTCCTTGAAACCTGTAAATTTGCATCCTTACAAATCCAACGAAGTGGATATGGTTTTGGATGTGGAATGGTCTCAAGATTTAGTTTCTTGACCAAGTCTTCGGAGATTAAATTTTCTTGCGATCCACTATCAAACAATGTGTCAACCTTGTTATGTTTGGAAATGACCCTCACATGAAACAGTTCAATTCTCTTTTCTTCACTTGGTGCTTCTATGTGATAGTTAGATATACTAAAACTGGGTTTATTTACAATCTCTTTCCCCTTTATGTTCTTTAGTCCTATAGCTATGATTTTTGTTTCATCTCCTCAATCTGACCCTAGGTCTTGTTCATCTATTGCAACAATTTTTCCTTTCTCCTTGGCTTTCTCTTTGGCCTTCAAACTTTCTGGTTTCAACTCTGGATGAACTTTCCAACAATGGTCCTCATCATGGCTAGTTTTAGAATAAAATTTGCAGAATAATTTTCCCTTCTCTTTTCTAGTATTTTCATTTCTCTTTTTCTTCCATTTGCCTTTAAACTCATTTTCCTCATTCCCATCTAAGTTTTGTTTTCCCCTTGCCTCTAAATGTGTGGCTTGAACACAAACTTCATCTAGGCTTGTAGGGTTAAAGGATTGTATGTCTTAGGTAGGTATGTAAGCCTCCTATATACTTGAGCAAAGTGTCTTGGCTATGAAAATATACTCCTAGTAAAATATCTCTTCTCCTAAATTCTTGAGTATACACTTATACATTTTGTCCTTTCAATTGTTTAAATTTTTTCCAGTCCATTATGGCTTTTTGCACATGAGCTAATGGATAAAATTGTTGTTTTATTGCAGAAATGAAATCAGTCCATGATAAAATAATCTTACCATATTTCTTGATCTCCTCCTTTGTCTTGGCTTCCCACCAAACAAGTGTTGCACCTTCCATTCTTAATGAAGCTACTTTGATTTTGGTGTCATCATCATGAAAATTTTGGATTCTCAAATAGACCTCTAATTGCCTAATCCAATTATCTAGATTTTCTGCATTAACTTCACCATCAAACATTGGCAATTCAAACTTAACATCAAGTTTTAGAAAAAGAATTTTACCCATATTCTTTGACTTGTATGGCTGATGTACTGAAGATGATGTAGAGGATGATGAAGATGAAGATGAGGGTGATGATGGAAACTTTACACTATCTCCATTTCCTCCATTACCCTTCTTTGATTTCTCTTCATCATTATGGTCCCCTGATGATCCTTGACCTTCCTTGTGAAGTTTGGATCCTTCTCCTTCTAGTATTTCATTCCTTTCTTGATAAAGGACTCTAACCATTTCAGTCATGTCAAGGAACACTCTTTCTTCCTCTTTGGGATCCACCTCTTCATGGGTTTCCTCTTCTCCTGGAGGCATGCTTGATGTTGCTTCTACTTCACTTGGAGGTGAACTAGGTGGCGGAGAATGTGGCAATATTTCCTTCCTGTGATGTGGCTCACTTTGAGAACCTCTTTCTTCCACCAATTTTCCTTCTCCTCTCTTAAGCTTGAGCCTAGTAAGCATGAAAACCCTTGCAAACAATTAACAAATCATTGCACATAAAAACACTAGGGATAAAACTCTAGCTTCAATACCAACTTGATCTGAAAGGAGTGTATTATTTCTGCTGTGCTAAGTGTCCTTTCAGTTAAATAAACATGTACAAATTGTCTCCATAAGTTTGCTTAAGGTATGAGAGTTTTAGCCATTAAAATTAGATGAATTAGTGAACTTTAAGCATGTAAATAAGCTTTAAAAACACTGAAAAATAGTGCATAACAGAGAAAAACATTCACACATAAGTTTTACATAGTAGGCATGATGAAGAAGTTCACCCCTCTTGGGCTACATCTGCTGGTCCAACTCGCAATGGCATGTCCCTCTTTATCATTATGATCAAAATTGTAAATTACATATGTTTGCAGGCCTCTAATGGCTGTTTTCTCTGCACCAATGGCTCTAGAATGCTAAAATTAGTCTATGTAGACTCTTGTTTCACCAAAATTGGTCGAAAATTGACCTCTCCCCGCCTTTTTCCCAATGTCAGCTAGAAAATCTCCACTAATTGTGGAGAACTAGTAGTTAGCTACAGTTAAATTTAGTTAAAACCCTAAAAATAGGGCACTGCCATAAATTCCGCCAGTTGGAAACAGCGTATTAAACCGTGGCATTTAAAAACTTGGGTGTTTGGGTGGCCACATGCCAACCCAAACCATGTGGTCTCTGCAATAAACGTTGGAACAAACCACATATATTAAATTTTGGAACCCGAAGTTACGGTTCCACTAACTCTAACCACGCATGTGCTCATAGTAAAACCCGCCGAGGTTATAGTTTGCATTAACTCCATAGGAAGGATCAGAACTCGGATAGTTATGGTTCTAAAACCGTGAAATTTGATGCCAACTCACCGCATCCATGTGATCGTTACCAACTTCTGTTGGAGTTTGCATTTGTTTTCTGTCGGTCTAAATATTGATGTTGCGGTTATAAACACTTGTTGCATGTGACAAGTTTACAAACGTTTCCGCTGATGTTACGGTTAACTTGGGTCACGGTTCTGGTGCTAGGGACACATGTGGGGGGGGATGGCCCTTTAGGGCTGGCCTCCCCAGCCCTCAATCCAAAAACCATTGAACGATAACATTAAACTCATCGCTTGTAATGTTAAGAACTTTCCTGTAGGCGGACTGGTAGCATGCAGGCTTAGTGAATGGGAGGTCAGGTGGTCGACTCCCCCGATCTCCATAAAACTTTTACCACCAAAATATGAGGACATGTGGTGGCCTATGGGCTTGCCACATGTCACTCAACCATTGGTTAATCCAAAAACCAATGAATGGTCCAGATTGAACCAGAGCACCAACATCCAACGACTCACAATGTGCCATGTGGTGCCATCCTGTTGGCTAAGAAGGAAATGGAATATTCCAAGAATATTTTGCTAACTGTACCTGCAAGCTAACTGGGCATCCAATCACCAAAAATTTGTTGTTTGGGAAAAAGAACAGAAAGCAATATCTTCCTCATACGACATTGGTTTTTCAAACCGTTCATGGTGCCAGAATCGCAACAACGAGACCTTTCTGGTCGCTCAAGTTCAAACATGTTTCGAGCACTTTCATTTTTTAGCATAAGACTTGATCTGCTGATCAATGATGCCACACCATGATTCTTTTTCATTTTGACATCACGAAGTTGGTCCCTTAGATTTATAGATTGATTGATGTTTTTGATGATGTATAATCCAATGAGGGAATCATACATTTCCTTAAAATATTTGAGATCATAATATAAAGAATAAAATTATCCCTAAAATATTCCACAATGGTGCTCATGGCTAAGATATCATCCTCATGAAACTTTTCCTTCCCTGCTTGATCAACTAGTTTAGTAAATTTTCCCAAAACAATACCCAAAACTTTATTCCTTGCAAGCAATAGGTCAATCCTAATTTTCCATGCCCTAAAATATGTAGCTACTTCAAGCTTGTTCTTTGTCTTCATGAAGTAATACATGATGAATATGACCAATCAAAACAAAATATGTATAATCCTAATTCTCTTAAAAGTGATTTTATTTCTAGCTTAATCAAGACTGGTAAAATTCTTCAAACTAATAGATATTTCCAATGATACAATTAGACTTCTTTAGATCATTCCAATCATTAGGCAGTTATACATGAAAAATTTCAACCATTAACTTTTTTAGTAGAGCAATAGATATCACAATAAACAATAATAAAGAGACACTAAAATTTAGGTCAGTGACCAGGGAACAATACAGAAAGGGAAAACCCAACAATTTTTCCATATAAGAGAGTGTTCAATTCATAAAAATGTACATTAGAATTTTCCAAACAAACTTGCAATATCTGACCTCAATATTTCCAAAATCAAACTAGTCAAAGGAGACATAAAAGTGTTAATGTTGGTCCAAGTCAAAGTCTGCAATAGAGAAATTGAATTTTGGCCTAAGGTAACTGAAAAAAGGGGTAAAAATTCAATCAAATAGCAGTCAACAAACCACAATTAGATTTCATTCAAAGCAAAAAATTTGACCTATGACCAACCCTTAGTCAATGAGCCATAATAAGAACATTATTTCGGTCAAAAATAGTCAATGAACCACTAAACATTTCAACCTCCAAAACCAGTCAAAATCTTGGTCAAACAGAAGAAAATAATCCCAAGTCAACAATGGTCAAAGAAAAGATAAGAGAATTGGTCAATGGAGAAATATTCTTCTTCTTTTTCTCCTTCGCACATGTGGATGAATCTCCTTGTTTTATATCGATGTAATGTGATGGATGAGATGAAAAATTTGGTCATTCGAACTTCTATTTATATGTGAGTTAGGAGGGTGGTCTTGACCATAGGGTCAAACCCATTCACTGAGTGCAACTGACTTGGTCAACATTAAAAATATAGATTTTCTCCTTTGATTTTCCAATGAAAACACCAATCGTAGCTACCAATTTTCAACATATTTCACAATTGTTACTAAGTCAGCCTGTGACCTAGAGGTTTTTTTTCACATTATTTTATAACTTTAGGGGATTATAAGCAAAAATAGACTTAGGAGGACTCATATATATCAAGGAGATGTAATTTCATCTCACATCATCACATTTCTTTGAATTTTCATCCTCCTTAGAAGCACTCACAATTCTTTTTCTCTTGGATTATATTGGATCTTGGATGCACTTTGACATTTAGAGCTTATTTTTAGATATTATTTGGACCTATTCTTAGCATTATGGATGGATTTCTTGCATAATTGTCTTGTAAATGCTCCTAATTGTTGAATATCTTATTTTCTATGTCTAATGTTTGAAATGATTAAATATAGTTTATGCTAAGATATGCCCTAAATTTTGTTGAATATTTATTGAATGCTAGCTAGAGGAAAATTGCATGCATTACTCATACATGACATTGTAATCATTTTCCTAGTGGTGAAACTCTTTGAAGTTCTTCCCATAAAATCCATTATTCCTTGAGTGGGTGAATGCTTAAAATTTATGCTAGGGCATTGAAATTTCAGCTCCCTTAGGAATAATATTGGTTTATATATGACATCCTTGACTCCACATACCTAAGGGACAAGTCTCTAGTCCAAACCATTGGTGACCAATCCTTTTTTATCCATATTTTCTCCCTCCTACAATTTGGTCCTTTTAAGGATAGACTAGTCAATTACGGATTTGTGCGAAATTATAGGGAATGATATTTTTGGTGTTTAGAGAGCCTAAACATCAAAAGGGTTTTATTTCCTACAAGATATCTCATTTTGGTGGGCATTGTTTTCAATTTCTTTCCCCATGTGTTTTCCCTAAGAGGTAAACCCTGGTTTCCTTCTCTCAACTTGAGGACTTCCTTGAAGGTTTCATGAGCCTTTACTTTGTTGAAATCAATCATAAGGAACATTTTCTCTTTGCCTTCACTTTTGGGAGTTGCAACACTCACCTAATCTATCAAACCATATGTCTTGTGCACATTTTTCTAGGCCTTCTTATAGAAAGCATATTGCTTCCAAATGAAGCCTTGAGCTTAATATTAAGTCTTTCTTAAGATGATCCTAGCTAATCACCCTATTTTCCACCCTTAGATTATATCATTGGTGATATTATCATACCATAACTCCTCCCTTTAGTGAAAGCCCATAAATAGAATGAGGTTTTGGGTGTGGTGATAGGGGGCCATTACCCCATTTTTATCACTTGGTTTAGCTTTTAGCCTTGTAGGGTACCCTCTCCAAGGCCTACTAAATCTTGTGGTAATAGTACCAATCTTCTTCAAAACTGTAAATGGACCATACCTTATCGATGCTTTGTTTTTTCCATATTAATAGAAGCATCCATCGACAACTTACAGATAAAATAGCTTTGAGTGCACCAAATGTCTAAGTTCATTCTATTGTTAGACTCTATTATTATTATTATACACAATACCTGAGGATTTGGAGAATCCTTCTCAGATTTTGTTTTTGTTATTCAATGGACAATTAAAATCTTAGTTTTAAAATACAACGAAGCAAAAGGGTCGGATATTAGGAGGATCATTGCAGTATGGACAATAAAGTTGAAGATGGAAGATACTATAATTTTGGAAGAATTAAAGTTTTTGGAAGAATTAAAGTTTTTGAAAGTCTTAGGACAAGGGTCCATGAGAATTGTATTTTTAGTTATTGATGAAAAAAATAGTAGAATATTTTTAGCACTCAAGGTGATAAGCAAATCTGCAATGGTGAAAAAGGACCGCGGGTTGAGGAGGAAAAAACTTGTGTTGGACATTCTATCTTCTTATTCGTTGCAACATCCATTTATGTTGTCATTCCCGTGTCACTAGAGGCCCGAAAAATTTATTTATTTTTTAGGAGAATACTATTGTGGATGTGATATGAATAATTTAAGATGATTTGAATAATTAAACGCATGAACAACATGAAAATAAATTTTCAGAATCCCTCATTAAGTAAAATGTTTTAATTTTTTCTACTTTATTGATAATATGAATATTTATAATCACACTCAAACACACACACACACACACACACACACACACACACACACATATATAGGAGATTAGAAGGGACATTGTTGATCCTTGTAGTATGAGCCAGATTGAAGTCTTCAAAGTTGAGAAAGGCTATTTTCCATGTTTTTGTGTGTTTGAGAAATAAACAACAATAAATAACCAATCATACCATAGATCATGTGTAGTGGTGCAAGGAATTGAAATCTATAATTAATAGTTATCATACTTTCTTCCAAGGATACCTACTTCTAAAGCGACCTCCTGGTTATCTCCAGAACAAAGCACCTTTACTTTTCAATCTTTCCTTGTTGATGTGTAACCAAAATTGATCACCAAATTGAAATTGATGATCCACCTAATGCTTATCATGCCTTGCTTTGTACTTATCTTGGATCTTCTCTAGTTTTTCTTGTACTATTTGATCCACCATATAGATTTTCTAAATAAGCTTGATAAATTTGTCCAAATCAATGTGTCCATCTACCACAATATCTTTCTCCAAAGTAAAATTCAAGGGATACTTAGCAAAGTATTCAAAACAAGTTTCAAATTGATATTTTTTCTGGAAGAATGTAGGTAACAGATGTAGTAATGTTGAACATAGTGTATTTTTTCATCCCAAAGCTTAGGATGCTTGTTGTAGTATCCTCATAGTAGATGCACTACTGTCATGTTCAACACCTTTGTCTGTCCATTAGTCTATGGATGAAAATTTGTGCTCTTATTTAGCTTAGTGTCCATCAATCCCCACAAATTTGACCAAAATTCTCCAAGAAAAAAAAGAATCTTGATTCGATACAATAGATGTGGGTAACCCAAAATGTACCCATACATGCAAGAAAAACATGTGCGCAATTTATTCAATTGTTACCTATTTCTAACAAGGCATTAAAATGCACATTTTTTTGAACCTATACACTACTACATATAAGTAATCATGACCCCTTCTAGACAGTTTATTCTCCCACAAAATCCATACACACTTTCCCATGGATGGAAATGTAATATCCCCAATTTTGAATTTTCATTTGAAGATACTATTGTACTTTATTGGGAGATGCTAAGCATAACACAATTTTTAAATCTTGGCATTGGAGACATTTTTGGCGTATGGGACTTAGAATAAATAGAAAATTACAAATATAGTGGAATGTGGGGGACACAAGAGAAGGAAATTCAACCCAATGGAGAAATTCGCACTAGTGAGAAGAGAGAGAGAGAGAGAGAGAGAGAGAGAGAGAGAGAGAGAGAGAGAGAGATTGACGCAACAAAACTGAAATCCACCCCAAGGAGAGCTGGTCAACTGTGACGTGGCTCTGTCAACATTTCCCTCCTCTGTATACCCCGTCCTTTTCCTCCACGTGGTCTTAATTGACTTCTTTGATTTATTTATCAAATTTGAGGAATTTGATAAATAGCATAAACAACGACCTTTTTATTATATATATTTCAGCTTTACATTATACTTCCAACCTTATATCCAATGTTTAGACCTTCGGACTTTATATTAGTACTCCACGTTTTGTAAACAAAACTTTGTAATAGAGCTTTCGCTTTGGCCCCACCTATATGTGTATATCAATAACCAATCAAATGCACATATCATACCTGGCTATCCTCCGTGCACCTTTATCCAACGACCACCGTCCGATGACCCCTTCCCAGATCAATGACTCTCGTCAATATCGCTCGGCTTCCAACGCCGAACTTTAACGCGCGATGGCGTGCTTTGACAACATTTTTCCGTGGGTCTGCCCCGCCACACGTCGACTCCTCTATGGGATCGCTCCTCGACTGGGAAATACTGCTTATACACCAAAAGCGGTGCGATATGGGCAATCTGCCTTTGTAATTCCACCGTGGTTTTTGTATAGTGATTAACTAAGGTTCATTCGGGGTTGTGCGCTCCTTCGTCTGCCTTAACTCAAGTTTTCTACTCGGGTTGGAAATTCTAATTAACAACGAACAAACGTAATTTCTTTATTAAGCGGGATTTCTATTAAACAGAGTTCAACGACCAGGGTTACACAGACTTCTTCTGTAAGTGGGGATTTATTTGACAAAGCTTGTTCGAACAATTTTGAGGGAATCAATTGACAGGGGAATGCAGAATCTACACGATAGTTCAACCCAGTAATGCACATAGTTCAATCATTTCGCAATTAAACAATCTCTTCACAGATAGAGGTTCGAGTCAATCCAATGGCAAATGGGCTTTGAAATCATTTAACTGGAAACAATTGTAACACACAGAGTTTATTGCAGAAATCTCTCTCCTTATCCCTCTCTTCTTTTTTTTATACATCCGAGGATTACATTTATATACATAAACATATGACTCTTCGGTTCCTCTGAGAGGACCGTTCTAGAAATCAAAGGTCTAATTACAACTTATTCCAATAACTGAACTGACAACTGGATTGAACCTAACTGTTCGACTTCTACAACTCTAACTAATCTAAATAATACAGTCAGCTGAGGTATTGACACCTAGCTATTACAATTCAAGTGATTTCGAACCCTCCTAGCCACAACATGTGGACAACACTTCCTACATTGTTGGCTAGTATCTAATGCCCCTGCATCAGACTCCTGAGGGAAATTTTCTTAATGGGCTCCTGTCCATTAGCTCTTCCACTGATCTGCCTATCTTCTGCCACATTTCTTCAGTCATCCAAGTGGCATCTTCCTCTGGCTTGTCCTTCCATTTGATCAAGTACTGAAAGTAATCTTGTCCTCTGGTCCTTCTGAATGGTCTTTTATCCAATGTCTTCTCTGGTTACAGTGGTTGCGCTGGAGTTAGTTGTTCCCTCCACTCAATTTGTTCCTTGTCTACCGATCTTTCTTCTGCACCATCATCTTCATACTTGTACAAATCTGCAACATTAAAAATGGGAGACATTCCAACATCAGGAGGTAATTCAATCTCATAAGCATTTGTAGAAAACTTTCTAAGTATCTTGCATGGCCCAATCTTTTTTAACTTCAATTGTTGTACTGCTTCTTTGGGAATCTCTCCTTTCTCAAGTGTGCCAAGACCTGATCTCCTACTTCAAAATGAACTTCTTTTTTGCTCAAGTCTGCTCTGATTTTGTATCTGATGCTGGTGCCTTGTAGTTGTTGTTTCACTTGTTCATGTATGGCCTGGATCTCTGAAGAAAATTCCTCACCATCTGCACTCCTTAGCTCTTCCTTCCCCAGATTTCTCAACTCTGATATTCCTCTAGGGTGCATTCCATAAAAAATATGAAATGGACTCTGCCCTATGCTCCTGTTTGGCGAGTCATTATATGCATATTCTGCCTGGGGAAAAATATGATCCCACTGCTTGGGATGTTCTCCTGCAAGACTTCTCAACAAATTTCCCAGACTCCTATTCACTACCTCAGTTTTTCCATTAGTCTGGGGATGATAAGCTGAGCTAAAACTCAGTTTGGTACCAAGTTTCTTCAACAGTGTCCTCTAAAAATGACCCACAAATCTGGTATCTCTGTCTGAAACAATACTCTTGGGCAACCCATGCAATCTAACAACTTCTTTGAAAAACAAGTTAGCAACATGGGTGGCATCACTAGTTTTATAGCATGGAATAAAATGTGCCATTTTGGAGAATCTGTCCACTACAACAAAGACTGCATCATTCCCTCTCTGAGTCTTGGGAAATCCTAGAACAAAATCCATACTCACCATGTCCCAAGGCCTATCTGGAATAGGCAAGGGAGTGTACAATCCTGCATTTTGGCTTCTTCCTTTAGCATACTGACAGATTTTGTAATTCTTCACAAACTTGTCCACTTCTATTCTCATCTTGGGCCAGTAATAAAAGTGACTCAGCTGCTCATAAGTCTTATCAGTACCAAAGTGTCCAGCAAGTCCACCACTCTGCTTCTCTTTGATCAAATTTTCTCTCAAGGAACATTTTGGTACACACAGTTGGCTTCTTCTGAATAACAAGTCCTCCTGCAGGAAATAATCCAACCACTGGCTTCTATCTTTTAAAACAGGGTTACTACATGCCTCAAATTCTTCTTTAAAATTTGGATCGATTTTATACAATTCTTTCAGAAAATCAAATCCTACAACTTCAAAATTTGTTTCTTGAACAAGCATGTGCCTCCTACTCAAAGCATCAGCTACTTTATTGGCTTGACCACTTATATGTTTCAAAACAAAATTAAAACCTTAAAATCACTCAACCAACTGGCATGCCCATGTTTCAACTTTGGTGTGTAAATATCTTGCAAGCATGATTGTCAGAATACAATACAAATTCCCTGGACATCAAATAATGCCTCCATTTTTTCAATGCCTGAACAATTGCATAGAATTCCTTCTCATAAGAGGAATACTTTCTTCTGGTGTCATTCAGATTTTCACTGAAATATGCTACAGGCCTATCATACTGACTCAACAAAGCTCCAGTGGCCTCTCCACCGGCATCACATTTTACTTGGAATGGTTTAGTAAAATCATGCAGGATCAAAACAGGCTTCTCCGTTATCTTTTGCTTCAAAACTTTAAAATTTCTTTCTGCTTCAGTAGTCCACTCAAATGGATGTTTTCTCTTCTTTATTGTCTCAATTATGGGTGCATTGATCTTACTGAAGTTCTTTATAAACTTTCTGTAAAAACTAGCAAGTCCATGGAAACTTCTTAACTCAAAAACATTCCTGGGTGAAGGCAACTCCACAATTTCCTTAACCTTTTCTGGGTCCATCTTCAATCCTTTTGTAGAAACAACAAAACCCAAATACACCAACTCTTCTTTCATGAATGAGAATTTCTTCAAATTTATCAGCAGTTCCTCTTGGTGTAGCTTTTTCAAGACATGATTAAGATGCCTTAAATGTTCTTCTTTAGTTCTACTGAAAAATAATATATCATCCAAATATACTATCACAAATTTCCCAATAAATTCCTTCAATAATTCATTCATAAGTCTCATAAAAGTGCTAGGTGCATTTGACAACCAAAAAGGCATTACCATCCATTCATATAGTCCTTCATTTTTTTTAAAGGCAGTTTTCCACTCATCACCCTCTCTTATTCTAATATGATGGTATCCACTTTTTAAATATATCTTTGAGAAATATTTAGCACCACTCAAACAGTCCATTATATCCTCAACTCCGAGAAAAGGTAATCTGTACTTGATTTTGATCTTATTGATTACTCTGGAATCAGTACACATTCTCCAGCCTCCATCCTTCTTTGGGCTCAATACTGCTGGTACTGCACATGGACTCAAAAAATTTCTGCGATCGACCCCTTGTCCACAGTTCTGTACTTGTCTCTCACGATTTCCTCATTTTCCTTGGGAGTCATTTTGTAGGCTGCTTTATTTGGCAGATTTGAACCAGGGATAAAATCTATCTGATTGCTGATCTTTCTCACAGGTGGCAGCTCATCAGGTAAATCATCCACAATAATGTCACAATAATTGTCTAACATCTCTTGGATTTCTACCGGCAAGTCAGAAATCTTTGTAGAAGTAAGAACTACCTTAGGTTTGCAAACTAAAGCAAAAATTACCTCTTCTTCTTCTATCTACTGCAGATATTCCTTCTCACTCAGCAACAAGGTATTTGGATCAATCACTCTATTGGATGGCTCTCCTTCTTCCATGGGTATCAATGTATGGTGTACCCCATCTTTGAAGAAATTGTAAGTGTTCTTCTTGCCATCATGTACTGCTGCTCTATCAAACTGCCAAGGTCTACCCAGCAGTATATGACACACATCCATGGGAATTACATCACACAAGACCTTATCTTTATATTTGCCCATTTGCAGCCCTATCTCACACTGTTATTTTACAACCAACTGGTGCCCTTTCTGTAGCCAGGACATCCTGTAGGGAGTTGGATGCTTCCTTGTCTTCAACTTCAACTTCTCTATCACCTTAGTGGAAACCAAATTGTCTGTGCTGCCACTATCAATGACTAGCTGGCAGCACTTCCCTTGGACTTTGCATATGCTCCTAAACAAAGTCTTCCTTTGTGCAAGCTCAGTGACTTCTTTAGCTTGCTTCAACAGGACCTTGTTTACCACGAAGGACTCTCCCCTCTCTGTAAGAATTTCTTCTTCAATTTCTGCCTCTTCTCTAGTCTGAGAAACAACAACATTTCTTGGACCAGCACCCACATTCTTTGGACATTCATAGTGCTTGTGTCCCACTTGCTGACATCTATAACACCTCAATTATCTACCTCTGCCTCTTTCTCTTCCTCCTCTTCCTTTTCCTCTGTAAGAACCCCTTCTGCCCCTTGCATCATCCTCTGTAGATGCATTCTGAGGTGAGCTCATGTTAGCTCCATCCCTGGGTGTAGTAGGCTTTCCTCTACCACCCTGACTTCCCTTTCCATCGAAAGTACCTTTCTTCTTGGCAGAATGTTTCCTCAGGAGTTTCTCCTCTGCTTTCAAGGCCATCTGATAGGCCTCTTCCACTGTCTTAGGAGATAGGAGACAAATCTCATCTTGGATCTCCAGCTTGAGACCATTCACATATCTGGCAGTCTTCTCTGGCGTGTCCTGGAATTGCCTAGCCCTTATGCTCACTCTTTAGAATTCCTTTGTGTATTCCTTTACTGTCAGCAACCTCTGTCTCAGGTTCTGCATTTTCTTATACAATGTCAGCTGGTAATCACTAGGCAAGAATTTACCTTTTAATTTAGCCATCATTCTAGTCCAGCTCTTGATAGGCTGCTTTCCAACTCTCCTCCTTTCTGCCTGCACTCCATCCCACCAAAGTGCAGCATGTCCCCTCAGCTTTGTTACTGTAAACTTGACCTTTTTATCCTCACTTATTTCTTCATAATCAAAGCACTTATTCATTTCGTTTATCCAGTCCACCAGTTCCTCTGGATTCAGTCCCCCTGCATAACTCGACACTTCAATTTTGGGCTTAACTGAAGTCCCAAGAACAGTTCTAAGGAGCCTCATGTCAGGAGGAATCTCAACATTCTCTTCAACTTCTTCTGTTTCAGGTTCACTGATGTCTTCCAGATCTCTGGGCTATCTTCACTCCATGGCATCCATTCTGGATTCGACCCTCTGCAACATCCCCAACACCTCAGCGTTGGAAACAGGTCTTCTTCTGCCAGCACCTCTACCAACTCGGATTGCCATGTCAGCTCTTCTACAAAAACAACCTTAAAACAATGGCTCCGATACCACAAATGACGCAACAAAACTGAAATTCCACCCCAAGGAGAGCTGGTCAACTGTGATGTGGCTCTGTCAGCATTTCCCTCCTCTGTATACCTCGTCCTTTTCTTCCACGTGGTCTTAATTGACTTCTTTGATTTATTTATCAAATTCTAGGAATTTGATAAATAACATAAACAACGACCCTTTTATTATATATATTTAGGCTTTACATTATACCGCCAACCTTATATCCAATGTTTAGACCTTCGGACTTTATATTAGTACTCCATGTTTTGTAAACAAAACTTTGTAATAGAGCTTTCGCTCCGGCCCCACCTATATGTGTATATCAATAACCAATCAAATGCACGTATCGTACCTGGCTATCCTCCGCGCACCTTTATCCAATGACCACCGTCCGATGACCCCTTCCCAGATCAACGACTCTCGTCAATATCGCTCGGCTTCCAACGCCGGACTTTAATGCGCGATGGCGCGCTTTGACAACGGTTTTCCGTGGGTCTGCCCTGCCACGCGTCGACTCCTCTATGGGATCGCTCCTCGACCGGGAAATACCGCTTATACACCAAAAGCGGTGCGATATGGGAAATCCGCCTTTGTAATTCCACCGTGGTTTTTGTACAGTGATTAACCAAGGTTCATTCGAGGTTGCGCGCTCCTTCGTCTGCCTTAACTCAGGTTTGCTACTCGTGTTGGAAATTCTAATTAACAACGAACAAACGTAATTTCTTTATTAAGTGGGATTTCTATTAAACAGAGTTCAACGACCAGGGTTACACATAATTCTTTTGTAAGTGGGGATTTATTCGACAGACCCTATTCGAACAACTTTGAGGGAATCAATTGACAGGGGAATGTGGAATCTACACGATAGTTCAACCCAGTAATGCACATAATTCAATCGTTTCGCAATTAAACAATCTCTTCACAGATAGATGTTCGAGTCAATCCAATGGCAAATGGGCTTTGAAATCATTTAACTGGAAACAATTGTAACACACAGAGTTTATTGCAGAAATCTCTCTCCTTCTCCCTCTCTTCTTTTTTTTATACATCCGAGGATTACATTTATATACATAAACATATGACTCTTCGGTTCCTCTGAGAGGACCATTCTATAAATCAAAGGTCTAATTACAACTTATTCTAATAACTGAACTTACAGCTGGATCGAACCTAACTGTTCGACTTCTACAACTCTAACTAATCTAAATAATACAGTCAGCTGAGGTATTGACACCTAGCTGTTACAATTCAAGTGATTTTGAACCCTCCTAGCCACAACATGTGGACAAAACTTCCTACATTGATGGCTAGTGTCTAATGCCCATGCATCAGAGATGACGGGGTGGAAATAGTAGAAGGTGGGGACCACCAAGGGAGAGAGGGATAACAATTATAAATAGATATTGGAGGCCACTATTTTGTATCTTTGATAATTTTACAATTAAACTCCAGTTCTCCTGAGCTTCTTAGCCAAGACAACACATCATTTTCAACATAAGGGATTTTCGAGCAGGAATTCCACCCTCATTTCAGAGAGCTTAGAGGGTCTTTATAGTGAGAAAATTTGGGGTGCTCAATACAGAGCTTCCATTGGACATCATTGCAAGAGTTACTCAACAATGCACATTTGTTGGACGCAAAGATATTGTAGTGGTGCACATTGTGGGAGAAAGCATGGGTACAGGCTCTGTTGTAGGAAATTATCTTATTGTTAAACTAAAATTTGGACAGTGATTTGTCAGGTTGGATTGGAGGTTATCACTTGCATCAATTTTTATATATTTTAACAAGGACGTAGAAGTTGATTTATGGTGCTTGGGGGAGGATATTCCCAAGGAATTTATAATAAATTTACTTGAGGTAGTACGCAACTATGGAGTGATTTTTAGGGTTGGAGGTATTGGTTTCAGTGTGCGACAAATTTTCCTTCCTATGGCCTACACAATATTTTTATGGGCTCAACTTGCAGCAAAAAAATCACTTAGATATTGTGGGGTTTGAAGGCTGGACTCTCAATTCTCTTTTGGGAGAAATATTGCAAAAAATTCCATCTAAGTGCAAGAGTTTTGGAGAATGGATTTAGCATAGATTTCTGGATTGGGTGTTGCGCCAGTGGTTAGAAGAGAACACACCAATTTTGGGTAATTTCGAGTTGGTGGATTTGAGCCAAACCCTTTCTTGGTTTTTCTCGGTTTGTTGAGGAGAGGGAAAGAATAATTTTTGCAGAATCTCCTATAGAAATTAGTGTTTCAGTCAGCAAACAACAATAGAAATTGTTGTAGAAGGACACAATTTACCTTGAGACCATTCCACCACTTCGGTCTGTGATATTTTTCTGGGTTATTTTGGGTTCCTTGTGAGGAGGCTCCAGTTAATTTCTCAGGATTTTCTAAGTAGTTTGGAGGCCCAAATCATTGGTTCCACTTTATATGAATTAGTAGTTTACAGGGTCGTACAAGTTATCAGTCAGGGCCATTTCCAACATTAGTGACTACATCCTTCACTTGGGTTTGGTGTGCTTGCGATATCAAGCCCAGGTTCTACGATATTCATTGTATTGCACTTTAGTTACCCATATTAATTAATAAAATGGCTCAGCTTATTTTCCCAATTTCCCAGTGTTTTTAATAGTGAATGTGTATTTTTGATTTTATTGGCTATAACCTATTTCATGTGTCTGTTATTAGTTGTAAATTTCATTTGGAATATTACAGTGGTATCAGTGCCATGATCTTGGCCAGCAGTGGGGTATCCAACAAGTTCATGGGAGATTTGGGCACGTAGGTGTTAGTGTTAGTCTTTTCATCCCATCACCAATGATCAAATGGACTCTTATCATGTCTTGTTAGGGTCCTATTGTCAAATTTTTATCATTTCACTAGGTCTTCAAGAAAAAATTTGGTCACTGGAAACTAGGTTTAGGACTATTTTCCACTCCTTCCAAAATTTTAAATTGTTGGTCCATGTCATCAAATAAGATGAGTATATCATTATTTAGGGATTATCATCATCATTTCAGTCATCATCGCCATGATTTAATTCGGTTTAGTGTCTCCATTAGGTCATTAGGGTTTCAAGGTCACTAAAAATTTCATTTCATTCTTAAAATCTGACAATTGGAGGAGTGGTAATAAGTAAATTCCTTCAATAATTTTGAGTTTTAAATGTAATTCTATGTTTATATATGTAATAAGTACTTCAAAGTTCTAAAGCTGCATTGTTCAATGTTCCAAAGAAGATTCAGAATTTTGAGATTACAAATGTCCAAGGTTGTAAAGTCAAAAAGAAGAAAGAAAGTCATGCTTCAAGAGACATGTGGGGCCCATTATCACTTAAATAAAACCATTCCATGATTACAAAAGAGCTAAAAAGACACAAATACATTTCATTTTCACTCCTCTTGCCCCTCATCATTCATTTGGTGAGAAAACACGAGTTTTACAGCTCAGAGTGGCAAAAATTGGCAGGATCTGCACATAGAAGCACTGCGTTGCACATTTGTTGGAGGTGATGTGCGTAGAAGCATTGTGCTGCACACTAGTGAACTGCGCTACGCATAGGGTAGAGTTGCCCAAACTTGCCCAAAAATCACTCAAATCAATTTTTCAAACCTCCATTCCATAGTTTTTACTCTTCAAGCATCATAACAAGTAAGTACATTCATTTTTATGCCCTCTCTTCCTTTGCAAACCAAGAAATGATAACAAGCTTAGTTCCCTAGGGTTTTATAGGAATTTCATGTTTTTTGCTTACAAATGATCAATTGATGTTGTGAAACCATAGTACCACTATCCCTCCACCTCTGTTTTCTAGTTATACATCATTCCCATACTTCACAAATAATTTTTGCATCATCTCCCTACAAACCCTAGCCCTATTATACCAAATTGGGCAATTTCCCTATCTAGGTTTGTGTTTGAATTTCATAGATCATTTCCATCACTCATTTATCTTCATTTCACTCCTTAAACATTCCTAATACCCTTGCCCATATCCCTAAATTTTTCTACCCCCATCTCCCTTCCCTAACTCCCTCATTTTATTCCCTTCACTTACTTTTCCCTGTTTTTCCCCTCCTATCATCTAGGGTTTTCAATCATGGAAGGAGATTCCTCACCATCAGAGAAGAGAAGACATCACAAAGGGGGGAATATATTGAGGTATGAGCCCTCAAATTGCGATGAAATCAATTTCTCACCTTTTATCAGAAAATGCTTTGAATATGTCAACTGCCTAGGGTTTTGTCAAAGAGTGGAGGAGGTAGGTTACCATGAGGAGCTTAAAAATTTGTTTTCCACCAAATTAATTGGAGAAAAGGCCACCATTGCAGGGATTTATTTCAAATTTCCATTTGATGTCATCTCTCTGGCTACAGGGATACCAAATGATGGGGAATATTGGTTCAAAGGCATGAACCTAGACCTTGAGCAGTACAAACCCTTCATAAAATCATAGGACAAAGAGACTCATTCTCATATGCTTCCATTTAGATACTTACTGGAGAGGTATGGACCATCGATGAAGGTTGTGATGAAATTCCTCACATGTGAGGGCAGGTTTTCTAGATTGTACCAATATCACATTAGACTGCTCATGCACTTCACAGCAATAAAGTCCCTTAATTTATGCAATTTCTTGTATAGGAATGTGAGAAAAATGGTTGAAAGGTGAAAAAAATGAAAATAGAACATTACCCTAGCCTCTTTCACCATAGCTTGGTGAAGATCGTAGTTCTCCATCAGTTGGCAGAGAAGAACACACCATGGGATACCTTCATTGAGGTAGCGTTGAAGATGCACACAACTACTATGCCAACTCATCAACAAAATATATCACCTGCCATATCAACACATCATATGGAGGTGGGATCATCTAGAAAACTTGTTGAAGTTTCAAAGGGGCCTAGGGGGTTACTGTCACTTATCAGAGAGGTAGGAGGCTTGTGTTTGTTCCTCGGAAAGAGGAAGGGGCCAAGCCTACTTCACTACAAGGATCACCATCAGCATAGCACCAGAAATCCATGCATGATGAGGAGGAATATGACTTTGACCTAGTTGACTTAGAGGACCATGACGAGAAATAAAATTGGAGAGGGTAATCAAAGAAAAATATGCCCACATTAAAGAGCTCTAAGACAATTTGGC
Source organism: Pinus albicaulis (assembly GCA_034641835.2). Classification (NCBI taxonomy): domain Eukaryota; kingdom Viridiplantae; phylum Streptophyta; class Pinopsida; order Pinales; family Pinaceae; genus Pinus; species Pinus albicaulis. Next base: position 634,688,025 of record CM076584.1, read on the forward strand.
AAGGTCCCAATTCATCATTTCATTTCTTTAGAAGGATAAAATTCAACTAAAGAAAAAACAATTAATTTTGCAGAAAATGATTTTTGAGGCAAGAAAACATGATGAGAAAGGAAACATGGTGGCTGATAATGATTAACATGATCAGCATGAACAACAGGTGAAGAGGAAGAGGCCAAGAATCATGGGTCTCAAGAAGACACTGTAGGAGCTCACTTTTGAAAAGAGGATTGCAAAAGAGATAAATGAGGACAAGGATTTTTGGCTTGAGAAGGTCAATAATCACTTGTAAAAGATCCTTGAAAATGTAAATATGGATAAAAATATTCATAAAATCATGGTTGTCCGCTACTAAACAAGAAACCAGATTGCACACATCAAAATCAATCAATTGCAAGACAAGCTTAAGCAAACCCTAATTAGCTAAAATGAGAAGGGTAAACTTGATTTGCTTACTGATGCTTCTATGATGGCATAGTACACCTCATTTAGCACTTTCAGAGAAACTTTGGGGAGATTTGGAGAAAATTTTGTTTTTTGGTGAAATTTGGTGCAAATTCAGAAAATTCAGAAATTTCACTAGGTCTAGAAGCACAATGCCTTGGCACTGTTATTTTTCCTCAAGGATCCAAATGAAAAGTGGCTTACATTTATAGAAACATTATGCCCTCCTCTCAAAACCCAGTTCATCATATTTTCTAGAAAGGGCTCAGATTTTGAGAAAAATGAAGAAAAGAGGCCAAAAATCAACATTCTGACTCTATTTTTGACAGGCGTTGCACACCTAGAGACAGCTTGGGAGAATGCATTTTTGAAGGCCTTCCCATGGGCCATTTTCAACAATTAAAAATGTTCTAAAAACTTCATACAAGGCTTGTTTACAGTTCTCTTATATTTCATTTTTTTCTTCACGAAGGTTCCTAACAATGGCCTCCAAGATGGCACTGCACATCTGCAATTTTCTGAGATTTTTGTAAAATTTTCACTGTGTAATTTTCTCCAATTTCCACTTTGACTTTTGTAAAAGTTAAAAAGTGAAAGTATATGAATTTAAAGGTAAAAATTTAAATTTAAATGGTAAAATGGAGTTTAATAAGTGTCTTATCCTTCATTTATTTCTTTGAGGATATGTCTCTTAGTGGTTAGATAAAGGAGGAATTTGTTGTGTAACCTCCCTAGTGTGTAGCAGAGTTCTGATAGATACATGCATCTGACTTTCTTGCTGGAAAATTCGACCTCCAAGGGAGGATTTCAAGCTCAATAGCTATATGAGGCATTATGTAATCATTTTAAAGGGTTGGAATTTTTTACATTAAGCTAGTGTATTTCATTTTGACAATGTAATATAGTGAATAGAGAGAAAAGTTGCAGCTTAAATTTAGGGATTCATGTGGTGAGATTGTATGGCTATGTTTCTCTTTTGTAAGTCACTCCATTGGATGAATTCTCTTTCCATTACATATCTACTGCTTTCACTCATTGTTTTAAGCAAGATTCATGAGGAATACATGCCATGTTTTGATAAGATGATGATGTTGTGTTTATTTTCTTCTTAAGGAATCAATTCATAATTCTATGCTTGTTCCTAATCTCTTTGTTCATCCTACACCATAACCATAAATCCTAAAGAGTCATTCAAAATTTCCTACCTTTCCCCTTTATTCCCCTGCAATATTTTCCCTTGTAACCCTACCAGAGTTTTCAAGCCTAGCTCTAAAGGTCCATTTTCATCCAACACAAAAATCCAAATCAACCAAAAACCTATAGCCTATTATACCTAGCCTAAAATATCCATGATCCAGTCAATTTTCTATGATCTCATTGATATAGCCCTCTCAGTCTAGTATGTCTAGCTACTATGTCAAAGTGGTATGTGGTTACCTTTACTGCTCTCCTTCTCAGTCTTCAAAGAACTGTTGGAGTGCTAACATCTTGGCGTCGTTTCTGGGGAGCGAGGTGAAAGATATTTCTTGGGAAAGAAAGAAAAGTATCAGATCTAATCGCTGATGGTGAACAATGATAGGGCACAAGAAGGTTGTGCAACATTCGCCTGGAAACTCAGTGTCGAAGAATCCAAAGGTTCAAAATTTTCATGGCGACTCCACTTTTCAAGAACCGGTAGTCTGAAGAACTTCTTGGTGACTTCATCGTTTTCAAAATGGATTCAAGTGCTCGAAGGTATGATCCTATGAATAAAACTCATATTCTTGGTTTTTTAAATTGTATTCCTTGTATAGATTGGCAAACAAGACTTCCAAATTTTAAAGTTTGGGATGGAGAAGATGCTAGTTTTCATTTTTGTCAAATTTCATTTTCATATTCACGGACTAAAGATTGAGTTTCATGAAGATTATCTAATGAATATGTTCATTGAAACCTTGGAGGAAAATGTGAGATCATGGTATGAAGGTCTACCATCTACTAGTTTATATTCTCCGAAGGATTTTCATTCAGTTTTTCTTTCAACATTATCAAAGCTCTAATTCTTCCTTGTCGATGATTGATAGTTGTTGTGAGATTTCTTAAAATTTCATTGAGTTTATTGAAAAATTGTATGGGGATAAAGAGTGTCTAGATGATGAGATCATAGAATCCCTTCACAATTCCCTTCCCCCCCCCCCAAAACAAGAACTAATATATTCCTCCTTGGATGAAATAGACTCGGACCAAAAAAGAGAAATGCCTATTCCAAATCCTGAAAATGAAAATTGTCAAGCCAATAATTCCTGATATAAAACACAATTTTCTCCTCTGTCTAAAGATGAAATAGATAAACTCCTCAAAAGTAATGTTACAACCCAAACTAATGCAAGTTTTTAGTGTTCACATAGTCAAGAATTTTTTAGTGAAACTTCTTCCATTATTAAAAATGAAAATATGAGTTTAAATGATGATAATCATGAGACTGATGAAACAATACAGGAATTTGTTGCGAGTAAGCCAATTTGTGATAATGATTTCTTGTAAGGAGATCAACTAACAAAGACCATTGTCTTTCATGAAGAGGATAGATTTGTCATGTTTGAAAATATTGAAGGATGTTTTTTGTTCAAGGATGATTTAGACTATGAATTGGAGGAGAATGGGTATGACATATATAGTATGCTAGAGATAGAATCAGAGTTTCCCATGCTTCATGAATTTACAACCAACACTCAGATAACAAAAATTCATACTTCCCTATGCCTTCCTATGGATCACAACCAAGTATTATTTCAGATCAAAATGAAGGGAGTACTTGTATTTTTGCTGCCGGATCTCAAGACAAGGTAATATTTTAGATTTTTGAAGATCCTTTTATTGATTTTCTATAGTTAGCAAGGAAGATGTATTTTCTTGTTTTCATGGACCAGAAGCACATGTTCAGTAGACACTTAGAGTGACCTAGTTTTTGTTTTTTATGCCTGCTCGAGGAAAGTGGGAGTATAATTCAAGTAAGTATCCATCTGCTAGATTGGTTACACTAGAAGGATCACTTCACATGATTGTACATATTTATTAAGCAAGCAGGTGGTTTTCATCAATATTTGAAGCCCTCAAGTCTTGGTGATATGCTGCCATCAATAAGTTTTGTAAGTTTTTGTTTCAATTTGAGTCAATTCAATTTTGAGTCATTTTTCATTTTTTAGTCTCATCTTTTGCTTTTGATTCCATTCCAAATGTTTAGGCTACTTGGTCCACGATGTTCTTGACACCTCCAAGGAGCTTCCATCCCCATCTAGAGCCAATGTTAATGCCAGCATTTGCATCATGTCACCAGTGATAAAATGGACTCTTATCGTGTCTTTTTAGGGTCCTATAGTCAATTTTTTTTCATTTCACTAGGTCTTCAAGAAAAAATTTGCTCAATAGACATTATGTTTAGGACTATTTTCCACTCCTTCCAAAAGTTTCAAATTGTTGGTACATGCCATCAAATAAGTTGAGTATATCATTATTCAGGTATTATCATCATCATTTCAGACATCATCACCATGATTTCATTTAGTTCAGTGTCTACATTAGGTCATTAGGGTTTCAAGGTCACTAAAAATGCCATTTTGTTCATAAAATCTGACAATTGGAGGAGTGGTAATAGGTAAATTCCTTCAATAATTTTGATTTTTAAATGTAACTTTATGTGTCTATATGTAATAAGTACTTCAAAGTTATAAAGTTGCATTGTTCAATGTTCCAAAGAAGATTCAAAAAGTTCAGATTACAAATTTCCAAGGTTGTAAAGTAAAAAAGAAGAAAGAAATTCATGCTTCAAGAGAAATGTGGGGTCCATTATAACTTAAAGAAAACCATTCCATGCTTATAAAAGAGCTAAAAAGACACAAATAAATTTAATTTTCACTCCTCTTACCCCTCATCATCGATATAATCCTTGATTTGGTGAGATAACACAAGTTTTACATCTTAAAATGGAAAAAATTGGTAGGTTCTACGCATAGAAGCACTGTGTTGCACATCTGTAGGAGGCGATGCACGTAAATGCATTGTGCTACGCACCAGTGAACTGCGTTGCACACAGGGAAAAGTTCCCCAAAGTTTCCTAAAAATAACTCAAACCAATTTTTAAAACCTCCATTCCATATTTTTTACTCTCCAAGAATCATAACAAGTAAGTACATTCATTTGTATTCCCTCTCTTCCTTTGCAAACCAAGAAATGATAACAAACTTAGTTCCCTAGGGTTTTATAGGAATTTCATGCTTTTGGTTTACAAATGATCAATTGATGCTGTGAAACCCTAGTACCACTATCCATCCACCTATTTTTTCTATTTATACATCATTCCCATACTTCACAAACAATTTCCCATCATTTTTGCATCATCTCCCTACAAACCCTAGCCCTATCCTACCAAATTGGGAAATTTCCCTAGCTAGGACTGTGTTTGAATTTCCTAGCTCATTTCCCTCACTAATTTACATTAATTTCACTCCCTAAACATTCCTAAGACCCATTCCCATATCCCTAATTTTTTCTACCCCCATCGCCCTTCCCTAACTCCCTCATTTTATTCCCTTCACTTACTTTTCCCTGTTTTTCCCTTCCTACTATCTAGGGTTTTCAATCATGGAAGGATATTCCTCACCATCAGAGAAGAGAAGACATCACAAAGGGGGGGAGTACTGAGGTATGAGCCCTCAAATTGCAATGAAATCACTTCCTCACCTTTTATTAGAAAATTCTTTGAAGATGTCAACTGCCTAGGGTTTTATCAAACAGTGGAGGAGGTAGGTTACCATGAGGAGCTTACATATTTGTTTTCCACCATTTTGAAGGGTGAAAAGGCCACCATTGCAGGGATTGATTTCACATTTTCAGTTGATTCTATCTCTCTAGCTACAGGGATACCAAATGACGGGGAATATTGGTTCAAAGGCATGAACCTAGACCTTGAGCAGTACAAACCCTTCATAAAATCACAGTACAAAGAGACTCATTCTCATATTATTCCATTCAGATACTTGCTGGAGAGGTATGCACCATTGATGAAGGTTGTGATGAAATTATTCACATGTGAGGGTAGGTTTTCTATATTGTACCAATATCACATTAGACTGCTCATGCACTTTACAACAGTAAAGTCCCTTAATTTATGAAATTTCTTGTATAGGAGTGTGAGCAAGATGGTTGAAAAGGTGTAAACCATGAACATAGAACATTACCCTAGCCTCTTTCACCATAGCTTGGTTAAGATCATATCTCTCCATCACTTTGTAGAGAAGAACACAACATGGGATACCTTCATTGAGGCAGCCTTGTAGATGCACACAACTACTATACCAACTGAGCAAAAAAACATATCACCTGCCATGTCAGCACAATATATGGAGGTGGGATCATCTAGAAAAATCATTAAAGTTTAAAAAATGCCTAGGCCTAAGGTTACTCTCACCTATCATAGATTCAGGAGGCTTGTGTTTGCTCCTCAAAAAGAGGAAGGGGGCAAGCCTACTTCACTACAGGGATCACCATCAACACAACATCAAGCATCCATGCATGATGAGGAGGAAAATGACTTTGAACTAGCTGACTTAGAGGACCATGATGAGAAATAAAACTTGGAGAGGGAAATCAAAGATAAATATTCCCAGATTAAAGAGCTCCAAGATAATTTGGCAAGGTCCCAATTCAACATTTCATTTCTTGAACAGGAGAACAATCAACTGAAGAAAAAACAATTGATTTTGGAGAAAAGGATTTTTGAGGCAAGAAAAAATGATGAGAAAGGAAAAGAAGTGGCTGAGAATGATGAAAATTATCAGCATGAAAAACAAGTTAAATGGAAGAGGCCAAGAGCCATGGGTCTCAAGAAGGCACTACAAAGAGAAAAAGAGAAAAACCATATAGATGAGGAGCTCACTTTTGAAAAGAGGATTGCAATAGAGATCAATGAGGACAAGTAGTTTTGGCTTGAGAAGTTCAATACTGACTTGGAAAATATCCTTGGCAATGAAAATATGGATAACAATATTCATAAACGCGTGGTTTCCCGCTACCAAACAAGAAATCAGATTGCACAAATTGCGATAGAAGTTTAAGCAAACCCTAATCAGCCAGAAGGATAAGGGTAAAATTTATTTTCTTGTTGATGTTCCCATTATTGCATAGTACACCTCATTAAACACTTCTGGACCAATTTTTGGGAGATTTGGATCAAATTTTATTTTTGGTGAAATTTGGTGCAAATTCAGAAACTTCAGAAATTTCACTAGGTCTACAAGTGCAATGCCTTGGTGTTGCAATTTTTCCTCAAGGCTCTAAATTAAAAGTGGCTTACATTTCTAGAAATATTATTCCCTCATCTCAAAACCCATTTCCTCATATTTTCCAGAAAGGGCTCAGATTTTGAGAAAATTGAAGAAAAAAGGCCAAAAATCAACATTTTTCCTCTGCTTTTGATAGACACTACACACCTGGAGACACCTTGGGAGAATGGGTTTTTTAAGGCCTTCCCATGGACCATTTTAAAAAATTAAATATTATCTAGAAACTAGAAAAATAGGGACAGTTTACCTTTCTCTCATATTTCACTTTTGACTTCAGGAAGGTTCCTAAAATGGCCTCCAAGATGGCGTTGCGCATTTGCAATTTTCTGATATTTTTGTAAAAGTTTCAATGTGTGATTTTCTCCAATTTCTAGTTTGACTTTTATCAAAGTTAAAAAGTTAAAGTAGATGAATGTAAAGGTAAAAAGGTAAATTTAATTGGTAAAATGGAGTTGAATAGGTGTCTTATCCTCCATTTATTGCTTTGAGGATATGTCTCTTCGTGGTTAGATAAAGGAGGAATTTGTTGTGTAACCTTCCTAGTGTGTAGAAAACTTTAGATAGATGCATGCAATTGATTTTATTGCTAGAAAATTAAATCTCCAAGGGAGGATTTCGACCTCAGTATCTATATCAAGACATTGAGCTAGTGCATTTCATTTTAACAAAGTAATATAGTGAATACAGAGAAAAGTTGCAACTTAAATTTAGGGATTCATGTGGTGAGATTGTATGGCTATGTTAATCTTTTGTAAGTCACTCCATTAGATGCTTTCTCTTTCTATTACATATCTACTTCTTTCACTAATCAGGAGCTTAATATTTAGCCAAAAATTGTAAGTGCTCAGAAATGCTTCAAACTAGAACAATTGGATAGAACTCATCACTAGGATGCCAATGCAACTCATCTCATCAAAATCCGAGTTCATATGAGTGAGTTATGGTCTACTGTTTTTTTTCCCAAACAGGTAAAAATTGTGTAGAACAGTAATAGACTGATGACTTGGCAGTCCAGTCAGCACCTCAGGGAATCTTCAGGGAATATTATCCAAATTTTCAGCCAGTGACACTGTGACAAGTGTCATCACCAGATTTGCTAATGCTGCTTGGGGAAGTTGAATCTCCTATTTCCTTAGTTTGGAATTATTACTATGGTGGATTATTTTATTGGTGGAATTTAGAGGTCAATGGGGAAGGGCCACGTGGCGAATCCGAGAGCCAAAGAAATCTAGCAGATAATCTTCACTTGGTGGTGTGCATATGCGTAACCATCTAATATTGTACTTCAAAACTTTAATAAACCATCTAATCAGTCACTGCATTCAACCATCTCGCATCAGAAGTTTAGGAGCGGAGAACATAAGGCAACAACAAAATGATTTGTGATTTTCGATTGCGTGGTAATTGACGTGGCGATAAGGTGGGTCCTACCAATCGCATCGGGGGTTTTTAGGAGCATGCAACATAAAGTGTTAACAAGGTGGCAGAATTGTGATACGATATATTGCATCGGGGTATCACAATCTCAAGACGGAGCAGGAAACATAGAATTATTTATAGCGGGGTTGCGATCTATGATCAATGATTGCGCTGTGATATGTGATTAGTTACTACGCTGCGATATATGATCTGCAAAAGTGACTACGATGCGATCAACATAGTTTTAAATGAATTTAAACCAAGTTTTAATATTTAATACATGGGTTATGGTTATGTTAATACAAGTTTAACAATAAGTGCGGGTTAGCACTAAACACGCTTAACCCCATTTATCACCCACTTGATTAATATTAAACTTGCGCTTATCCTAATTAAGAGTGTTCATCTTGGCGACACCTTTGGCAGACCCGCCAGATTTGGCAGACTTCCACATTTAGTGGAGTTCACTGGCGGACATTGAGATTTAGTAGAGAAAAACTAGGAAAATTTTCTTTTGCATAACTTTGGCAATTTTTGACCAAAAGGGGATCAGGAAGAGTCATTATTAGTATATTTTGATGTTTTGGATCCATTGGAGCAGGTTGCAAAGGAAACAAGAGACTGTAAAAAATAATTTTTCACAATTGAAGCTAATAAAAAAGCCAACACTATGAAGTTGGACCAAGGAGATGTAGCCCAGGATGGGTGAACTCCTTCATCAAAAAATTCTGTATTGTCTTTTTTATTTGTGATTGCTGTGTTTTATTATGCTATTTTTCAACATGGATTTTCCATGCTTATAAGTTCATAAAACATACTTAATGTCATCAAGTTTAATGAATTGTCACTCATAAACACTTGTATAAACCCTTGTATGATAATCAAATCAAAGCACTTTCATGTTAATTCTGAAACTAATATTAGCACAACATTAACTAACAATCAATTTAAAATCAATTTGGTATCAGATCACAAGGTTGCTAAAGGTTTATTGCTTGCTTTGCTTTAGATTGTGCAATAAGGGTTTTAATAGTTGCAATTTTTTGATGATTACAAGTTTGAAGTTGTAGAGAGGAGAACGGAATCTATTGCTTGTTAGTCCAGATATTAGGACAAGGAGAAATAAAGCTGAGAAAGCATCATATTCACCAAAATTTCAACTCAAAGCTACACTTGAGGCACCTCAAGTTCCATCTCCAGCAGTTGAGATTGAAGAGGTACAAATTGCATAAGAAGCTGAGGTGATTGAGAATGTACAAGCGTCAAAGGTTGAGCTTGAATCCTTAGCCATTATGTCAGGAGTTGGAGAGACTCACGGAAATTCAGAAGAAGAGGATGTTAAGAGAGACTTCAAAGACATACAAATAATGGTTAAAATCATGTTTGATGCATTCACTGCAGAAAGAGAAGGATAAGGTTCAAAGCCTCCACAAGGAGAAGGATCTTCAAATGGTAGCAAGGATGAAGAGAAGAGTTTGAAAGGTAGTGGAGGAAAGCCACCTCCATCTCCACCATCCTCATCCTCATCATCTTCATCTTCCACATCCACCACAAAAACCATGGCACACTCATTCAAAAATCCCAAAAGGAAAAACTCCATTACTCAAGTTGGACATCAAGTTTGAAATTCCCATGTACAATGGTGAGGTAAAGGCAGAGAAGTTAGACAATTGTATCCGTCAATTGGAAGTATACTACAAAATGCATAATCTACAAGAGGATGAAATAAATATCCAGTTAGCTTCATTAAGGCTAGAAGGAGCAACACTAGTTTGATGGGAGCAAAGACTCAAGAGGAAATGTGAATTCATGGTAAGATATCCATATCTTGGGTTGAATTCATTTCTTCCATTAAAAAAAAGTTTTATGCATTAGCCTATATGCAAAAAGAAATAGTGATTTGGAAAAACTTTATGTAACTCAAAGGCCAAATTGTTCAAGAGTACACACATGAGTTTAGAAAGAGGGCTTTGTTGTTAGGATTAAACTTGAATTTAGAAGACACACTCTTGAAAAATATTGGGGGTTTACCCTCCTACTCAAAACATACTATCCTTATGTTTAACCCAGACAACTTAGATGAAGTATGTGTGCAAGGAACGCATCTTGAAGCAAGGGGAAAGATTAACATTTAGGAAGAGGATAGTAAGAAGAATCCATTCAAGGGTAAGGGAAAAGAGAAGGGAGGAAAATGGAAGTGAAAGAAGAAGGCAAGCATCAATAAAGAAGGGGATAAAACTACATGCAAACATTGTTCCAAAGAGGGGCATGATGAGGCCCACTATTGGAAACTACATCCCAAACTAAGGTCAAAGAAATCAAATAACAAAGGGAAACAAAAGATCACTGCCACCATACAACAAGATCTTGGATCTGATTCAGGAGATGAGACCAAGATAATAGCCATGGTTAACAAAGGAAAGGAATCCATAGAAAGTACTAGTTCTTAAAATAGTCACAAAACACTCCAAATGAAGACACAAGGATATAATTGTTCCATGTTAGAGTGATTTCAAATCATACAAAGATTGATGCATTGTTTGATAGTGGGTCACAAGAAAACTTGATTTCAGAAGACTTAGTAAAAACGCTTAACCTTGAAACCGTACCACATCATAAACCATACCCTTTGGGTTGGATAGTTAAGAATTCCAATTTACAGGTTACAAGGAAATGCATATTTAGATTTTCTATTACTACAACTTCATTGATGAAGTCGAGTTAGGTGTGGTTCCACTTGACATTTCCGAGATTATCTTGGGAAATCCATATTTGTATGACAGGGAAGCTGCGTTTTATCGCCATGAGAACAAATATCATTTTCTTAAGGATGGGGTGGAGTATATTGTGGGATCTCATCGCAAGAAACTGAATATTTCTTTAGTTAAAGCAGGGCAAATGAAGAGGCTAGTTAATTCAAGTCAAAATTTTGTGATTCTCATGATCAAGAAAAAGGATGATGTTGACTATGAATATTTTGAAGGATGTGATGAAAAATTAAAATATAATTTGTTTGATGTGGTAAGTCAGCATGGCGAGATGTTTCAAGAACTAGGTGGGTTACTTCCCAAGAGGGGAATTCAACATGAGATTCAGTTGCAGCCGGATGTTCCACATCCAAAAATTGGTATGTATCACATGTCAAATATAGAGAGTTTGGAAATAAAGAATAAAATTCAATAATTTCTGAACAAAGGTATAATACACCCATCTACTTCACCATGTGGTTCACCAATTATTTTTGTACCAACGAAGGATAAGACTTGGTGCATGTGCATTTATTTCTGTGCACTGAATAAAATCATGGTAAATAATTGCTACCCACTCTCACGCATTGATGATTTGCTAGATCAGTTGAAGTACGCAAGATATTTCACTGAGTTAGACTTGCGAAGTGGTTATCATCAAGTTAGAATAGATAAAGAGGACATTTGGAAAACTTTTTTCAAAACTAAACAAGGATTTTTTGAGTGGTTAGTTATGCCATTTGGTCTAACAAATGCTCCAACTACTTTCATGAGAGTCATGAATGAAGTACTTAGACCATTTCTAGATGACTTAGTCATTGTATACTTAGACTACATACTTATATTCAACAAATCAAGAGAATAACATGTCATGCATGTGAACAAGGTACTTGATGTCTTGAAAAAAGAGCAATTGTTTTTAAAGATGTCGAAGTGAAAGTTTGGAAAAACTTCTTTAGTATATTTGGGACACATTGTTGGAGGAGGTGAGTTGACGATCAACCCTTCCAAAGTAGAGGTCATTCTGAATTGGCCCAAGCCCAATACAGTTACAGAGGTAAGAAGCTTTTTTGGGGCAACAAAATATTGGAGGAAATTAATTGCTATTTTTTCTTCCATTGCAGCTCTGCTACATGCATTGACAAGTGTTAAGAAAGTCTTCCATTTGGGAGATGTACAACAAAAATAATTCGATGATTTAAAGAAAAATACAAGTTCAACAACGGTATTAGCACTTCCATATCTTAGACCACCATTTAAGATCCAAACATATGCAAGTGATTATGCTATGGAAGCAGTGCTCATGCAACATGGTAAGCCTATTTCATTTCATTCTGAAATTTTTAATGGAGATATGACTAATTATCCCACCTATGATAAAGAGTTATATTCATTTTTACAAAGTTTAAAGAAATGGAAGCACCATTTGATGGGGAAAGAGACCATTATCCATATCGACCATCAACCATTGCAGTACTTACAATCACAGTCAAAGTTGTAGCAATCAAGACATTTTAGATGGATGAGATTTCTACAACAATTTCATTTGGTTATCATGTACAAAAAGGGAATTTACAATAAGATAACTGATATTTTCTCTAGTCCTATTGTAAATTCATATATTATACTCAAGCATAATTCAATTATGCATGAAAATTACATTGAACAATATGCATATGATAGTGATTTTCAAGATGTGTATGAAAGCTTGAGTCAAGGAAACTCAAATCAAGAGTTATATTATCATGTGCATAACAGTTTGTTGTATCACTTGGGAAATTTATGTATACCATAGGGAGAAAGAAGCGCACACACCATTGGTTGCTGGACATTTCGGTGTAGGCAAGACAATAGTGAATCTCCAAAGGTATTGTTATTGGCCATGCACGATTGATAGTGTATCTCGATTTATTAGATGTTGTTATTTATGTGCAACAAGTAAGCCTAGCAACAAGAAACTTGGATTGTACACTCCACTTCTTGTTCCTTCACATCCTTGGGAGAGTATCTCAATGGATTTTGTAGGTGGTCTTCCTATGTCAAGGAAAGTTCATGATTACTTGTATGTTGTGGTAGATAGGTTCAGAAAAATGTGTCTTTTGATGCCATGTAAGAAAATAATTACAGCTGAATAAATTGCTAATCTTTTATTTCAAAATGTATGGGTTCATTTTGGTCTTCCTACTTCTATTGTAAGTGATTGGGATTCCCGGTTTGTTGGGAATTTTTGGTCAAAATTATGGGACATGATGGACACAAAGTTGAAGAAGAGTACAACATTTCATCCACAAATAGATGGTCAAGCCGAGGTGGTAAATAGGACGATTATTCATCTTCTTAGAGGTTATTGCAGCAAGCATCCCAAATTATGGGATGAACAATTTCATTACATTAAGCACACATACAACTAGGCAAAGCATTCTTCCACAAATACATCGCCATTTGAGGCATGTTATGGTTATTTTCCAAGATCGCCTTTGGACTTCATCTTTGAGAAAGATGTCGCTATAGATGGTCATAGTGACATAGATAAGTCCAGGAAGTTCATTGAGAAAATTCAGTTGGTACATCACACAGTGCAAGAGAAAATTTAGAAGAGTCAAAGTAGCTACAAGGCAAGGCATGAAAAACACCGTGTTGATCACAAATTCCAGGTTGGAGATGAATTTTGGTTGTATATTAGAAAATAAATATTGCAAGGGGAAGGTAAAAAGCTCAAGCCAATCTGTTATGGTCCATTTAAAATTCTGGAAAAGATTTGTACTAATGCATTTAAGCTAGATGTTCCTCCTTATATGCAAATATATTTTGTTGTTAATGTTGAGAATTTGAGATTGTTTGAGCCTCCTTTGATTGATGATCAAGAAGAGCATGTTCAACATCCATCAATAGATGATTTTTTGCTAGAATATCTTGATGAACTTCAGCAAGATCTCATACTTGGCAAAAGAATCAAAACTTCAAGAAGAGGGAATGTTGAATACCTTAGAGTGCGAATGAAGGGACAAAATACTTCAAGAGAAAAATGGATGGTAAGTGAAAGGGTGAGGGAGCTATACCCTCACCTACTGAAAAATTGATAGTATATTTTTGGGTCCAAAAGGATTCTAGTGGGGAGGAATGATCAAGAGCTTAGTATTTAGCCAAAAATTGAAAGTGCTCATAAATGCTTCAGACTAGAACAACTGGATAGAGCTCGTCACCAGGATTCCAACCCAACTTATTTCATCAAAATATGAGTTCGTATGAGTGAATTATGGTCTGCTGTTTGTTTTCCAAAACAGGTAAAAATTGTGCAGAACAATGAAAGACTGATGAATTGGCAGTCCATTCAACACCTCAGGAATATTCAGGGAATATTCTCCAATTTTTCAGCTAGTGACACTGTGACAAGTGTCATCACCAGATTTTCCAATGTTGCTCGAGGAAGTTGAATTTTTATCCTATTTCCTAAGTTTGGAATAATAACTATGGTGGATTATTTTATTGGTGGAATTTATAGGCCAATGGGGAAGGGCCACATGGTGTAGCGGAGAGCTAAAGCAATCTGGCAGATAATCTTCAGTTGGTGGCATGTATTTTCATAACCATATAATCGTGTACTTCAAAACTTTAATAAACCATTTAATCAGTCACTGCATTCAACCATCTCACATCGGAAGTTTAGGAGTGGAGGACATAAGGCAACAACAAAATGATTTGTGATTTGCGATTGCACGGTAAGTGACGTGGCAATAAGGTGGGTCCTACCAATCGCATCGGGGTTTTTAGGAGCAGGCCAAAAAAAGTGTTAACAAGGTGGCGAAATTGCGATGAGATATATCGCATTAGGGTATCACAATCGCAAGACAGAGCAGGAAACATAGAATGATTTATAGTGGGACTGCGATCTGTGATTAGTCACTTCGCTAGGATTTATGATCGTCACTGAGTTGCAATCTGTGATCTGCGAAAGTGACTGCGAGGCGATCATCGGATTTTTAATATGTAATACATGGGTTATGGTTATGTTAATACGAGTTTAATGATAAGTGCGGGTTAGTGCTAAATGTGCTTAACCCCACTTATCACCCACTTAATTAATATTAAACTCATGCTTATCCTAATTTAGAGTGCTTATCTTGGCGGCGCCTTTGGAGGACCCTCCAGATTTGGTGGACTTCCACATTTATTAGAGTTAACTGGTGGACATCCAGATTTAGTGGAGAAAAACTAGGAAAATTTGGGTTTTCCATAACTTTGGCAATTTTCGACGAAAAGGGGCTCAGGAAGAGTCATTCTTAGTATGTTTTGATGTTTTGGAGCCATTGGAGTAGGTTTCAGTGGAAATAGGAGACTACAAACAACACTTTTTCACAATTGAAGATAATACAAAGGCCCACACTCTAAAGCTGGACCAAGGAGATGTAGCCCAGGATGGGTGAACTCCTTCATAAAAAACTTGTGTATTGTATCTATTATTTGTGTTTGTTGTGTTTTATTATGTTGTTGTTCAACATTGAGTTTCCATGCTTATAATTTCATAAAATATACTTAATCTCATCAAGTTTCATGAATTTTCACTCATAAACACTTGTATAAACCCTTGTATGATAATCAAACCAAAGCACTTTCATGTTAATTCTGAAACTGATATTAGCACAGAATTAACTAACAATCAATTTCAGATCTTTCACTCATTGTCTTTAAAGGTTTTAAGTAGGATTTATGAGTAATACATGCCATGTTTTGATAAGATGATGATGTTGTGTTTATTTTCTTCTTAAGGAATGAATTCATACTTCTATGCTTGTTCCTAATTGTTTGTTCCTACTACACCATAACCATAAATCCTAAAGGGTCATTCGAGCTTGCCTACCTTGCCCCTTTATTACTCTATAATTTTTTATCTTATAGCCCTACCATATTTTTCAATCCTAGCTCTAAAGGTCCATTTTCATTCACCACAAAAATCCAAATCAACCAAAACCTTAGAGGCTATTATACCTAGCCTAAAATATGCATGATCTAGTCAATTTGGTTGTGATCTTATTGAGGCATCCCTCTTAGCATAGTAGGGATAGCTACTAGGTCAAAGTGGTTTGTGTTTACCTTTTTTGGTCTCCTTCTCAGCCTTTAGAGAACTGGTGGAGAATTTTACAATTCAACTCGATTTCTCTTGAGATGCTTAGCCAAGAAAACACATCATTTTCAACAGAAGGGATTTCAGAGTGGAAATTACACCCTCATTTCAGAGAGCTTTGAGTGTTTCCCTAGTGAGGAAATTTGGGGAGCTCAATTTAGAGCTTCCATTGGACATCATTGCAAGAGTTACTCAACAATGCACATTTCTTGGATACAGAGATATTGTAGTGGTGTACATTGTGGGAGAAAGCGTGGGTAGAGGCTCTATTGCAGGAAATTATCTTATCGTTAAACTAAAATTTGGACAATCATTTGTTAGGTTGGATTGGAGGGTATCACTTGCATCAATTTTTCTGTCTTTTAACAAGGACGTAGAAGCTAATTTGTGGTGCTTGATGGAGGATATTCCTAGGGAATTTCTAGATTTATTATGCAAGAATTTTGGGGTGTAATCCACTGGAATGATCAGATATTGGCCTAGTTGAGGAAGGTGTCAGACCAGATCCATCTCCATCCTTACAACAGAGACACTACATGTGTGCAGATTGTGGGGGGGCAACCATCTACACCATGTGGGGAGAGTCGACAAAACCAATGCACCAGATCTCCTCAAAGGGAGAATGCAGGATAAAGACAGTTATAGGGTGAGACCAAGAGGCAAATTTGTTGTTGGAGACATGGATTTAGATATCAAAAGCCTGAGGAGGAGGTTCAACATGAGGTTGAGAACAAGTAGGGTTGTGACGAGCATGTAGATATACCTAGCGCGACACATGAGTCACCCTTGTTGGAGATTCTTTTGATAGCTCCTTCTAACACCATGGGGGAGAGAGTAGAGCACACACCCATAGAGTCAGCCATTGACATGGTGCTCGGAGACATAGAGGTGTCCACTTTTGAGGAGGTTCCATTTTTTGTTGAGGTATCCATTGATGATGTTTTTGGGTTCGTGCCCGAGTTTTTAGGTAATAGCAGCACACAACAGGTTGATGAGGTGTCAGGAGACATATCCACTATTGATTAGGAGTCGATAGGTATGGAGGCATCAAGATATATGATAGAGCTTACAAGTGGTAGCTACCTACCCCTAATTGTTGAGGATATTATGCATGATGAGCTATCAGTGGAGGGGTAGTTAGCGGCTCATGTTAAGCCCATGGTGGAGGAGGATGAGCATCCATCCTTGGATTCAACCATTGATGAGGAGAAGTCAGGCTTTTTGTACTTCCAAATGACAATCCCATTCAGGAATACATCAATGGGGCTTACAACATTATTTGGCTACCTCTGCATTTTGGTGAGAGAGAGGCCATGTTACCTAGGCAGATTACATCGATTTTCTATACTAGCGAGATGAGGAAAGACAAGTTGCGTAGGGTGAAACATTAACAGAATGGAGGAATTTTTAGATGCATTTGATCAATTTCGCGGGGTTGGATGGTGAGAGATATTGAGTTGGTATCCGATGGAGCTGGCTACGAGGTTAGATGCATGTGTTTCCATAGTTCAACAAAGGTTGTGGATTAGTATAGGGGATCGAGGGCCAAACTATTATTGGGATCCAGGTGGGATTATCCATCACATTGTGGACTCTATAGGTGATGGTAGTAGCTAAGTGATGGACTCAGTGGTTAGGCGCACACACCTTTTCATATTCCCTTCAAAGTTTCTGACAACATGAATGACAGGATGGATTGATAGGGGAGCAAGAAGATTTCACGAGTCATATTTACATATTGATCGAGAATGGGATCATAGGGTGATTATCCCACTCTAGAAGGAGTTAGTATGAGGATGCGACATTGGCGGGAAATCAAACATGGAATCATATGGAGAACTAGAGTTGTTGAGGTTCAAAATGGTAGCATTATTCTTGATAACATGTGAGGAGTTGGGCCACTCAAGTGTACATGGGTAGATGAGGAGGTGTGTATCACACTATGGTGGTTGTATTAGCATAATGGTGGATGCATGGGAACATATGGGATGCCCTATGGTACATTTTGGAATGGAATTGAGCGTTGTTATCCAGTGGTGCATGGAGTTGTTCCATAAAGTTTAGTTTTATGCAGGGGAGTGTAGGAGTACAAATTTGAGTGCAACTGAGCATGATGATGCACAATCAGTTGTTGAAGTGTTACCACCAGAGAGATATCCTAACGAGGGAATCAGGCACATCATTGGGTTTGGCACACTCAGAGTTGGAGAGAAAGTTGATAACATGGCTGACCATGAGTTTCAATTTATCAGTCTCCTACATTGCACACTGGCACAGGGGACATGGATATCGTCTCTTGATGATCGCATCACGAGAGACATGAACTAGGAGGGTTTTTTGAGACAATTGGAAAGGACACGATGCATCGAGAGAGAGGCTTTCTAGTTGTTTCATATGGTCATGGTGTGATTTGGTGGATGCAATATTGGGGGTAATATGATCTTCTACATAGTTAACACTTGCACCACCCTTGAGCCCATACTGAGGGAGATGCATGACCCCCTTTTGAAGAGACATTCTGAGGTGTCTTAGGAGAATATACAATGGTTGGTGGACCTTACTTGAAGGCGGATGTTTATACTCCAGGAAATATTAGGGGGAACTTCCCGAAGGCAGGAAGACAAATCCCACTGCATGGTATGGAGGATGCAGGGAGGTTTCATATTCACCAGATTAGTTCATGATGTATGGAGTCCATATGATGATTACACGCAGGGACTTGAGACATTATACCAGTTAGTGCCAGTAGATGTTAGGACTATATCATATTTGTTCTGGTTGTGGGATCCAAGGATTTGGTTGGTTGGTTGGACACTTTGTTCCATGATGAGCGGGATCAGGACAGAGGATGACCCAAACCACACATGGTTTGCATGCGGGGGAGTGTTGAGGCCTTTCTCGTATGGAAAGATAGGTTTCCCTCATTTTTGTTATGGATTAGGGTGAGTGTTATATGGGTAGGTCGTGACGTCATAGATATGTTTGGGCCAGATGTGTTGGGACCCTATAGATATTTTTCCATAAGGTCCCAGGAGAGGAGGATATAGCTTGCGCATGATGGCAAGACCATCATGGTCAGAGTTGCACAACGATAACAATAACATCATGGTACCCTTTTTAGACTAGCATGGGATCTAGGCATCACATGACTTGGCAGTCCAGTTACCTTTGGAGATCAGTTGGTTTCTATAAGGGAGGATCATTTAGATATTCCATTGGGTGTTAGTGATATGCTGATGACATGGGGGGCTTCACTAGGATGCCAGGATGACCAGCAGGAGGAGATTAGGGGAAGCTCATGCAGGCGAGTATTCATCTTCATATAGGATGAGTTGTATCTTCATGGGCTTACCATTAGATTACATGATGTGGACTACTTGGTAGGGAAGATTCATGAGGAGTGGGAAAAATTTCTACATTATCAGGATGCTCTACTTATTGGTTGTAGGCAGAGGGCTTATGACACCTATACTTAGTAGGATAATGAGTGGAGCAAAGGGTGCTTCATATTGATTAGGTTGGTTTGAGATCCTTGTATCGAGGGACTCCTTCACAACAGAACAAGGTCATGTTAGCTATTATTTAGGGCCATTTCAAACATTTGAGACTATTTTGGTTTGGTGTTCTACAGTCCTCATCCTATCGTACTTGATTTAGTCATATGAGTTAATAAAATGGCTCAGCTTATTTGCCCAGTTTCTTGGTGTTTTTGATAGTGCATGCATATTTGTGATTTTATTTTCTATAGGTGAGTTCATGTGTCTGTTATTATTTGTAAATTTAAATTTGGAATATTACATGAAAGGTATAGGAAGTGGTGTATACAGTTCCACCTTCAAGTTACTTGGTTTACTAGTAGCACATACAATACATACTTTTACATACTTGGATACATTTTCATACATCCAAGGCCAGTAACAGTGCATTTACAGTTGATCCACTATTTTTCCTACCCCAAAATTTCCAAAAGTAAGAGAAGTATGAGCTTCCCTAATGAGATTAATATTTTCATCTCTTAGAATGCACAATTTAGGAAGGTGATATATTAATTTTGTTGTGCATAGGATAATTTAATTCTTTTATCTAATTACCATGAGTTAATTCTTTATATACATCTTTAAAATCTTCATATTTAGTTTAATGTTCAACATCACTATCATGAGCTATAGAATTGTGTTGTGGAATAATGGTTTCACTTGTAGGAGGCCTTGACAACATGTATGCAACTTTATTTTGTGTACCCTTTTTATATGGGATGACCATGTGAAATTGTTGTAAAAATCACATCCATCTAAAGTGCCTTGATTTTTGTAGCTTTTTTTGTGATTGAAGATATCGTAATGGTTGATGATAAATGTATATGATTGTTTATTTACCCATTAAGTAATGTTTCCAGTTTTTCACACTTTGAACTAAATCATACAATCCTTTTCATAGGTATGATAATTAATTACCACTTTAGAGAATGTCTCAGAGTGGTAATACAATGGCCTCCTTTGTTGCATTAGAACTTCTCAAATGGCATATTCACTTGCATAAGTTTTAATTTCAAATTTTTTCTCTAAATCTGGCAATGCCAACACTGGTGCAGGGTTGACCTTTTCCTTCAAAGTTTTGAAGACCTTCTGTTGCTTTCCTTCCTGTTGAAAAATATGGTTAACACTTGTCAGAGCATGTAAAGGAGATACGACAGATGAGAAATTAAAAATAAACTTCCTCCAATATTGGGTCACTCCTAGGAAGCTTCTAATATTCATTACAGAATTAGGATTGGGCCAATTTAAAATAATTTCTACTTTAAAATGATTTATCCTCGATTCTCCACCCCTTTCCATATAGAAAAATTATCCTAGAGATGTTTTATTGAATTCACATTTCGACATCTTTAAGTAAAATGTCTCCCTTTTTAACACATCTAATACCTGCTTAACATGATTGACATGATCTTCCCAAGTCCTACTAAAACTAAGAATATCAAATAAGTAAAAATTAACAAAATCATCAATGAATGGTCAAAACACATCATTCATTACTCGCATGAAAGTGGTGGGAGAATTACAAAGGGAAAAAGGCATTACTAACCATTCAAATAATCCATGTTTTGTTTTAAAAACAATTTTCCACACATCACCTTCAACAATTCTTATTTGATGATAACCACTTCTTAAGTCTAACTTAGTGAAATAAGTTGCATTATTTAATTGATCTAACAAGTCATCAATGTGAGGAAGAGGCTAATGGTTTTTCATCATGATTTTTTTCAATGCTAAAAAATCTATGCAAATCCTCCATGTACCATCTTTCTGTGGTATCAATACAATAGGTGACCGACATGGAGAGGTACTGGGTATAATGGTCCCTTTATCAAGCAATTCTTGAACTTGCTTCTTTATCTCTACATTTTCTAACATTGAAAACTTTTACATACCAGTATTAAGAATTGGAACATATTTCTGCAACTATATCTCATGGTGTATCTCCCTTTTTGGAGGAAATCCATAAGTTTCTGAAACATTTCATCATAATTAGAAACAACTTTAACTAATTCATCTTTAAGAATAGGATAACATCCTTTAAAAGAATCTGAATTATCAATATCCTTATACTTGACAATCATGAGTAAAAAATGTTTATTTTTGTGTAGTATTGGGAGGCATTCCTGCTTGACTAAAGGGTCTTCAAGTCAGTCTTAGGTGCATTATGATAAATATTATTTTAGAAAATAAATTCAAGTCGGCCTAGGAAAATTTGAGTGAGCTGGACAGTGAAGGGATGTGTCCCTTTGGTTGTTACACCCCTTGGACGTGTATAAATAAGATGTTAAGACACCTCATTTTCCACAAGTTCCCTGTTGTAATAATTACTTAAACAATATTTCATTCAATTATGTTAATTTGGAAGCTCAGGGATAAATTCCCTCCATTGGAGAGTATTCCTCATCCAAATAATCCCCTACTAGCCCTTGGAAGAATTTAATTTGTTCAAGGAAAAATATAATTTTTAAGGCGAAACCCCCTTATGCACAAAAGTACAATTTAACTTGGGAAAGCTAATTCAACCCCATAAGACACATATAAATAGATGATTTCTCACATCACTTTGGAGCATTATCATCACACCCCACATTTTTTCTCTTGATTTGATTTGGTCATACAAGTTTTGTAATAAGGAGGTCTAATCTCACACATGCGAAGGCAAGGAGGAAAATTACATTTTGTGCATTGACTTTCTGGTTGGGATAGTTTGATCATCGTTTGACATAGGTAGACTTGGATAACTTTGACTTTAAATTTCAAAATTGTCCCTATTTTGGAAGGTTGAATTCATTGGGAAAGAGGAAAAAAATTTTTGAGCAATTTGACCATCTTTGATGATAGTCCTACACATCAAGTTACTGTAGGTCAAAGGTTGACTTTGACCAAATTTGTATGGGCATAATTTTGACTGTTTTTACTGAAATTTGACTAGCAAAGAAGGTCTCATTTATTGGTAGGTTGATCGAACAGTTTAGAGCAACTTTTATTGATGAATTTTGGAGTAGTTATGGCACCTTTGACTATTGTTGACTTTGACCAGAATTACAGACTTTGACATTGGATCAGATTTTACTTTTGGGCTCATCTTGATTAGATATTGGTTAGTTGTTTTTGGATGGTTAAATATTTGACTTTGACCTTTTTTTGATGAATTGGAAATTTGTATCTCTTTATTGAACATTTAATGACAATATAATAGAAGAAGAATTTTGAAAGGGTTTTCCCCTTGCGGGGTTTTTCCCTGGTCTTTGACCAAATCTTGTGTCTCTCTTTTTATTGTTCTTTGTTTTCTTCTATTGTGCATTTAGGTTATTGTCCTATCTACAATTTCCTACTGCCATTGGAAGATTGATTTATTGAATAAAGTGTTTTTTAATTGAAGAATAATTTTTGTAAGTGATTGTGCTAAGCATAGAACACTGGAAAATGAACAAATTACATTCACCCCAAAATAGTTACAATTATAGAGATAAAAGTAATAAAAATGAACAATAGAAGACAACCATGCAAAATGAGACAAGGAATTTTTGTAAAATATTGGGGAAAAACCCCAAAAGGGGGAAAACCCAAATAGATCTTCTTCTTAGGAGATATTCATTCAATGTTAAACTAAGATACAATATCCAATTTATACATCATGAATGTTCCAACAAAATTCCAAAACTGACCTTAACAATATCTAGTCAAAACCAGTAAATGAGGAGAGTGAAAAGTCAATGTTGGTCAAAGACTATTTCAAAGGGCTGAATTTTGACTTGTGGCAGCTTAACAGAGGTGTTGAAATTTGGTCCTGAAATTTTCCTCAGAAAATCTAATCAACACACTAGTCAAATCTTCGGTCAAAGCATAGTCAAATACTGCGGTCAATGCCTTGAAATACCATCCAAATTTTTGTCAACGTGGAGGAATATTCCACAAAATATTCAGCCTCTTTCCTCAATCAAAATCTAGGTCAAAATAGAACCAACCATCCTAAGTCAATGAAAGTCAAATATAGAAAGATATGCTGGTCAATGAAGATAAGATTCTCCTTCAGATTCCTTCGCACAAATGAACTTGCTCTTGCTATTTAAATCAGATGAGATGATATGATGTGTGTCCAAATGAGTTTTAACGATGCCATATTCATGTGTTTCATGAGGCATATTTTTACATTTGTGGGGCTGATTTTTCCTCCTTGAGGCCGACTTGGTCAAAGAAAAACTTATGAATTATCTGCATTAATTTTTCTAATGAAAATTCCAACCAAAGCTACCAACTTCAACACTTCCTCTCAACTAGAGAGGAATTTCCACCTGCACCATAGATCTCATCTTAGCTGAACAATGATGTATCGATCCATATAATAATAACGATCCAAAACCAACGAAAGGGGAGATCTATTTACCACAACCAAGTCCATTGTAGTCACATATGACCTTGGTAAAGATCACATACCCTATGTCCATTGACTTATTCTCACCCAACTTAATCCTCAACGATCAAGTGGGAGAAAAATTGCATCCAAAACTTAGGGTATATCAATTTACCACAACCAAGTCCATGGCAGTCACTTCTGACCTTGGTAAAGATCACACACACCTAAATATCTTCACCCATTAGACAAACAGGTGGCAATCCCGACAGGCTTAACCATCTCAATATGGACCTTGGTCAATAATGATACAAAGGTGACTTGCGGGAAGGATGCATACTAAGGCATGTACTTAGCTAAGTCCATGGCTCCAAGGAGTAAACTCATACCTAGGAGCTACTTTTCTCATCCCCCCCACCACTAATGTATGGTCGAAATACCAAGGGAAGAGCATATGCTCAGTTCTCTCAATCAACATTTTCCCCTCTCAAGGAGGGACACATTCTCCTACACTCCAATTTGGTCCCTAAATAATAAGAACTTCACTTTAGGAAATATCTTGGTGAGAATGTCTGCAAACTGCTTATCTATCAAAATGTCTTAGAGCTTCACTTCTCCTCTTTGTACCATGTCTTAAATGCAATGGTACCTAATCTCAATGTGCTTCGACCTGTCATGGAATACTAAATTCTCTCAATGTTTGATCCCGCTTTGATTCTCACAATATATCACGGTCATATATGGCACATGATCAAAAAAATCTGCAAAGAGCTTCCACATCCACACTGCCTCATAGCTAGCCATACTAGCTGCAATATACTCTGCCTCGGTTGTACTAAGAGTGAAAATTATTTGTTTCCTGCTCATCCATGAAATCATGGAAAATCCAAGGCTAGATTAACATCCTGATGTAATGTTTCTATCTATAACACTCCCATCTGAATGTGCATTTGTATACCCATGTAGTCTCAAATTATCACGAAAGACATACCTTAGTCCATGATTGCTTGTCCCATGTAGATATCACAATGCATGTTTTGCAGTCACCCAATGAGCATGTAGAGGTTCCATTATGAATTAACTAAAGGTGTTAATAGAAAAACATATATATGGTTAGTGTTGACCATAAACATCAAAGCCCCAATTACTTGTCGATACATAGAATAATCCACTAGATATGATCTTCCAACTTCACCACATAACTTCTTGAAATTTTCCTCCATTGGTGTGCCCATGGATTTGCAATCCAACATCCCAAATCTCTCCAAGAGTTTGACAATATATTTTCCTTGGTTGAGGAAAATCTCTCCTGGTTTCTGCCATACTTCTAAGCCTAAGAAATAGTGCATCAACCCAAGATATTCCATCTCAAATTTATAAAAAATATCCCTTGATGATCAGAGGCTATACTCCTATCATGAAAAAATCATCAACATATAAAACCAAAATCGAAGGCATACCTTGAACAACCTTGAAGTAAATTTTTAGATTAGCATTAATTTTATTGAATCCAATATTTATCAAATATCTGTCAAATTGATCATACCAAGCCTTGGGGGCTTGCTTCAGTCCATAGAGGGATTTCTTCAATAGGAAAACATGGGTTTCCCTGTCATGTTCCTCAAAGCCCTAAGGTTGTTCCAAGTACACTTCTTCCTTAAGTATACCATGAATAAAAGTTTATTCACATCCATCTAATGAAGACTCCAACCCTAATTAGCAACTAAAACGATGATAGACCAGATGGTAGTGTATCTGAAAACAAGTGCAAATATCTCACCATAATCTTCTCCATCTTTCTGGGAGAATTATCTAACCAGAAACCTCGCTTTGAAATTTTCAATGCTAATATTAGTTGCATGTTTTATTTTTTTTATCCACTTGGAATTTACTACAGACATCCCCTCAAGTCTAGAAACAACCTCCCATACATCATTTTTCATAATGGACTGATAATCCTCTATCATGGAATCTTTCCAAAATTGTTCCTTTATTTCTTCTTCATAGCTTGTAGGGTTAGTTCGTGTGATGTTGCTTATAAATGCAACATTTCCTTAATATCTACAAGGTTTCTTTCTTTCTCTGAAGTTGCTTCTAGGGGTTGAATGTTTTTTGCATCTTGTAATGTATCTTGAATCCACAAAGGTCTCTTCCTAGAAGAGTGAATATTACAAGAAGGAGAATATGAGTCAACAAAAGAGTCAAAGGTAAATGATATTGGATAGTCAATAAAAAAGTAAAAGGTCAAAGCTTTGACTATCCAAACCCACCATTGCATTTTTTAGTTTGTTTAATTGTAGCACAGTTTCCTATTTTTGGAAGTTTTTCAGGTCCTAAAACTAAAATGTCATTTTGAGCCCTTAAACAATGCCTTTTGGAAAACAGGCAGATTCGTTCCCAACAATAGGGGTTTACAGTAGAAATTTGTTTTCCTCGGATTGATCTTTATAATGAGGTATCGTACGTGTCAAACTTAGATCGTATGCCAAAGTTACGACCCCGAGAAGTTAATTTTTGGGTATGTGTTATATTATTTCCACGATTAGTTGCATGCCCACGATTGGACCCTATTTTAGGTGGGCATACCTTCTTATGGTTTTGTGCATGGGTTTTCACATGGTTTTGGAGCATGATGGTTTTTGGCCCTTGGTATTTTGTTCAACTGGTCAAGGGAACTACGGTTATGTTATACTACAGGGTTAATGGATTGGGTTTTGTGAATGCTTCGGCATGTATATATATGTGTTGTAAAACTAAAAGGAATATAATAAAAAATCAAGCTAGTAGTCTCAATTTGGGATCTAGGGGAAAAATCTCTGTGTATATCTATTTTATGTTTTATGGTCTCGCTATTGTTTATTTTTTGTTTTTAAGAATTCGTTCGCAAATAATTTCTGTACAAGGTTAAAACCTACATCTAGTATCATAGATGTTTTAGCTTCAAGGGGATGCCTTTGCTGTTGAGGGGCTTTTTTCTCGGTCTTATGGTAGAGCTTGTTCAGTGGGAGATATGTGGGATCAATTCTTGCAATGAAAGAAGATGGCGAGCTATGGAAAGATAGAGATCGAGAAATTTAATGGTTAGAGTTTGAGTTTTGGAAGCTCAAGATGAGGGATCTAAGGGTGGATAAAGATCAGTGGAATGCGGTAGATCCAAGTACTAAACCAACAACAATGTCAGATGAAGACTGGGCGAAGTTGGATTGGAAGGAAAGATAACAATATGGTTATGTATCTCAAATTCAGTATTGTTGAATGTATATGGGGAAGTTACGATGAAGACTTTGTGGGTCAAGGTGGGGAATTTATACCAATCTAAGTCTCTAATGAATAAATTGACCTAGGGAAAAAAATGTATAACCTAACGATGAAATCGAATACCTAATTTTCATTAATATATGAATTATCGAGGAATACATGGATATATTTCTTGAGGAAGAAATCTAAAGTCTTTGAAAGATTTAAAATAATTTAAGTGGAAAAAAAAACAATGAATAAGATAAAGGTGCAGAGGACAGATAATGGTGGAGAGTTCTACAAGAAGGAATTTTAAGAGTTCTGTAAGAAGTGTGGTATAGCACGGAAAAATACTACTCATACACACCTCAGCAAAATGGAGTTGCAGAAAGAAAGAATAGAATGCTGATGGAAAAGGCAAGAAGCATGCTCTATGGTACTAGGTTAGGGAAAGAATTCTAGGCAGAGGCAGTGGAGACTGAATGTTACCTGGTTAACAGATCACCTTCATCAGCATTGGAGGATAAGACTCCACATGAGGTATGGACTGGTAAGAAACCCTCTCTTTCACATCTGAGGGTATTTTGATGTGATGCATATGTACATGTTCTAGAGGAGAAAAGGGCCAAGTTGGATAATAAATCTGAAAGGTGCATATGTATTGGGTATAAGGAGGGTTTAAAAGGTTACAAGCTTTGGAACCCAGAAACAAGGAAGGTTGTGTACAACCAAGATGTGGTGTTTATAGAGGTGAAATATGTTGTTAAACATGAAGTCCTACAAAAGGAACTTGAGAAGATAGAGTTTGATCTAAAGGAGGATGAATCAGACTCTACAATAGAACAAGATTTAGAAGCGGAAGAGCCACAAATTCCAGATGTGAGAAGATCAGTTCAGGAAAGAAGGAAACCAGAAAGGTATAGTCCATATTCTTTCTGTTCAATTTTTTCTTTAACTATCACTGATGGAAAACTCTAGAAGGAGGCCATGGTTGATGAAATGGAATCCTTGCACAAAAATGAGGCATGGGATCTACTGGAGTTACAGGCTGGAAGGGAGCCCATCAGGAGAAAATGGGTGTTTAAGAAGAAGATGAATGTAGAAGGAAAGGTGGAGAAATACAAAGCTCGGTTGGTAGAAAAAGGTTATTCCCAGCTGCTGATAATTGATTTTGGTGATATTTTTTCTCATGTTTCCAAGGTTATACTTCTATTATATTACTTTTATTTGTTGTTGCTTCATTTTATTTTGAGGTAGAACAGATGGATGTGAAGACAACATTTCTTCACTGGGATCTGGAAGAGGATATCTACATGAACCAACCTGAAGGCTTTATGGTGAAGGGTAAGAAAGAACTTGTATGCAGGTTAAAAAGTCTTTGTATGGGTTAAAATAGTCACCAAGGATGTGGTATCGAAAATTTGATACCTATATACAGGGACTTGGCTTCACCAGAAGAAAAGAGGATCACTGTGTGTATTATAAATTAATTGGTGACCGTGTTCTTTATTTGGTCTTGTATGTGGATGATACGTTGCTGATTGGAAATGACAAAGAAATTGTCCAAGATTTGAAGACCTAATTTTTCTCCAAATTTGGCATGAAGGATCTTGGTGCTGCAAACTATATTTTGGGCATGGAAATTAAGAGAGATGGGGAAAAGAGGAATTTCTAGTTAAACCAAAGAAATTATGTCGAGAAAATATTGCAGAGGTTCAATATGCAGGATAGTAAAGCGGTGAAGGTTCCTATTCCTATAGGTGTAAATATATTTGTTGAACAGTGTCCCAAGGCACACGAAGAAGACGAGGATATGTCCCATGTTACATATGCAAGTGTAGTGGGTAGCCTAAAGTATGCAATGGTCTATACTAGACTATACATTACACATGCAGTGGGAGTATTGAGCAGGTTTATGTCAAAACCAAGGAAGGAGCACTAGACAACAGTGAAGCAGGTTTTTAGATATTTGCATGGCACTAGTGATTATGGTTTTTGCTACCATGGAATACTAGGATTGGACAGAGTTTTTGGCATCCATGGTTTTGTTGATGCTGACTAGGCTATAGATCTGGACCAAAGAAGATTTACAAGTGGGTATGTGTTTAGCCTATTTGGAGGTGTAGTTAGTTGGAAGAGTAAAAGACAGTATGTAGTGGCTCTTTCAACTACAAAGGTAGAATACATGTCATCCACTCATGCAAGCACAGAAGAAGTTTGGTTGTAGAGATTGTGTTCAAGTATGGTTTTAGTGCAGCTTGCTATAAGGATAGACTATTATAGACAAAGTGCAATTTTCTTGGCTAAGAACCCTGCTTATCATTCAAATACAAATCACATTGATGTTCAATATCACTTTTGTGAGAGCTATGGTTGAGGATAAAAAGGTTTTGCTAGTAAAGGTGGGAAATTTGAATAATGTTGCAGATACATTGACGAAGTCTGTGGGCACTCATAAGTTCTCTTGGTGTATATAAAGAATGGTTGTTGTAGGGTTAAAATAATGACTAAGCTTTCTTGTGGCCCCCTGTGGAAAGAAAACAACAAGTGGGAGAGTGTTGGGTATGTGTTATATTCTTTCCACGATTAGTTGCACATGTGGGGGGGGGGGGATAGAATCCCTTGTTTGTTGCGTTGGGAGCAGCATGGGGTCACTGGGGGGAGGTAGCCCCCCCTACCCAGGGGTTTGTAGGGGGCAGGTAGGCCCCTGCGTGGGGTCCAAGGTAGCGCCTCGGGAAATTTTTTTTTTTGGACCCTATTTTAGGTGGCTAGACACACCTATGGTTTTGTGCATGGGTTTGCACATGGTTTTTGGGGATGATGGTTTGCAACCATAGTATTTTGTAGATTAGGTCAAGGGAACTCAGTTATGTTATAATCCGGGGTTAATGGATTGGGGTTTATGAGTGCTTCGACATGTTTATATATGTGTTGTAACACTAAAAGGAATATAATGAAAAATCAAGTTAGTAGTCCTGATTTGGGATCTAGGGGAAAAATATATGTTTATATATGTTTTATGCTTTATGCTCTCGCTATTTCTTATTTTATGTTTTTAAGAATTCATTTACAGATCATTTCTGTACAGGGTTAAAACCTACATTGATGTACCAACTAACCTCAACTGGGCCCACAGACTTTTGGCACTTCATCTCCTAGGGTTTTGTTTTTGGATGTTTAGGGATTTGCATTGTTTATCAATAATAAAATGGCCTTTGAGCCTCATTGTAGCTACAAGCCCTTGTTTGTAGCTATTGTTTTTGGTATTGGGCCTCTGAGCACTTCTTCTTTCATGACAATCTCAAGATATGTGGCCATATTTTTCACATCTATAGCATTGGACTTTAGACAAGTCCCTTATATTATTGTTGAACGTTGGAGTTGGCTTCTTTGAATTCCATTTGGAAGGTCTTCCTTTCTGTTTTCCTTTATTGGAATTCGTTGCAAAGGTTGTAGGTTCTTCTTCATGTTTCTTACATTAGGGGAATTTTGAGGTCTAAAATGTACCTCCTAAGGAAATTATAAAATAATGGTGGAAATAATAAAATAAGAATTTCTTACATCATCAAATTTTAGAGGGAAAAAAGAAAAAAAATACTTTTTCAACTCGTATCTTCAACTTATCTCCCAAATTTTTTACTTAAATTTTGAGCAGGAGTACTCATTGGATGCAAAATTTAATTACTAATCCAAGGATTACCCATGTTGCATACTTTCGATGGACCCTGCTACATGAAAAATTAAGAAATACATGAAAAACGTGATTGAAATCACGTTTTTTAATGTATTTCCCATTTTTCGCATAGCGCAGTCCATTGAAGGTATGCAACATGGGTACTCCTTGGATAAGGAATTGAATTTTTCATCCAACGAGTACTCCCGCCTGAAATTTGAGTAAAAACTTTGGGAGATAAGTTGAAAATACGAGTTGAAAAAGTAGTTCTATTATTTTTTTATTTTTTTTTATCTTTTTATGCTTTTAATTATAAGATTGTGAATCATCCCCCATTGTTGACATCATCATATTGAATCTTATTGGTTCTTATAAATTTTATTTTGGTTGTACATTTTTATTAGGAGGCCCATTTTAGACCTCAAAATTCCGCTAATGATTCTCCCTCTGAAAATGAACATGAATTATTCTTGATTGCAAGTGCCCAAGAGTTCATCAAATGAAGGGAGCTCCTTTTTGCTACTGAGGCTTGTTATGAATGTATCCCAAGACATGGGAAGTCCAATAAGGATCATTTTCACAAGCTCTTTATCGAGTATGATTTCTCCAATGGAAAGAAGTTGATCTCTTTTTTGAGATATTCTCATGAAGTAGCCTATTATAGATTTTGAATTTGAAATCTTGATGTCATAGAGTTGAATCTTCAAAGCAATGATGTGGCTGAGATTGTTGACCTCATACATCGTAATCAATTTTTCATGCATCTCTTTATACTTCTTCAACTTAGACACATAAGTGATGAGATGGTCCCTGAGAGAATCAATGATGATCTTCTTAGCCTTTATCTCAATCTTCTTATATTAGGGTTTTACATTGACATTGTAATTGTCAAGAGGTTCAGCTATATTTCCCTCCACATTTTCCATCACATCATTTTATTCAAGGGTAAGATCCAACCTAGCCCTCCATGCACTAAATTTGGAGGCATCATTCAACTTCTCTACAATATTGAAGTAGGTGGAAGTCATCTTGAGTAAGAGAATTGATCACCAATCAACAAATAGAAGTTTCTCAGGGGGGTGTTCTCTATTTTGCAATGGTTGATCTTCACCTCAGATGTGATACCATGTAAATTTTCCACAAGTTATTTGTTGTAATAATTACTTAAAACAATATTTCATTCAATTACATTCACCTGAAAATAGTTAAGAAATTTTAGAGAGAACGATAATAGCAATGAACAATAGAAGACAACCATGCATAATAAGACACGCAGAATTTTGGTCATGACCAAGGAAAATCCCCAAAAGGAGGAAACCCATATCCAATTCTTCTTAGGAGATATTCATTCAATGTTCAGTTGAGATACAATATCCAATTTTTACATAAAAAAATGTTCCATCAAAATTCCAAATCTGAGCTTAACAATGTCCAGTCAAAACCATTCAACAAGGAGAGAGAAAATTCAATGATGGTCAAATATTATAGCGTGCAAAAAAGGGTTGAATTTCAGCCTATGGTAGCTAAACAAAGGGGCCTAAATTTGGACCTTAAATTTTCCTTAGAAAATCCAATCAACCCAATAGTCGGCTTTTAGTACAATATAAAGTATATCCTTTTAGTGTTGCATTTTTGTATTTTCTTCCAGAATTACCATCCCCAATCCTACCACAAAGGTCCCTACATATTAATATTCACCTTACACATCACTTTAGAAGGAATCAAACCCATGATATATTTTATAACCAACTTGTTAGACAACATCAAGGCCTTCTAACACACTTGAAATCTATAATACATCCAATCCCTAGTCTCAAAAACCCAAGCATCCCTCCAAACAATGAATGTCTTTCCTAATTAACCCATAACCCTAAAATATCATATGCTTATAAATACATTGGAATTAAATAAGGTGAATGTGTTGTGATATGAAAAATGAGGCATCACACTAAAGAAGTTCATGCCATGCTCAATAAATGTCTCTTCACATTTGTAAGTGCTAGCAGTTCCTTGAAAGGTGGAAAAACATCATACGTCATAACCATACTCAAAAGGGATGTCCTACATCATCAATAACTAATCATCAATGATGAGCACTGTAAGCGCTGGAATTAACACTTGGATTGTGACAAGCACCTAACGAGACACATCTTAAGCTCAAGGGATTTTCTTATAACTTGATTGAGTTTTGTGGAAAGTGGTTGGAAATCATACACACTGAAAGGGGTTTTGTGAAAATAAGAATCTCTCACACATACGAGGGCACTAGTGCATAATGTGGTAGCAAGGTTGGGTTTATAGCTTGATGGTTTGAAAAATGGAATATAAATAGTAGACATGTAAAACAAAAGTCCACTTCTAAGAAGAAAGGGTGACACAAATTCTAGACCTGAAATGTATAGTGAATGAAATCTCTAAAAAACTTACAAGATTCTCACTCTAAATTTAAATAATCCTATTACATAGAATTCCTCCAAATAACATGAACTTATCAATAAGGAATGCTTGATAAATCAAGTTTGACAAAAATAGATTAATCATGTATTCTAGTTCAAAAGACTTATAAGAGTATGATACGGGATTTAATTCAACCTCAAGGAGTAGTTATGAAATATCTTCAATTCATATTGAATCAAGAATGATTGACAAAACAAGACTTACAAAAATGTATTAAAATGTCATGAAGGTTCATAATATTGATAAAAACATGAGATAGAACTGTGTAAATCATAATCTGGAATGAAACAGTAAGTTATGGAAACACATAAGAAGATAAACAATACACACACCATACAATTTGTGAGTCCTCAAGAGTGCCTCTAGATATATTATATGTTCAAAAAGGTACAATAGATTATTCCATGAAATAGACAACCAACGAACCCCTTCTTCCTTGCCTTACATAGTAAATATACAAAAAAGGAGTTATGTTAAAAGCCTCCATAAAAAGTGCAATTTTGTTTTTAGAGACTTTATTACAATGTTCTACATATAGTAGAGTTTATCTTAAACATAAAAAAGTAAACTGAAATACAACTAAAGACAAAATATGACAGTATGGAGCTCAAAATGGATGAGTTGAGACCAAGTGCTCCTTGTTTCCTGAAAGACAGTGTCCACAAAAAGTGCAAATGCCAACTAAAAATAACACTTGGACCCTTATCTGCAAAAGTGTAGGAGTAACCAAATGGAAGATACCTTGACTAGATGACACTTGGAAAAAGGCTATTACCCTTGAGGCTACATTCACTTTATCATAATTTAGTGTCATTATTTTGAGAATAGAACCAAAAAGCAACCTTTTCTCCTCCTTAGACAAAATCTAAAAATAATAGATACTTTTCTTAAAAGGTTAGATATATCTGAAAATACTATGTATAAGCCAAAAATGACACAATTATTCATATTTTCATGGTTTTGTACATTCAATCATCAGAGACATAGTATAGAAGAAAAAGTCCTGATAGCTTCTTGATCTGAAAATGAAAGTATTTGTAATGTTGTTCAAAGTATCCATTTCCATTAAATTAAGTGTGCAAAGTGTTTATCATGTCTTGCAATTTAAACAAAGGGTTTTTGGTAACTGTTTTTGAGTTTATGTGTGAGGGAATGTTAATTAAAATTAATGTTTAACATCTTAAATCAGAAACACACAACAACATAACTTCACCATAACAACACAACAACATGATGACGCAGTTCACCTCTCCTGGGCTACATTTGTCGGGTCCAAGGCTCCCAATGGGCATGTCCTTGCTCTATTAAGTTGCTAAAATTGGTATTACAGTGAGAAAAAGGCCTAAACAAGAAAAAAACTGTGAAATTGAATTCATAAGACAAAAATAAGCTAATAATAGCTTTTATTTCACCTCAAATAGTGAAGTATAGTCCAATGCAACTCCATTTCCCTCATGGCCCTGATGGCTCTCCAAGCTTCCATGAAGCAAAAATGGTTGAAAACACCTCTATTGGCTCTAAAAACTATCCCAATGGCTCTGGAATGATCATAATACCCAAAATTGACCAAAATTTTGTCCAGATTGGTCCAATATTGAAGAAGTTATGATAAAAACAAGATTTCGCCCAATGTCGAGTGAAAACCCCACTAAATGTGAGCTAACTATAGTTAAGTTCGAAAAATTTGGCTAAATCCACCAAAAATGGCATGCTCCTCTAGAATTTTCGGACCCTCTAATAGTTACATTAAATGTTAAGTGGGCTCACATGCAAAATTTTCGTAAAACCGTTAACTGTTTTCGGTTATGGTTGAAAAGGCGCTAATGACGGTTTTTAGTGGATAATCCACGTATTAGTGTTAATTAAATTTATTAACAATAATCCTCTTTTGATGTAAGCACTTGTTCGCCCACGGCCTGGTTTCATGGAAGTCGGTTGATGTGGGGGCTGGCCCCCATTTGCTGCCACCCATACAATTCTCAAAACATAAATAAAGCTTGCCACCATTGTTTCTTAAGAACTTTGGAATAGGCGGATCGGTAAGGCATTGGCTCTGTGCATGAGAGGTTGGGTGTTCGAATCCCTTGGCATCCACATAATTTTACAAGACTTGTTCTGGGACATGTGGTGGCCTCTGGGCCTACCACGTGGCAGATTTCTATTGGCCCATGAATCTAAAAGTCAACCAATTCTCCAATCAAAATGTGCCACATGTCGATTTCTAATTCGTCTAGATGGAATATTCCATGGAATATTTTGGGGAATATTCTAGGGAATATTCCTAGAATTTTTTGGAATATTCTTTTTTTAATATTTCTAAAGTCAAAGTCAACCTTGGTCAAACTGGATTTTTGAATGATACTGAAAACTTAAAACCTGCATAACTTTCACATACGACGTTGGATATGAGTGTTGTTCATGGCACTAGAATCATAGCGACGAGGCCTATACGGTCGTTTAGGTTTCAACCAATTCTGAGAAATTCCATTTTTGAGCATTTTTTTCAACTTTGGGCATGATCACCTGATCACACCTCCCAAATGGGAAGCTTTTGGACCCCAAAATCTCTTTGATTTATACAAATTGAAGATGAGGAGACTGATTCTCCACTCTTCCAACCTTAAACCACTGAAATATTCCTGACTTCATAAAATTGAGCTTCTCATAAAAAAGATAAATTCTTCCTTGAATCTGCTGACCAGTCGTTGCTAACATTGACTGAGTCATGATGCAAATTTTTGAAATTTAGAGAACAAAAACTATAATTTGTAGAAAGCATACTTCTCCTACAATGGTCTACCTTCAAAGGAAACTAAAATTGAGATTCACCTTGCCAACTATCCTTATGGCGAATTTTTGCTGAATGAGCTATGTACTTGCATCGATTCCCAACCAAGTTTTCTCGCCATACCAATATTCCATTCTGAAACCAGTAATGACCCATGCTGAAATTTGTGCCCTCTTTGCTTGCATGCTTTTCCCTCTCATGGATTCTTGCACCACTTTGCACCGACACTTTTTTCTTTGCACTGATAGACACCAAAGGCACTTTCTGCAACATCTTGTCATCTTCAAAAGAAGACTTGCTTTTAGGCTGAAACATATCATCATTTACATCAGAAATAACATGAATAGGATTATGTACAAATATTTTTGCTTAATCATCAACAACATCAAATTTTGACTTGCATTGACAAGCCTTTTTAATTGCCCTACATTCACTAAAGACGATTCTAGCTTCTTTTGATGTGCTCTCACAATAAACTCTTTACCATCCTTGAACAAGTGATACTTATTCTCATGGCGATGGAAGATTGCTTTTCTGTCATATAAATATGGACTACCCAACACCACACCTGTAATGTCAAGCGGTACTACATCTAGCTCAACCAAATCAACATAATGAGCTATTATGGTGAAGCGAAACATGCATTTCCTTGAAACTTGTAAATTAGCATCCTTGCAAATCCATCCAAGTGGATATGGATTTGGGTGTGAAATGGTTTCAAGTTTCAGCTTCTTGAATAAGTCTTCCGAGATGATATTTTCTTGAGACCCACTGTCAAATAGTGTGTCTATATTTGTGTGTTTGGCTATTATCCTCACATGAAACAACTCTATCCTCCTCTCTTCATTTGGAGCTTATATGTGACAATTTAAAGTGCTAGAATTGGGATTTGTTTCCTTTACAATCTCTTTCTCCTTTATGTTCTTTAGTACCATGGCTATGCTTTTAGTTTCATCACTTGATTCAGACCCTAAGTATTGTTCAACTGTTGCAACTATTTTTCCCTTTTCTTTGGCCTTATCTTTGTTTTTAAATTTCTCTAGTTTCAACTCCGGATGAAGCTTCCAGCAATGGTCATCATCGTGGCTTGTTTTGGAATAGTTTTTACAAAAGAACTTTCCTTTTTCTTTCCTAGAGTTTGCATTTCTTTTCCTCCCTTTTCCTTTGAATTCACTATCCATATTCCCATCAAAATATTGTTTCCCTCTAGCCTCCAAATGCGTAACTTGCACACAAACTTCGTCTAGACTAGTAGGATTGAACATAAGGATAGTATGTATAAGGTAATTGTGTAAACCACCTATATATTTCAGAAAAGTATCTTGACTATGCAAATCAATTCCTAACAACAGAGACCTTCTTCTAAACTCTTGAGTGTAATCTTGAACACTTTGTCCCTTAAGTTGTCTAAAACTTTGCCAATTCATGATAGCCTTTTGTAAATGAGCTAATGGATAAAATTGCTGCTTAATTTTAGAAATAAATTCAGCCCATGATAAAGTGATCTTACCATGTTTTTTAATTTCATCCTTGGTCTTGGCTTCCCACCATACCAATGCTTCTCCTTCCATTCTTAAAGAGGCTATCTAAATCTTGGTGTCGTCTTCATGAAGGTTTTGTATCCTCAAGTAAACTTCCAATTTTCTTATCCAATTGTCAAGTTTCTCTGAATTGACTTCACCATTAAACATAGGCAACTCAACTTTAACATCAAGCTTTAAAAATGGACTTTTCCCAGTGTTTTTAGACTTGTGAGATTGATTCACCAAAGTTGAGGATGACAATGTAGAGGAAGAGGATGAAGATGGGGATGGTGGACCACCATTTCCTTCGTGTCCTTTCTTTGAATTGTCATCACTTTTCTTTCCTCCTGAAGAACCATCTCCTTCTTTCTGGTTTTTAGACCCTTCTCCAACAAGCCTATCATTCCTTTCTTGGTAGAGTATCCTCACCATCTCTGTCATATCCAAGAAAGCCTTTCGGAACACTCGTTCCTCTTCTTTGGGATCCATATCTTCAGGAGCTTCTCCCTCTCTTGAAGACATGCTTGAAGTTGATTCTATGGATCTTGGAGGTGGCTCTCTGACCCTTCTTGGTTGTGGATTACTCTGTACACCAACCAAATGTCCTTCATCTCTCTTGAGTTTAAGCCTAGTAAGCATCAAAACTTGCAAAAAATCAACTATATCTTTGCACAAAAAAAATGTTGAGTAAAACTCTAGCTCCTAAGGCTCAAATCCTTAGCTTTGATACCATCTAATCTGAAATTAAAGTATTTATAATGTTGTGAAAAGTATCCATTTCCATTAAATTAAGTGTGCAAAGTGTTTGTCATGTCTTGCAGTTTAAACAAAGGGTTTTTGGTAATTGTTTTTGAGTTTATGTGTGAGGGAATGTTAATTAAAATTATTGTTTAACATATTAAATCAGAAATACACAGTAACATAACTTCACCATAACAACACAACAACATGATGAGGTAGTTCACCCCTCCTGGGCTACATCTGCCGAGTCCAAGGCTCCCAATGGACATGTCCTTGCTCTATTAAGTTGCTCAAATTGGTATTACAGTGAGAAAAAGGCCTAAACAGGAAAAAACGGCTGTGAAATTGAATTCATAAGACAGAAATAAGCTAAGAATAGCTTTTATTTCACCTCAAACAGTGAATTATAACCCAATGCAGCTCCATTTCCCTCATGGCCCTTATGGCTCTCCAAACTTCCCTGAAGCAAAAATGGTTGAAAAACGCTTCTATTGGCTCTGAAACTTGTCCCAATGGCTCCATATTTCTCATAATAACAAAAATTGACCAAAATTTCATCCAAATTGGTCCAATATTGAAGAAGTTATGATAAAAACAAGATTCTGCCCAATGTCAAGTGAAACCCCACTAAATGTGGGTTAACTGCAGTTAAGTTCGAAAAAATTGGCTAAATCTGCCCAAAATGGCGCGCTCCTCCAGAATTTTTGGACCCTCTAACAGTTACATTAAATTTTAAGTGGGCTCACATGTGAAATTTTCATAAAACCGATAACTGTTTTCGGTTATGGTTGAAAAGGCGCTAATGACGGTTTTTAGTGGATAATCCACGTATTAGTGTTAATTAAGTTTATTAACAATAATCTGCTTTTGATGTAAGCGCTTGGTCACCTACGGCCTGGTCATATGGAATTCGGTTGATGTGGGGGTTGGCCCCCATTTGCTGCCACCCATACAGTTCTCAAAACATAAATAAAGACCGCCACCATTGTTTGTTAAGAACTTTGGAATAGGTGGATCAGTAAGGCGTTGGCTCTGTGCATGAGAGGTCGGGTGTTTGAATCCCCTGGCCTCCACATCATTTTACAAGACCTGTTTTGGGCCACGTGGCAGCCTCTAGGCCTGCCATGTGGCAGCTTTCTATTGGCCTCATGTGAATCTAAAAGTCAACCAATACTCCAATTAAAATGTGCCACATGTCGATTTCTGATTCATCCAGATGGAATATTCCATGGAATATTCTAGGGAATATTCCAAGGAATTTTCTTGAAATATTCCTTGGAATATTCTTTTTTTAATATTTCCAAAGTCAAAGTCAACCTTGGTCAAACTGGATTTTTGAAGGATACTGAAAACTTCAAACCTGCATAACTTTCACATACGACGTCAGATTTGAGTGTCGTTCACGGCGAAAGAATCGCAGCGACGAGGCCTATCCGGTTGTTCAGTTTTCAACCAATTCTAAGAAATTCGATTTTGAGCATTTTTTCAACTTTGGACATGATCACCTGATCACTTCTGCCTTGGTTACCCTTTTGTTTGACTTTCTCTTCTATACTTTCTTTTTTTGTTGAATATTTTTATTCCTTGGCTCATTCTCTAGGCTTTCATCTATGTTTATTATTTCATCCCCGAGAGCAGGGTTAGCTATGATTTTGCTTGCTAGTTTGAGCTTGTTCTTTGGTCTGGTGTGAGGCCTTTGAATGTATGGGTTTGGAATGTATAAAGGCCTCTTTCTCCCATGTATGAATCTTCTTGACTGTCCATCTTCAAATTCTTACTCACTGAACTCTGTTTCACTGCTATCCTCCTTAAAAGATGAATATGAATGGATTATAGCTTTCTTCTTTCCTTTGGATGAAGAAATAATAGATGAGTAAATATTAGCTATGGTAGGTTCTTCTACTGTAATGGTCTCTGAAACTTTGCTTTTCCCCTTTTTGAGTGAGGAAAAGACTTGTAAAAGTGTAGGCTCCTATCGTGCTAGAGAGGCATTGTTTTCTTGATTCTCATGTCTAACCTCTAGAATAGGACTTGATGTTAAGGTTTTAGGGCTTACTTCCACTAAAGGTCCCTCTATCAAAATAATTTTTCTCCTGTGTTTACTCTTTAAAGAGGAAGTTACGTCTTCCTTTCTCTTAGAAATAATATTTTTGTTAGGCAGGGTAGCTTTTTGTTTGAGTTTTTTTGAATGCTCCTCCATAAAATACCTCAAGGTCTATGGATCCTTAGATGATATTCTAGAGTAGACCTCCTTGGCTGGTTGCACTGTAGGTATAAGAGTGATGGTTGGTGTAGAAGTGGTGGTTTGAACTCTATCTTTCCTAGCTGAGTTCCTAGTCTGTCTGCTAGATGATATTGAAGATGGACCAACTTGTGAAGGATTCAACGTAGGTGTAGGGCTTGACTGATGATCTTGGGTATTTAGCCTTCTAGGCCTTCCTACCCTTCTCCTTGAGTTAATACTGCTAAATCCCTCATCTGCTAAAAACTTTTCCCATGTGGTTATTTTCTTTCTTAGATGATAAACCACCAGTATTTTAATCAAACCTCTGTGATAGAGATTATGAAGAGAATATTCTAGGGTTTTCTATATTTTTCGAGATATTGAAGAAAGATATTTATGAAGGAAAAATGGTATATTCATAGGTTTAGAGCCAGTGATGTGAGCTAGAAATCTCATCTGTTATTTATGCACATTAGAAAACCTACCCTCACAGGTTATATAACGTTGTACATGGGTAATGACATCTTGCCACTCAAGCCTAAAATATGAAATATGAATAGTAAGATTCCAACCAATATTTTC
Organism: Pinus albicaulis; assembly: GCA_034641835.2. NCBI lineage: Eukaryota > Viridiplantae > Streptophyta > Pinopsida > Pinales > Pinaceae > Pinus > Pinus albicaulis. The sequence goes on from CM076584.1 coordinate 634,729,189, forward strand.
ATGTTCAGGCTTTAAATATGGATTCGAATAAGCTTTAAGAAAAATTTTGTTCTTGTGCCAAAACTCGTCTGTAGTTGATGTTTGAGTGGCCCTTGCAATGATAGTCTCTGTGATCCTGAAGGTCTGAGACCCCAGCTTGACCGGTTCCCCATCGAATGTCTCAGCAAATGCTTGAGCCACTGCCACATTTTCACCTGAAAACTTCTTTAAAAACTGATACCACCCTGCTTCTTGGAACTGAGGCTTAGCTCGATGGTCAACAAAATAAGTATTGGCCGGTTTTGAATGGTTCACTTTACCACCCTTGCCCATGTTGCTAACAGTTAACCTAACCACAAGTGCACACCTGTAAAACGAGGAATATCAACCCTCCATGAAGCCATAACTGCTAACCTTATTTCATTCTTCATTCATTTCTCATCCTTAATATGGATCCCCATTGGGATTCGAAATGTTGTCAATTGTTTTATGATACTGTGGATAATCTGGATTCCGCAAATAACGACAACCACAGAAGTTTGAGAACCATAACAAATTGTTTTGCTAGAAGATAAAAAATGTTTTTCTATAGATGTCACAAGAGTAAACGGAGATAGAGCGATGCATGCCCTAAATCACGATGAGAGGGAGTGACATGAAACCGAAATGATTTAAAATTTTCTACCAACTCATTTCACCGAACCTTACACTCCATAACCTTGTTTACTAATAGCTACTCATACTTCGAAATTAATACATTTCACTTTAATGAGTAGAAATAGATTTGAATAGTCTTAGAAAATAAATAGCCAACATTTTTAATGAATCCTATAATGTGAAATAACCACCTTTCAGGTGAGTAACACCTTTTGTTTTATCAAGCCTTCAATATTCAAAGAGAAAGGTTTGTTTCACCTGAGTAATATTTCTTTTGTCTCCTTGTACACATTTTACAAGCAATATCTACTTTTTTGAAAAAGGGATCTATTCCTGTGTTGCTTTTAAAACCAGATCTTTTGAAGAAAATAACTGCCTCTCTAGGAAAGATAGTTATTCCTGTGTTATTCCTAACACAACTGATGGCTCTGACATTTTGTCTTTAACCTTGGATAGAAATATCATGGTGAATGAATAAGACTTCTTAAGCTAAACCCATGACCTTAACTACTCAAATTAGTTAAAATACTTATTAAAGGAAAATTCACCCTAATAACTCTATAACACAAACCAACTATTGGACTCAATTTTTTTGGATTTTGGTTAAAAAATGATAAAAAAAATAATACATTTTAACCCTCCAGAGCTCTCCACCATAGGTTAGGAGAAAAGAGAGGATCAACGACACAACTTAAAATGATGACCAGACTTTGATTTTTTTTTTTTAAATTGCAATCCTAACAGTGGCTCTTATTAGGGATGAAGTCCTCCCTATGAGGCTTCAAGGGCTGTAAATTCAGTGCCTTCAACTCTCAATACCTTTAAATACTAGAAGCTAATGACAGAAACTAACCTTTATTGACTGAACTAAAAATGACTCTATTTACAAACACAATTACCATTGGGTATGGAGTCTTATTGAAACAACACTCCAGATATTTACAATGGAAAGAATGGATGAGTCAACAAACAAATTTTTTTTTGAGATAATGACCATTGACTAGACCTCTAGTTAATTAATCATCATCTAAATGTTTCAGCAGAAATGTGTTATTTTCTAGAACTCGAGCAATTTTGAATGGACCAAACCACAAGTTGTCAAAATTACCATGCTTTCCATGGTCTTATCTTCTTGCATCCCAGCGCAATACCAAATCATCTTCTTTGAATACCTGTTGTTTTTCTCTTTTGTCAAAGACAATTTTTACTTTGGCTTTGTACTTTTGTGTTTTTCCCATTAGCGATTCCCGGATTTGTTGCAACATCCTTCTCTGAATGTGATTTGAATTATCAGTTTCATATTGTAAAAAAATTCATAACAGGAAGGGCCAATTGTAATGGCATCACAACATCAGTACCATAAACAAGTTGAAAGGGAGAAACTCCAATTGATCTTTTGATACTCACCCTATCTGCCCAAAGAGCATGAACTAGCCGATTATCCCAATTTCATTTGTTTTTAGTCATCATCTTCTTTATTATTCTTACTAGGATTTTATTTGATGACTCAGCTAACCCATTACCTTGGGGGTAATAAGGTGTAGAATGATTCTAATAAATGTTGTATTTCTAACAGAAATTGTTCATCTTGGCAGATTTAAAATCCATTGCATTGTCAGTCACCAACTTTTGAGGGCAGCTAAATCTAGATATAATATTTTCTAACAGAAATTTAATTAGTAGAAATTCTTTCGGTAATAATCACATGCAAAGGAATGTGGTCGACGCGTTTCGAACCAACCAGTGTGGTTCATCATCAGGACTATGGTTCGAAACGCATCGACCACGTTCCTTTGCATGTGATTATTACCGAAAGAATTTCTACTAATTTATATTATGGATCACAGAAGCTTAGATTCCAAAAATTAAAAAATTTAATTATTACCGTGTCAGTGGAATTTCTGGTTGGAATGGCCTCAATCCACTTGGTGAAATAGTTTTTGGCTATAAGAATCCACCTGTGCTATCCTGATGATGGCGGGTGAATCTCACCAATGAAGTTTAGCCCCCACTACTGGAAAGGAGCATCTACTGAAATGGGAATGAGAGGTAGTGGGAGCAACTTTTGATTACCAAAAAAATTTTGACACTCAGTGCAAGCTCTGACTTTAGTAAAAACATCAGAGAAAAGAGTTGGAAAATAATAGCCAACTCTTATAATTTTATTTGTGGTAGCTTTCCAGTATGAATGTCCACCACAGACCCCTGCATGTGTCTCTTCCATAACTTTCTGGGACTCAACTTCATCGAGACATATCAACAAAATTCCTACAAGGTCTTTCCAATAAAGATAATTTTCCATTATGCAATACTTAACAACCTTCAGTATAAAAGCCATTCTCTTTGATTTTTCCATTACTGGAGGACAACTGAAATTTAACAAAAAGTACACTATATCCTTATACTAGTTAGAATAAAAGAGTTTAGGATAATCATATATACCTTCTTTAATTGTTTCTTTAACTACCTCCATGTTCAAATTTAAAGCTTTGCAATTTGATTATGCCATCAAGCAGGCTAAGCCCTATCCCGTTAACAACTTAGTAGGTTTGATTTCAATGTCAAATTCTAGAATATTTGTCAACCATCTTCCCCTCATGCCATCTGTGTCTAGCTGCAACAATACATCCTTAACAACAATATTTGGCACAAAATCAATGACTTTAGAATGCAAAACATAAAATTGAAAAGACTTCAAATCCTTCACTAGTGCATATGCCTGTTTTTCAACCAAGATGTATTTTAACTCAGCATCCCTCAATGCACGGCTAAAAAAACAAGTTGGTTGCTCCAAGCCTTCCTTGTTCTTTTGAAGTGAAACTTCTGCAATAGTTTCCTCATAAGAATATGAAAAAGTCAGAAAATCCTTCTCAAAATCAGGGTTGATTAACACTAGGGCTTCAGTTAAGGCATATTTGATTGCTAAGAAAAGGTTTTTTTCTTCACCTTGCCACCCGAACTCTGCATATTTCTTCAACAAGACATTTATATGTTTAATTAATTTTGTAAAGTTTGGAACAAATTGCCTCAGAAAAATAATCTTACCAAAAATGACTGTAACTCTTTTTTTTTGGGTAAACCAATTTTCTGTATAGCTTCAACTCTCCCTGGGTCAAAGCAAATACCATTTTTTGTTACTATATGTCCCAAAAATTTTACTTCTTGAACAACAAAGAATGATTTCGTTGGGTTTAAATATAAACCAAACTTTCTGCACTTATCAAACACTTGCTGCAAATGTTTTAAGTGATCATGATCAGATTTTGAAAATATTGTTATGTCATCCAAATAAATGACAAAAAATATGTCCTTTTCTCCTGCAAAGGCAGTGTCCATTGCCCGCTGAAATGTTGCACCTGCATTCATTAAACCAAAAGACATCTTATTGTACATAAAATTTCCCCAGGGTGTAGTGAAATTTGTTTTCTCCCTGTCTTGTTTTTCAACTGAAATTTTATTGTATCCTGAAAAACTATATATCATTGACAACCTCTTTGAGCCTACAAACTTCTCCAAAATATGGTCCATTTTGGGTAAAGGATATTTATCCTTTAGCGAACACCAGTTCAAATTGCAAAAATCAACACAAATTCTGATTTCACCATTCTTCTTTAGAACTGGGACTATATTAGCTACCCAATTTGAAAATCTTAAAGGAAGAATTATTTTGGCTTCCCACATTTTTCTGATTTCTTTTTCAAAAATAGGGAGCATCGTAGGATTAATATGCCTTATCTTCTATGCCACAGGTTTTGATTCTGATCGAATAGGTCCAAGTACAAGTGGCTTAAGTAAAAATGATCAAAAATCAAAGTATCTGGAATGTGGAAAAATTAATGTCAAGTTGAATATCTCATCTTTCTCTTTCCAACGACACAAACAAAACTCAATTCCGAGTCGGTATGAAGGAGTTAGGAGCAGTCAAAGTTTGAGGGTTGACTTGGTGATGTGGTAGCTTAAGGAGGCAACAAATTTGCTGAAACCCGGCCACCGGATTCCGGCCAACTTTGACCGGATTACGAAGAAAATTTTGGGACGGTTAGTTTCACTCCTTTAGTCAAAATATGGATTTTTCAAAAAGGGCAATTTGTTTAAATCAAACTAAAAAAATATTAAAAAAGAGAGGGCAGGGGCGGCCATGACCCCCGCCCTACCCAATGGTAAAACAAATTATATTATAATAATAGTGGTGGGTTGTGGTCGTGATCCCGTCACCTGACCACCCCACATATATTACAACACCATATATTATATATGGTGGCGGGGGTTGTGAACCCCACTACCAACCAACCCTCCATGCCACGTACCATAATGGAGGCAATGAAGATCATGGGGAGGGCCGCCCAATGCGGGCCCAACCCCTCCCCATTTGCACTAAAAAACACGACGGGTATTTTTAAAAAACTACATTCAACCTTAATATGGAGGGGGCAGGGTTTGACCACCCGAACCCCTCCCACAAACCAAGGATATCAAACCAACTTCCAAATGACGGACTTGGTAAAGTCGGCCCACACTCATTTATTTAAACCTATATTTCATAAATGCACCCAAGTAGGTCAGGAGCCGATACAAAGTAAAAGACAGGCGGAACCATGAGCGCTGCACAGAAGGGGGGTAGAACCATGATCTGAGCCATTTTCCAGAGGGTCTAGATTTTCACTTTGTCAGATTCAGACAAAATTTATATGGATTCTGCACCTCTCCGCGCCACGAATCCAACGATGCTATCCATTTCTTCATCATATATCTCCAATTTTAGGGCACTTTCAACTATGGAGGTATAAGGGTGTAATGTTTTATTTAATACTTGTACTTTCATTTTTTTACTGCCACTTAATGAAAAAGGGTTTCCCCACTTTGAGCAAGGCCTGGAAACGTAGTCCCTCCTATAAAAACTTCGATATCAATTATGTGTCTTCTTGCATGATGTTAATTGCTTCTCTCTTCTTATGTTTATGCCTTTAAAGTTTCTTGTTTAAGCTACAATTTTAAAATGTAATTCTTTAACACATATCAAGAAAAATATTTTGGATCAAGTGGTATCAAAGCATGTGTTTGTAGATGTGAATTACATGCTTGTATGCTAACTAGAGACGGGCTAAGAAGAGGCGAAGGGACACTAAGGTCTTTTGATCCCGAAGTGGGATGTGCACATCAGAGAAGAAACATGTATGATGATGTTCGAAATGATGAAGAGCTCAAATTATGCAAGACCTTTTACACCGTGGTAGATCGGGTCGATAAGTTGTTCTATAGACTTGAGAAACTATAGAAATCATTGGATAATGCTTCAAAAGGACAAGGTTCAAGGTATGAAGATAATGGAGGAGATCCACCTCCTTCTCCTCCAGCAAGTGAAATTTCTTCCTCCTCTTCTCACCATCATCATAGGAATTTAGGAAATGCATCTAATAAACCTTTCTTCAAGTTAGGTGTCAAATTTTATCTACCCATGTATAATGGTGAAAGTAATGCAGAGAAACTTAACAACTGGATTAGGTAGCTTGAACTCTACTGCAGGATTCAAAAGATTGTGGAGGATGAGGCAAAGATCCACTTGGCTTTTCTTCGACTGAATGGCATAAATCTTATCTGGTGGGAGAGAAAACTACAAGGAAACAGTAATTTGGGTAACATTCTTTCCTTGTGGTCAAATTTCATTGTTGCACTTAAATATCAATTCTATCCCTTGGGTTATAAGCAGAAATCCTTAATGGAGTGGAAGCACCTAAGGCAAGGCAAAGGAAAAAATGTGCAAAGATTTACCGAGGAATTTAGAAAACAAGCACTAAGTTTGGGAATTTCATTAGATTCACCTGAAATTATAACTAAGTATATTGGGTCATTGCATAGTTACATTAGACATTCATTGTTAATTTTTGAACCTACCACTATTAACTCGGCCAGTGTAAAGGGCATTCATCTTGAAAACAGGCGCAACAATGATAAAAATGATCATTCAAAGAAACCACATTTTAAACCTTCAAATGGAAAATTCAAAGGGAAAGGAAAGGGAAAGGAAAAGAAGATGACATCAACGAATAAGGATGAAGGAGAAAAGCCTTATTGCACTCACTGTAAAAAAGAAGGTCATGACAACAATCATTGTTGGAAGCTGTACCCAGAAAAGAAGCCAAAGAGATATGGAGGAAAGGGTAAGCAAAAGATAGTAGCAACCACGCAACAATACCTTGGATCTAACTCTGACGATGAGGCATTGATTACAACAGCAGGCTCAAAAGGTACTCGTTCTCTTCATTTTAATTATGAATCGCATGAAAGCATTAATTCAACACATAAGCCTCTTCCTAATGAACGAAATAGAATTGAGTTTTTTCATATTAGAATTGGCATAAATCATACAAAAGTAGAAACTCTATTTGATTCAGGCTCTCAAGAAAACTTAATCTCAGAATCCTTGGTTAAAGAGTTAGGCTTAGAAGTTAAGCCTCATCTGAAACCTTATCTGCTTGGATGGATATGTGACAAAGTAAAATTAAATGTAACTAGGCAATGTAAGGTTAAATTTGTAATTTCTTCTAAACCGGTGGATGAAGTAGAACTGGATGTCATACCATTTGATACATGTGGTATTGTGTTAGGGAGTCCCTATCTTTATGAAAGGAAAGAAGTTTTCTTTCGGCATGAAAATAATACCAAATCACAAAATATGGGGTATAGTATATTATAAGAGCTCATCAAACCAAGATCGGTGCCAGTCTTGTAAGTACAAGACAAATGAAGAGATTGGTGAATTCTAGCAAGGAGTGTTTGCTCATGTTTGTATGAGAAAAAGATGCAGAAACATCTGATGCTTTCTAAGGATGTGATCTGGCTCATAAATAGGAATTATGTGAACTTATTTCTAACTATCATGAGTTGTTTCAAGAACCCAGAGGATTGCCTCCGAAACGAGAAATCCAACATGATATCCATTTGTAGCATGATGCTCCATTGCCAAACATTGTTATGTACAAGATTTCATATATCGAGATGGAGGAGATGAAAAAGCAGGTACAGGAATTGTTAAACCAAGGGGTCATCTGCCCAAGTACTTCTCCATGCGGCTCGCCGATTGTGTTAGTACCCAAGAAAGATGGCACATGGAGGATGTGTGTGGATTATTGAGCGCTAAGAAAAATCATGGTGAAAAATCGATACCCTCTCCCTCACATTAATGATTTGTTAGATCAATTAAAGAATGCTATCTATTTCACCAAATTGGATTTTTGTAGTGGTTATCACCAGGTCATAATTATAGAGCAGGACCTATGGAAAACTACCTTCAATACCATGCAGGGTTGTTCAAATGGATGGTGATGCCATTTGGACTGTGCAACACTCTAGCGAAATTCATGAGGGTCATGAATGATCTTATTAGGCCTTTCATTGATGAATTGTCCTTGTGTATTTAGATGATATTCTTGTCTTTAGTAAGACTTGGGATGAACATGTATGCCATGTAAAGAAAGTGCTTGATGTATTAAAGAGGGAAGAATTGTATGTAAAATTGTTAAAGTGTGAGTTCGTGAAAACCTCTTTGGTTTACCTAGGTCATATTTTTGGTAATGGTAAATTAAAAATAGACCCCTCCAAAGTTGAGGTGATTGTAAAATGGCCTAAGCCTACCAATGTAACAAAGTTTCATATTTTTCTAGGTGCAGTACAGTACTGGAGGAGATTCATTTCCAACTTATCCATTATTGCGTCACCCTTACACTTGCTGACAAGTGTAAAACAAGACTTTAAGTGGGGAGGAAAGTAGCAGAGGTCCTTCGAAGCACTGAAAGAGAAAATAAGCACCGCACCAGTCCTGGCTTTACCCAATCTCCAGTAGCATTTTGAGATTGAAACCGATGCCAATGGGTACACCATGGGAGTTGTACTGTTGCAGCAGAAGAAGCCAATATGTTAACATTCAGAGAAGTTCTCCTAGGTTGTCATCAATTACCCCACTACGACAAGGAACTCTATGCCTTGTTCTAAAGTGTGAAAAAGTGGAAATGCTACCTGGTCGGCAAGGAAACCATTATCCATACAGGTCACCAGCCCTTGCAATACCTTTAGTCACAAACCAAACTACAACAGTCTCGTCATTTCAGGTGGATTGGGTTTCTACAATAGTTTCATATGGTAATAAAGTATAATAATGGCACTAGTAACAAAGTAGCAGATATGATCTCTCGCCCTCCTATTACTGATTCTATTATTTTTCATAATTCTTTGTTGTCTTTTGAAATTTATGCTGAACAATATGCTGACGATGATGACTTTAAAGAAATATATGAAAAAATAAATCATGGTTCAGAGGTGGACAACTATCATTTGAATGGTAATATGTTGTATCACCTTGGAAAATTATGCATACCCATAGTAGAAAGGGTACATGTAATTTGAGAGGCGCATACCTCTCTTGTGTCTAGTCACTTTGGTGTCGAAAAAACATTATGTCATTTGCAAAGGTTTTTCTTTTGGCCTCATATGAAAAACATTGTAACCTGTTTTGTAAAGGGATGTGTGATGTGTTCTGTTTCAAAGCCCTCTAATAGAAAACTCAGACTCTACACACCACTCCCTATTCCGAGTCGTCCAGGGAAAAGTGTGTTGATGAACTTTTTAGGAGTTTTTCCTATGTCTAGAAAGGATTACGACTATTTGTATGTTGTCGTAGACTGCTTTAGTAAAATGTGCATATTAATGCCTTGTAAAAAAAAGGTCACTATTGAGTAGGCTACTTTTATTTTCTTTCAGTTTGTTTGGGTCCACTTTGGATTACCCACATCAATTGTGTCAGATCGAGACTCTCGCTTCCTTGGATATTTTTGGACCAGCTTGTGGAGTATGATGGACACCAAGTTGAAGAGAAGTATGGAATTCCATCCAAAAACCGATAGACAGACATAGGTCGTCAATCGTACTGTGGTACACTTTTTGCGGGGCTATTGCAGCAAACATCCCAAGTTGTGGGATGAGAATCTTCCATATGTGCAACATGCCTACAACTAAGCAGTGCATTCCTCTACACAGTGTTCACCATTTGAGATGTGTTTTGGTTACTTATCGAAGGACCCTTTTGACATGATCTATGGATGGAATGAAGATGTCAGTGGATGTGATGACATGGAAAAAGCACAGCGGTTCATCCAACGGATACAGAAAGTTCACCAAGCAATGCAAGAGTAGTTGGAAAATATTCGGGCTAGATATAAGGCTCGACATGATAAACATCGATTCGACCATCAATTTCAGGTTGGTTACAAGGTGTGGTTCCATATCAGCAAGGATCGAATGAAGGGGGAAGGCAAGAAATTGCGGCCAATATTGTATGGTCCATTTAACATATTGGAGAAGGTTGGGAATAATTCTTTCCAACTCAATTTGCCTGTATACATGCAGAAGCACTCAGTCATGAATGTAGAAAATATGAAGTTTTATGAACCACCATTGATTATGGACACTGAGGAGGTAGGATCAGTGCCTACAATGGATGCATTTTCACCAGAGTATCTCGATGAACTGCCAGAAGACATCATTCTTGATCAAAGAACCAGAGCTTCACGACTAGGAGATGTGGAATATCTCCATGTTGGAATATATCACCAAGTAAAGCTAAATTTCTTGAAAAGGAGAAGGTGAGGGAGCAATTCCCCCACTTGCATGCTGATTGATAAGGCTTTTGGGGTCCAAAATCTCTATAGTGGGGAGGAACGATCTAGGTGGATCGAACAAGTCCAAGTACAAGTGGCTTAAGTACAAAGGATACAAAATCAAAGTGTCTAGAATGTGGAAAATTTAATGTCAAGTTGAAGATCTTGTCTTTCTGATTCCAACAGCGTAGACAACACTCAATTCTGAGTCTGTATGAAGGAGTTAGGAGAAGTCAAAGTTTGAGGGTTGACTTGGTGATGTGGCAGCTTAAGGAGGCAACAAATTTTCTAAAAACTGGCCACCGGATTCTGACCAACTCCGGCCAGATTTCAAGTGAAATTGTGGGACAATTAGTTTCACTCCTTCAGTCAAAATCCAGTTTTTTCAAAAAGTCCAGTTTGTTTAAATCAAGCTAAAAAAATATTTAAAAAAAGAGGGCAGGGTGGGCCATGACCCCCGCCCTACCTAATGGTCAAACAAATTATATTATAATAATAGTGGTGGGAAGTGGTCATGACCTTGCCGCCCGACCACCCCAAATATATTATGGCACCGTATTATATATGGTGGTGGGGTTTATGAACCCCACCGCCAACCAACCCTCCATGCCATGTACCATAATGGAGCCGACGGAGATCAAGGGGTGGGTCGCTCAATTTCGGCCCAACCCCTCCCCACTTATACTAAAAAATAAGGCGAGTATTTTTAAATTGGAATTGTGTGGTTTAAAAAACTACATTCAGCCTTAATACGGAGGGGGCGGGGTTTGACCACCTAAACCCCTCCCACAAACCAAGGAACTCAAACCGACTTGCTAAACGGAAAACTTGGTAAAGTCCGCCCACACTCATTTATTTAAACCTGGATTTCATAAGTGCACCCAGATAGATCAGGAGCATGCACAAAGTATGAGACATGCAGAACCCTGAGCGTTGCACAGGAGGGGGGTGGAACCATGATCTGAGCCATTTTCCAGAGGGTCGAGGTTTTCACTTTATCAGATTCAAGCAAATTTTATATGGATTCTACACCTCTCGATGCCACGAATCCAACGGTGTTGTCCATTTCTTCATCAGAGATCTCCAATTTTTGGGCACTTTCAGCTATGGATGTATAAGGGTGTAATTTTTCATTTAATACTTGTACTTTCATTTTTTTACTGCCACTTAATGAAAGAGGGCCTCCCCACTTTGAGTAGGGCTCGGAGATGTAGTCGCTCTTGAACAAAATCTTATATCAATTCTATGTCTTCTTGCATGATGTTAATTGCTTCACTCTTCTTATGTTTTTGCCTTTAAAGTTTCTTATTTAAGCTACAATTTTTAAATGTAATTCTTTAACACATCTCAAGAAAAATATTTTGGATCAGTCATATGTCTTCAAATCATTGTAGGACCAAGCAAAAATTTCTGCATACTGCTTCAGAAACTTGATATATTTAGTTCTAGTTTCTTGAGGAAGAAATTTATAAAATTTAACATATCGAGGTTGATTTTTAGTACCAATATTGCAGTCAAATTTACTCTCTCCATCTGTATTACTATCAGGCTTTAAAAATACATCATTATTGTCAAACAACCTCTCTAAAGGAAACAAGCCTTTAGGAATGAAGTTTGTTTTTAGATGAATATTTTTTTTTCCAACTATAGTATTTTTGAATGGATTGTTGTTATGACTTTCAACTGTGTCTTTTTCATTGTCAATCTAAATGTCTGAAAACTCCTCCACACATTCCAAGAATTTCTGAATATATTTATCATCTTCAAATACTTGCCAGTATTTGATATTTTCAGGAATGGAAGGTTTGTTTTTTATCTGAACACCATATGTTGCTTTAACATCAAGAGGAACGTTAAAATTACTAGCATCTATGGCCTATGAATTCGCCATTTCATTTCCTTCTATGGAAAAAAAAATCAAATTGAATGTTGAAAAATAATGTTCAATCAAATCCTAGACTTCATTTATGTAATTCTTCAATTTTGAATTTTTTACTTGATATTTATCTCTCACCTGTTGTACCACCAACTCTGTATCACCGAAAACAATCAACTGTTCAGCTCCCAAAACTTTTGCTGCCTTCAATCCTAGAATTAGTGCTTCATACTCAACAATATTATTAGTAGTGATAAATTGTAGTTTGTATGATAAATTCATTATATATTGAGTGGGAGAAATAAGAAATACACCAGTCCTTAATCGCTCTCTTGATGAGGGCCGTAGCCCCCTTATTGTTATTTTTGTACCCCTGTAGTCCCCATATTGTTATTATTGTGCCCCATAAAACCTCACTAGTGCTATTGTTTGCCTTTAGATTGTTATTGTTAGGCCAGCTAGGATTATATTGTGACCCCATGGACTCCTATATATACAAAGTAGGTTTTGTCATTTGAATCATCCAATAATTGTTCATTTATGTAATGTAAAGGAGGCTTCCCCCTCGAAGTGGCTGATTTCTAAGGCATAGATATCTCTTTTCTTCTATTTTTGGAGTTGGTTTCATAACAATCATTGGATCATTCAACAACCATATATGTTGGATCACCTTGTGTCATCACAATTGTTGAACATGGTCTCCATGTGAATAGGGTATTCTTGCTCATGGAATGATCAACATGTGGAAGGATTCATATGAGTCGATAGTCCCTAGGACATTAGGAAAAAAATCGATAAATTTATATGTATCAACCCCTAAGAATATGAACTTATAAAAATTTCTATAGGAAAAGAAATAAAGGGTTGGAATCTGTTGGTAGTTTTACATATTAGTGTAAAGTGTCGTATAGGATTACTTATTACAAATAATGATGTCACTAACTTAATTTCTATGTCTTATATAGAGTCTAAGAAGAAAGGTGAATATTTATACATTTTCATGGAAGAATTAAGGGAGAAATTAATTATTAACAAGTAGCATATATGACTTATAAAACAAATGCATTAAGACTCTAAAAGATAAAAAGTAAAAATTTAACTGTCGTTGACTAGAATTCAATACAAAGATGTGCTACTAGTTAAAATTATATCAAAAAATGTATACTTCAGGTTGAGAAAGATTTAATGTTGAATTGCATTTATGTTAGTAGGAAAAAAAATTATTTTACACAATTAAAATGATTAACATAAATGACTGACTCGTATATTATAATACTTGTTAGATAGTCATATTTTTGTTCATGAAATAAATTAGTCATTCACGTTAGTCACTTTTAATTGTATTACTTATTAGCTAGTTGTATATTTAACTTGGAACTTAATTAGTCATTTAAGTAGTCGCTTTTAGTTCGGTCAATTAATATTGCTCATTTTTTGTCGTATTTCACTTGGAAAAGATACAGTGACTAACTTTTTTAGTTATCTGCTGACTAATTTCTCATTCTCTACAAGTGTTTGAATTAGAGTGATCACCCTTATTTCCATATATTCAATAGATGATGAGAACGAAATTGCCCCTGGTCACCCCTGCAAGTGAAACTGATAAAGCATCACTGCCACTAGATCTAGGGTCATCCTCCTTGGTGTTAGGGTCCTTGGGGTGCTCCAATACGATCCCTTCAATGGAGACCATGGTGAGCCTACTACTTGTGTCCTCATTCATGGCGTCATCGAACATGTGCGACTCGCACTGCGCGAGGGCTCGCTTGCTGTTCTTGGCCTTTTCCACCTTAAAAATGCATGCGGTGATGGTTTACTGGACCTTTTGGATCTGATACTTGAACCTGTAATTGATTATCTTCTTCACACTATTCTTGTAAATTCCTATCACCTTGGGAGGTAGCATTAGGAATTCCATATCCTTGTTGTCCTCCTCCTCTAATTCTCCCCATCGCACCTTCATTGAAAATTTTCTATTTTCCACCTTCTCCATATCCTTCTTCCTTACACCCTCCCTCTGCACAACATTTATGTTAGTGGTTGAAACCTATTCCTAGGATGCTTGGTCTATTTGTCTGCACGACATCTCTAGTAGTTGATTTGATCCTGCTTCTCCTCCATTTTCGCTTGACAGAGGAATCCCTTCTATTGAGAGTTTGATAGAGGAAGCCCTTTTGCAGATAATTTTATCAAACACATTTTAAGTTTATCGCCTAATAATATATGAAGAAATAAGTTTTTTATTTAAAAAAATGCCTTAAAATAAACCATTTACCCTTTTTTACTGGCGCCTTGTATCCACGTTGTAATAATTTAAGCCAAAATTGTATTTAAAATATTGGCTTAGAGTAAATTTTTACCTTCTTTTTTTTCACTAGAAAAAACCGATCGTATTATATTAGATATAACACATTGTTTACATATATCGTAAGTCACATGCCTATCCATGTTCACTTAGAATGTTCTATTGCAAAAAAAAATTTACATCAAAATACCTCCAGAGTTTCAGAAAGTATCCCAACACTTATATCTTAACAAAAAATAAACCCAAAATAAAAAAGGTTTTTATCAACATTTTTCCACATATTCCTCTTGTCAAAAAACATATCGTAACTCAACAATCCTTGATTTGCAGAAACATGAAAGAATTCTTAGTGATTGGAAAAAATTCCACAGTGCTGATACATGGAATTTACATAGAATTTGTATTGTGACATACTAAAGGTAGCAAAATACCATCCTTGGATAACCTGTCGGCAACCGAATTCAATTCCATGTGTGTATGTGTAATTTTCAGATCAATGAAGTGTTCCATGACTTTCTGAATTCTACCGAACCAGATGAAAAGAACTAGCTGGCAGAAAGCATATCTATTAGAAACCCACTCCAAAACCACTTGTGAATATCCAATGACTTCCAAATGTACCAAACCAAACCTTCATGCACATAAAATAAGGCCCCAAAATTTCCATAACTTTATCTCATGTATGTGTCCCATTACCCCCATTCCAACATATATGGTACATAGTTCCCAACTGAATGATGATGTAGGTGCCACAACCACAAATATCATCCTTAGTTGCACCATCGAAGTAACCCCGAAAAAAGGGTGTTAAAGTTAGTGTAGGATAAATCAGTCACATAGTAGGTGTACCCCTACCAAAATATGCTTCCCTGTACTATCCCACAATGTAAACATGCCTCTGCTAGATATTAGGCAATTTTTTCTCAAAGAAGAGTGAATTTCAGCTTTTCGAAATTCCCTGCATATTGTATATAGGTAGTGGTTCAAATTTTTTATATTCAATAATCCAGTCCTGAATGCAATCAACTACAAAGGAGCAGTTCCAATCTTCTTGTAAATGAAGCATCTTAAATACACCAATCCAAATTTATTTTGCAAAGAATCATTGAAGAAATATATGAGTAGGGTCTACCATCGCCTCCATATAGATTAAACAACAATCAAGACCACTTTGTCCTTTACAACACAGATTGTCCCATGTCAAGATTCTATTTTACCAAAAAATCCAAGCCAAGACCTATAGCTTTGTTGAAATCCTCAACTTCCATATTTTCATTTCCATTTTTTGGAGGAAGAAATAATAGGTGGAAAAATGTACCATTATGCCTCTCTTACCTTTATTTGACCCATCACCAAATTTTTGTTCCATACATATTTATCCTTTTTTCATTACGTAATATGCTCACATGTGCAAGGTCTCAAACATAGATATTCCATCTATCTTCAAGGTCCTGATATAATCCAATTTTGGAAGCCATGAGCCAATAGGGATTGGAAAATACACCCTGTATAAATATTTGACTAACATAGTGTATGCCAAAGTTGCGGATTTTCCATAGAAGGTCTAACGGAAAGGTGTGATCACCTATAAATCCAAAAATTCGATATAATCCAATTTCAATGTTTTTGCCTTTTCCAATTTTCCACTGAATATTTCTCATAAACCATGGGAGAACATTCATAACGCTCCTCCAAATATAGGATATGCCGCATGGGATGTGTGAGCGAACCTTTATCCATAATATCATCAATTTATTTTGGAGTTATTTATTTATTTTGATGTTATGCTACAAACCATCTCCATTTAGATCTTGCCAAAAAAAAATCATAAGTAATTCCCAGCTCATACGCTCAAGATCAAAGATGCCTTATCCTTCTTCCTCTTTCTCTAAGTCAAAATCACCATGTTGGCCAAAATATATTTTTGCTTATCAAAGTTACCATCCCAAATAAAGTTATATTTGATGGAGAAAATCCTCTTAATCATATTCTAAGGCAGACAAAAAAGATGAAGCCAATATACATACATGCTCTGAAGGACTGTTTGAAGTAGAGTAAGCATCCCTCCTAGGGAGATAAACCTATGTGCCCATGATAAAAGTTTAAGATGGAATTTCTCAATAAGAAAACTCCAACCCTTAATTCCATAACAATTAGGTTTGAGCATAAATATAAGATATTTAAAACCCCCACCTAATGCAGTGCAAATAACACTGAAAAATCTAAGAAATTTCCAATACCAGTGTGTCTTCTAGGTAAGAAGAAATCATATGAGATTTAGTGTTATTCATAAGGAGTCTAGAGACTAATCCAAAGACTTCAATAATACTACAAATGTGTCTCCATTCTCTAGAAATTATACAATATGCATGTATATATTGGATTCACCCGATCTAACAATGTGCTAAAGTTAAATATTGAATCGCTTCTACAAATATTTTTCAGAATTAAAAACACAATCGATAATCAAATGAGCATGAAGAAAGATCAATCACACACAACACAAATAATTTCCTGGGGAAATATTATAGCTAAAAACCCCACTATATTTTATTGTATATTAAGCATGGATCATGAAACAAATACAATGACTTTCTCTTCTCACAAGAGCCTCCAACATTCAGCTATATGTATCACACTATCCTCATAGAAAACTAACCAATACTTAGTCAATTTCCAGCCTCTTGACAGCCTGCCTAACTTGCACAATCCATGATGGTCAAGATCCCTAAAAGATATGAATTATTGTCTGCCTTGACTGCGCAAGTATCATGGGCACTCCAATGGGTGGTTATCTGCATGTGTGCAAGCCAATAATGTCACAACTGATATTCAACCTCCCTTTCACCTAGAACTCAACTAGGTCTCCACTAGATCTGACATGCATGCAGCTAATAATAGTAAATCCTCAGTTGGATGTGATATCACTGCATGTGAATTAGTTAATATTTAATCCACTTGATCTCTCACTACTTGTATCTTCAGTTACAACTAGCACAACTGAGTTTAACTCACTTAATTGAGTTAAGCTATTTACAACTTGCATTAACTAATGCACCATTGCACTTCGAACTATGTTACAACTAGAATTACTCTGCATGTCCCACCAACCAACCTCTAACTCAAAATCCACTAACTAACTGAATTTTCCACTTTCAGTTAACTTATTCAAGTCGACATTGAGAACATATTACAGTTTAATGTCCATCTAAATTAAGGGATAATAAAAATAGACATGCACCCAAAAATGGCATTGTGGGCCCCACCCTAGTTTGGGTGCTTAATGCACTAGGCATGGGTGATGAATCTTCTTGTTAAATCTCAACACTCCCTCTCAACAATAAATGGATTATCCTTCACCCTGATCATTTCTCTATTGTATTCGAATTTTCTCCTAGTGAGCGCCTTTATTAGAATATATGCATCTTGATCTTCCGTGGGAATTTATTGTAGCAACATGATTCTTCTATACACACAATATCTGAGATGATTGTACCGGATATCTATATATTTGAACCTATCATAAAACATAGGATTAATCGAGATTTTAATGCAACTCGGATTATCACAATGAATCATTGTCAGATCCATCTGAGAACCAAACAAACCAACCAAGATCTTTCCCATCCAGATAGCCTCACATGCAGCTTGAATTGATGCCATGTATTCTGCTTCCACTAAAATGAGTGCCACGGATTGTTGCTTCCTGCTGTACCGGGAAACTATTTTCGACCCAATGCTAAATATCCCCCCTAATATGCTCTTTCTGTCTGATGGACTACCATCCCAATATGTATCCATGAAGCCATGCAACTTCACTCCATATGTCTTTCTATACCATAGAACATACTCTGATGCGCCCCTCAGGTATCTCAGAACATGCTTCCCCACCTTCCAAAAGAGCTCGGTAGGCTTGCCCATAGCTTGAATTAGCTGGTTAACTGCATAGAAAATGTTCGGTCTCATGTTCACTATAAACATTAGCTAACCCACTAACTTTCGATAAACAATAACATCCACTACCTCTCCAGAAGTAGCATCCTCTTTCCTCCAATTTCCTGGGAGAGTAGTATCCATGGGTTTGCAGCTCTCCATGTTAAACTTCCCCGGTATCTCCTTTTCATACTTTCCTTGAGACACAAAAATTTCACCATCCCGCTACCATATTTCCACTCCAAGGAAATAATGAAGGAGTCCCATGTCCTTCATTTCAAAATCCCTTACAAGGTGCTCCTTGCATGAGTGTATCAGCTGCTCATCACCAGTCAAAATTAAGTCATAAACATAAAGAACAATGATCAATAGCTTACCCTCAATCACAATCTGTTACAGGTTTGCATCTGCTTCAATTTTCGTGAAGCCCAAAATAGTGAAATAGTTGTCTATCTGTGTAGCAAGCACGAGGTGCTTTCTTCAGCCCATACAATGCTCTTTCAAGTCGGCACACATGTGACTCGCTATTGAAGATCTCGAAACTTTCAGGCTACTCTACATACACCTCTTCCTTAATGATCCCATTGAGAAACGCAGTTTTCACATCCATCTGAGGAATGTGCCAGCCCGTCTGCGCTAAGAGTGCAAGGATGAATCTTATGGAAGAGTACCTTGCGACAGGTGAAAAGGTCTCATCATCATCTATCCCCTTGATCTGTGAGAATCCCCGGGCCACAAACTTGACCTTGTATTTCTCCACATTCCCATCAGCAACTTGCTTTACCTTGTAGATCCATCTTGAACCTACCACTGATTTTTCGACTGGGCTTGGGACAATTTCCCATGCACTGGTTTTGAAAATGGAGTCATACTCCTCCACCATTGTATCAACCCAAGTAGGTTGTTCCACTTCTTCCCGAAAGGAATATGGTTCAGTCACAATAAATTTTCTCATAAGAGGCATGTATCTAGTAAATCGGTCAGGAGACTATCTTTGTCTGCGTTGTGAAGTAGGGTCTCCTACATTCTGTGGAGCATCAAGTCTCAACCTATCAGCTTTTGTGGTACGCCTTCTACAATTTCTAATGGAAGGCTTTGTATGAGTGATTTCCTCCACTCCATGAACCTCCTCATGTGGTTGATCCACATCTTGAGAGTCATCCTTGGGAACCAGCAGTTCCTCCTCTACATGCAAGTCCAGCTCCCTCTCAAGGGACAACTGAATGGCTTTCCCCTCATCAAATTTTATATCCCATCACACAACAGTCATTATGTTGTTTGTAAAATATACACGATAATTATGGGGTGTTTCTGTGTACCCCACAAAAATCCCAACCTCAGCTATTAGTTCCAGCTTCTTCTTGGCGTCCTGGGTCACATGCACATAAATAGATGAGCCAAAAATCTTAAAGTGTGAAACATCAGGTTTCTTACCAGTGAAAGCCTCTTCAGGTGTACTCATGCCAAGTACTTTATGAGGACAAAAATTATGCACATAAACCACAGTGTTGCATGCTTCCGCCCACAAATGCATTGGTAGGCCCTAATCATGCAACATCACTCGCGTTGCACCCATGATTGTTCTATTCTTCCTCTCCATGACCCCATTTTATTGTGGGTTATGAGGCGCTATGAGTTCTCTTCGAATTACTTCTTTGCTGCAGAAGTCCTTGAATTCGTTAGAGATTTATTCTCCACCATTATCGCTCCTAAGAGCCTTCACTTGCTTCCCTGACTCTTTCTCCACCAATGCCTTAAACTCACAGAACTTAGAGAATGGTTTATCTTTCTTCTGCATGAATAAGATCCATCATTTACGATAAAAGTCATCAACAAATATTACATAGTACTTATGTTTTTCTGTTGAAGCAACCGAGAATGGTCCACACAAATTTGTGTGAACTCTCTCAAGGATCCCCAAATCTCAGTTCTCCTTCTCATGAAAGGTGGACTTTACATACTTCCCAATGGTGCAACCCTTGCATGGATATAACTGAGAAAGTGTTCCCATTGGAATTCCAATAGAAATTTTCTACATGACATTCAAGGCTTCATGATGAAGATGGCCCAATCGCCTGTGCCATAATTTTCCCTCATCCCATCTCACCACTTTTTCCGCCTTGCCCATCATGGCAGCGCAGCCATCTACCTCCAGCTTGTAGATATTCTTAAATCCAATCCCTATCCTCTTGGCTTGACCTGTTTTTTTATGTCACATGAAAGCTTTTCCATCACTAAAAACAATGTCATAGCCTTTGTCCTCCAACATTGCGACTGAGATGAAATTTTTCTTCAGACCTGGTACATGCATTACATGTTTTAATTGAAATGTTTTACCTGAATCCCTCTTAAAGTTAATGGCACCAATCTCAGTAGCACTGTACCGTCCGTCGTCGCCCATCTCAATATGCATCTACAGATTTTTCTCCTCCAAGTTATTGAAAAGTTCCTTATCTCCCGTCATGTGAAAGGAAGTGCCATTATCCAAATACCACACAGATCCCAATGCACTTGACACCATGCATGTGATCAATGAGAATTCAAGCTCAAATTTTGAGGCAATGGCCTCACCAATTGTAGATCCAGAAGCCTTCTTTTTCTTCTTCTTGTGTGGACAGTTAGTAGCAAAATTCCTGTGTTCGTGACAATGAAAACACTTCACCTTGGACATGTCCTGCTTCTTGCCTTTGGACTCAGATTTAGAATGGAATTTCTTCCCCTTCCCCTTCTTCACCTTGGAATCCAAAGCACAATCCTCTTCATAATCATCCTTAGATGAAGAGCCATCTCTGGTGTTTCGTCTGAACTTTTCCTACACCAAATCCGACCACAGTCATTCCCAATATAGAAAATATTCTCATCTGTTAACAGAGTCTTCATAACTGTGCCAACTCTTAGGAAGTCCTAGGAGAGCTAAGCTCACCAAATCATCATCAAGGACTGTTATTCCCACACTCCCCAGTTCATCCCGACATTGGACAATCTTTGTGAGATATTTTTGGATGGTGTCTCCCTTTTCCATCTTGATCTTCCTGAGTTTATGTTTCAGCGACAATTTCCTATGGTCGTTGCTGCTTTGGAATAGATCTTTCAAAGCCTTCCACATTGAATATGGTGTGGCTTTCTCCTGGAGGATTGAGATAATGTGGTCTCATACATCCTCCAACAGGATCATTCTCACCTTTTCCACTTTATTTTGCCTTGCATAGAACTTAAGAACATATTTGTCAATGAATTCCTTCAAGCCATTGTCTTCGAGTACTACCTCCATTCTGTCCTTCCAAGAAATGTAGTTCGAGCTATCCTTGAGTGCATACTCTAACCTCAATCCATTGAAAGCCATTTTGATCTTGAATCGGCTATAGCACCAAGAAATTATTTCTGCAAATTTTAATTCTATCCAGTCAAAAACTCAACTCCTACTTCACTTCTCCAATTTCTTGTTCTCCAATACCTTGTATAAATTATACAATATGCATGTATATCTTAGATTCACCCGATCTAACAATGTACTAAAGTTAAATACTGAATCGCTTCTAAAAATATTTTGTGGGATTAAAAACACTATCTTATATTGTATATTAAGCATGGATCATGAAACAAATACAATGTCTTTCTCTTCTCACAAGATCCTCCAACATTCAGCTATCTATCTCACGTTGTCCTCACAAACAACTGACCAATACTTAGTCAATTTCCAGCCTCTTGAATGTAGAAATTTTAATACAATTATGTATTTTTGGGATTCTCTTAATCAAACAATTATGCCAATGTTAAATACATAATCCTTCTACTTAAATCTTTGCGGAAATTTAATCTCCAATTGCAAACACGTGAAGAAAGATCAATCACACATAACATAGATGTTTTTACCGGGAAACCATAAAGCTAAAAACCCCACTATCATATATTATGTATATATCATGGATCATGAAATAATCTCATACAAAACTCTAATCCAAGATCTCTCAATGCAATATACAATCGTCTCACACTTTCATACAAAAATTGGCAAATACATGTGTTGGTGAGGTAAATCCCCTCTATGAACAAAGGTGATCCCACTAGCCCTAGAGTGAGTCTAGCCACAAACAAGACACTCTATGACATCAATTCCTAGTTAACGAATGTATAAAAGACTCGATAGATAACTTACTATATGTTCTGCGTTGTTGTTGTCGTCGGAAGAATGGTTGCTTCTCGCTCCTGGTCTAACAGATCACAATCTGCTCGTTCTCATGCTCGGATACCTGCACATACACAAGAAACCAAGACGATGTACAACATACTATTTTGCATCCGTAACTATTAGTAAGTTGAAGAATACTAAATCAATCATATCAGATAAACATAAAATAAGTGATGGAATCAATACCATAGTCGAGTATATTATTGAAAAGAAGGAAGAGTACAACCAGGCTTCGACGTTGCGGTCTCCTCCAACAAGGTTCCAGTGGAGCACGTCTCATGAAAGCTCGTCGGGAATTCGGACGGGGCTCTCTCTATGGAATTCTCCTTGGTTATACCTTCTCGATAGTGATTACTCAGCTATGGAATCTCTTCTCCAAGTTCAGCTTCTTGGCTATATGTTCAGCTAGCTTCCATAAAGGGAGAAGGCATATTTATATAGAGGAAGAGGGAGAGGTTAAGATCCCTATAATCATGGAAGGGAGACCTATCTTTAAGGAGTGTTCCATGGGAGGAGGAAACCACTACCTAAAGAGGGAGATCCATGGCTCAACGAGTTAACTAGTTCCTGTGACTCATCCTTGAGGTGGTTAAAGGAAACTTCCGCCTCTAATTTGTTAAAAAAAATTCCCAAAAAGGTTGGCGCGGGCACAAAAAAGAGACAGAGTGTCAGGTGGTGCAGGATCTAGTGTAAATCCTCCACATTGGCATGAGGGGTGAACTGGCTACCCACGCCAAGGCCAAAACATAGGTTTTGGTGGGCTTTCTGAGGAAATTTTCAACAGGATAAATGATGTCCTTATGCAGAAGGATGCAAAGAAGGTATTTGCAGAGTATGACACTACTCACAGGTCATGGAAAAGACCCTCCAATATGTGGGGCGAGGGATTGCAAGGCAGGTGACAAAATTATGTGTAACAGATGCCCTCTAAATCATGAGGTATGAGAGAGAGGGAGGGGTGAAATGCTTTATGAGAACACATTCAGCCAAAACACTTATGTCGGAAAACCTGCAAGTACAAATGCAACTGATATTCTGATACATGACATGTGGCATGGGCGCAGCCATCCATAATAGAGTACATAAATCATGAGATCCGAGGTATGGACACATCCATCCAGCAGTAGGGATCAATAAATAGACTCGGGTATGGTCGCAGCCATCCAATCAGAAGAGTCATATAATAAATCATAGTAATGCACAAAGAACCCGCAGCCTGGATTTCATCAGACAAAATCCAGGGTCTTGTGCTCCATCTCGACCTGAAAAAAGTACAAATTTGAGCATTCAAATATGTGAGCTGAAGTCGAACATGCAAGAAATCGTCTGATTACCAGCCAATGATGAAATTTGTTAACAGACATGAGAGAAACCACTAATAATGAAAATGGTTCTCAAGTTACGAAAGGTATAATCCACAGAATGTGAATAGTGATCTGACGTCGAACACTCACAAAGTGAGTCGATCAAAGGCCAATGATGTGGACCTTGCGTTGAATGCAAAGAACCTGCCATTGAGGCATGTAGGCTCCAAGGTGCCTGAAGGGAGTCTCTAGATCAACTTCTCAGATAATGAGCTAGAGTTAACAGGAAGTGACCTTGATCGAAGGTGGTCCATAATGTTTCCCACATCATCGACACGAGACATAGGAATATGATGTTTGTGAATCAAGACCAACAGAGAATTAGAGGGAGGTTGAAAACTTCAGAGGCAAACTCCTCTTGAACATATCAGCATCATGACATTGGATTTGGCAGTATTTGACATCAAGGGATCTTAGGTCATGGTGACGTGGCAAAGTGCAGATGAGCGATCAAAAGAGATTACCCAAACCCATGGAGTAAAATAGATAATGAGATGAGATGTCCCCAACCTGACATGAATGCAGACAAGTGCCATGTTCAAGAGCGACATACTGCCAACACGACTACAATATGGTTCCATTTTCCCCCACCATTTATGGCGAGTACCCCAATTATTTTTGAAAACAAGATTGAAGGGGATAGCATATGCTTGCGATGTAATTTTATCCTTCGGAAAAATCCAACTAAGTACATTTTACGAGCCCTAGCAAGGAGGAACTCGGGTAACGTCATAACGACGGAGTCCGATGTCATCAGTTTTAATGAGTCTGACAAAGGGAGAACTCAACATCTTTTCATGTTTAGAGAGTTTAAAAAGAAAGCAGAAAAGAAAACTTCAGTAGTCCCTTTTCGTAGGTAGTCTCATAGATCCGAAAAGGTAGAAATCTATGTCTAAGAGAACCTCTTAGTTGTGAGAGGTTAAGGTATTCTTTTTTCGTAAATAATCTATCCTAGCCCAAAAAAGGGGTAAACGTATATTGGGTAGATATCGTTCCGCAGCCAATTTAACAAGTAAAAAATGACAAGCGACTCGGCAATATTTTCAGTTTTAGAGAGTCAGAAAAGAGCTGAAATATGACTCTAGTAGTGAATTTTTCGTGTTTTTACCGAGTCCGAAAAATTATAAAATAAAACTCGTTTCTTCGTCATAACCATGTGAAAACCTATCGCTGCACAAAAAGACGCGTGTAAAACGTATTCCTCGAAAATAACATGATAAAATAATCGAAAAATATCTTTTAAAATCTAATTTATGATTTTGAAAAGTTATAAAAGACCATCAGTGGTAAAAATTATTTACTTTTCACTTTTACCTCTTTGCAGAGCAAGAGTGACCTGTTTGGCTTGCGATCTTCTAGTGACGATTGTGAACAACCCAGTGAACCAATCCAGATTCTGTCAGATTTAGGTAAGAGCTGACACCATTTGCTATCTTTTGAGCCATATTTCATTACCTTTAAATGTCATTTTAGTCCCTTAGGGGAAGATTTGTAAAATATAGGGTTCCGCAGTTGGCATGGGTTTCGGGCACGGACCCGCGCCAATGACCCCTTTTTACACAGAGGTCATGCCAAGTGGCGCCACTGTTAGAAAAACAGTTGCGTCAACCGTGCAACTCAAAATCCACCTCAATTTCAAGAAAATGCAACCGTTTGATTACAAATTTTAATGCCTAAGGAGACTTACAATGTTCATATGAACAATGCATGCAGGTACAAGGGAGAAAATATGGTAATTGAGTGGAAATAAAGAGAACATGGTGAGGAGGATGAACAGGCCATGGAAAATGAACAATGCATGAACGCCCTTAGAAATTGTGGGCTCAAGAAGTTCTTCTTGACACCGTGTCTCCGGGCTCAGCCCGAATTGCTTCAATATTTGATCAGCATTTGGGACGAAGATCAGGAAAAGTTTCTACTTCGGGATCAGGAGCTTGAACTCAAAGTTTCTGATGTGTATTTCATCACTGGATTATCGCGTAGGGGTGCAGTCCCTATCTTGACTGGTACCCGTCCTTCCGGGGAAGGCATGATAATGGTAATGGACAGGGTGTGTCGAGGGGCATGAAAAGGAACAAGGAGCAAGATATCCAAACCATCCCTGATCTAGCACTAAGAGTAGTGTTGAATACTATCTTGTGGGCTGTGGGATTGCAAGCATTGCATGAGGCCATAAAGACACAACTACTTTTTTCCTCAGAGTGCATGGGCCCGACCATCTTCAACTAGGCCAAGGCTGTAATCATTAACATCAAACGGCAGCTCACTAAGTGAAAGAAGGGAAAACTAAAATAGTTTGGGTACAAATCGATATTGGTATCGTTCTTCTTGGAACGATTACCCATATTCCAGTGTCAGGAGGTTATTGTCCCGATGCCGCCACCCACAGAGCCACGAATGGCCCGATGGGCTGCACTGACGCCTAGAGCAGGGGGTGGCCAGCAGATGTCCAGGAGGCCAGAATTTTTTGATTGGCTCCGATGACAACTGATTTTCGTGGAGGATTGGCCCTATGTCGGTACAGAATTCACCAGAGACCCAGACCTCCCGCTCCCGGAGGGAGAGGATTGGGACGAAGAACTAGGTGAGACTCATTTTTTATTTTCATGAGTTTATAATTTTTTGGGATATATGCATGTTCTGACAGTTATTCTTATATGTATGCAGATGTTGGCCCGAAGCATCCTGTAGGTATGTCACCGATAGTGAGGTTAAATCCTCATGATTTCGATCCTCATGGTGAGGGAATTGATGAGGAGTTAGTACAGAACCTGGAGGGGATCACCCGTGGGGTTCCAGATTATGTTTGTTTTGACGATGTTCCTCGAGCCTATCAGAGGCACACTGTAGGGGTGCCGATTCATATCCACCACTTGCTGAGGCGATTGGTATGGGCAATGACGTGCTATCATGAGCACCACACTGATTAGGGACTTAGGCTTTATTTCTGCACATTTTTTGGGAGACGTGTTGTCTCACAATGTAACTGAAACAGACATATATTATTTTTTGGGTTTTATGATGCACACATTGCAAACAAACGATATATATATATATATATATATATATAGAGAGAGAGAGAGAGAGAGATATAGATATATATATATATATATATATATATATATATATACATCTCTACATGGGTCTATTTACATATGATGATGTTTTTTATAAATTGTGCAAATGTCTATCTAGCACAATGTTAGCTATTGCATCTGTTAATGTATTCATTCGTCTTGGTATATGTTGATATGTAATGAAATCAAAATGTCTTTCAAGTAAACGAATACGCAAATACAATCTCAAAATTCATGGGTTTCAAACCGAATAATGACTGTTAAGTTGAAGAACAACAAGCTGCGAATCCAAATTCACAAGCAACGTGCATATGTCAAGATTAACTGCCTCGGTTAATAGTTCCAAAACAACACTATATTTAGTGACATTGTTTGTAGTCGGTCCTAAACAAATACCTTTTAAGTTAATCAACTCACCAACAGGATCATAAATTACTCAGGCTGCCGAAGACAAATTCCTGGTACTGCGGGAAGCACCATCCACGAAACCGACATAAGGGGAAATAGACATCTGCATAACAAATAAGACCCAATAAGCAGAAAAATATCACAAAGCACATTAAACCAAAACATGCACAAAAATGAAAAAATCACCTCTGTACACATATCCTGCATGAATGACTCAAGCATAATACATTTTCAGGTACAACCCATTCCTGGGCTACGATAAGGGATAACCTTCATAATCAATACGCTCATAAGCCCCATTATATAACACACGTTTGACAATGTAGGGCCCATGCCACATGGGTTGGAATTTTCCTACCCCCATCTTGTCATGAGCTTGGTCGTATAGGAGAACGAGGTCACCTTCGATAAAAGAACGAGGGGAAACTGTTTGGTCAAAATGGGCTTTGACTCGCTTCTTCTGTGCTTCGATGACCAAGGCAGCTAAGCGACGAGTTTCATCCAATCTCTCTAAGTAGAGGAGATGCTCTTCTTCAAGCGAAGTGTTAGGCAGTAATTCCACAGCTAGTTTGAGTGAAGGGATCTCACATTCAATTGGAAGAGTAGCTTCCAGACCATACACCAACTGAAATGGAGTGAATCCGGTTGCACTCTTAATCGACATTTGGTAAGCCCATAGAGCTGAAAAAAACATGAGATGCCAGTTTGATTAATGGATCCCAATTGTTCGTTGAAGCATTGTAACAAGGACTTTGTTTACGGCTTCAACTTGGCCATTATCTTGAGGATAATAAGGTGTTGAGTTGTCGTGATGTAGACCCAACTTAGACGTCAGCTCCGCCATCATATAATCCCAAAAATGAGAACCATGATCGGTAGCGATGGCTTGAGGGACACCAAATCGAGCAATAACGTGATTGAATATGAATTTTTTCGTTGTCTTACCGTCCGCAGCCAGTGTAGGCATTTCTTTGGCCCATTTCGTAAAATAATCGACGGTGATGATAATATAGGCATGCCCCCCGGCTGAACAAGGGTTACACGTTATAAAATCGATGCCCCATTTGGAAAAAATACCAGTGGTAATTACAAGGTGTAAAGGAACAGGTGGCGCACACATCTTGCATTGATATATCTGGCACACCTAGCATTTGCATACTGCAACAATGCAATCTTTAAAAATGGACGGCCAGAAATATCCAACACAAAGAATATTTTGTGCGGTGGCATAACCAGACATGTGACCACCACAAGCACCACTGTGGCAGTCATTTAAAACTTTCTTAGCTTCCTCGAGGGTCAGGCATCGACAGAGTACAAAATCAACTCCAACACGATAAAGGGTATCTCCAACAATGCGATAAGGTTGCGACTGATGCCGAATGCGGCATTTGGCATATTTCGTTAACTCAAATCTAAAAGTAGACGTTTGGAGATACACGATGATATCACCATACCACGGATTGAGGGTGCTAATCAAAAAGAGAGTTTCATCCTAAATATGATCCTCGGAATGAGAAGGAGCAGAGTCGATGGGGAGAGAACAAATCAAATCAGCGAAAACAAGTGATTTCTTGGATTTGGTGATAGTAAATACCAAATAAAACTCTTGGAGGATAATGATCCACTTCAAGTCTTTTCCCCCCAGCAACTTTCGAGAAAGAATATAATTCATGGGGTTACAATCAGAAATCACGGTCACCATGCGTAAAAGGATGTAATGACGAAAACGTTGGACAGCCTGGACCGCAGCCAACGCTAACTTCTCTACGTGTGTGTAACACGTTTTAGGGTCGAGAAGGTTCTAAGACAAGTAATAAACGACATGCTCGTTACCGTCATCATCATCTTGAACCAAAACCATGGCGATCGTACTGAAGGCGGTAGCTAGGTAGAGGGTGAAATCACGATGGTAATTCAATGAATGTAATAGAGGAGTGTTGAAAAGCAACGTCTTAAGCATATCAAAAGATTGCTAAGAAATTTCATCCCAACAGAAAGGGACATCCTGCTTTAAAATTCGGGTGAATCCTTTGGCTACTTCAGCATAGTTTGGGATAAAATGACGCAATAAATTTTCTTTCTCTTGGAGACTCTGAAGCTGGTGTAGTGAGGATGGAGAGGGGAGATTAACAATAACCTCAACCTTAAGCGGGTCAAGGCGAATTCCATATTTAGAAATGATAAACCCTAAAATTCTACTGGACTCAACGCAGAAGACACATTTATGCGGATTGAGCCAAATGTTGTAGCGTCTACAACAAAGAAAGATCTGGCGGAGATGCTGCGGGTGATCTTTTCAAGCAGCTAAATGAGCCAGAAGGTCATCCAAGTATGGTGGAACAATATGCCGAATATCATGAAAGGCATAATACATCGCGCACTGGAACGTAGTCCCATCATTCTTCAAGCCGAAAGGGATTTTATTATACGCAAATGTTCCCCAAGGATAGATAAAAGAGGTCTTGTGTTGATCATATAGAAGTATGTTAATCTGATTATAGCCAGAAAAACCGTCCATAAGGGAAAAGATTTCACTCCCCACACAATCGTCAATGATCTTATCGATGAAAGGGGTGGGATAGTTATCCTTAGGATAGGCCCGATTGATATCGCGATAATCAACATAGACGCGAATTTCTCCTTCTTTCTTATCCACAGGAACAATGTTAGAAACCCACTCTGTCAGAGGAATCGGATAAATAAAACCTACTTTGAGAAGTTTTTCAACTTCAGCTTTGATAGCGGTAGCTTCCCGACGATGCACGGGACGAAGATGCTGGCAAACAGGTTTCGCACCTGGGTAGGTGGGAATCTTGTGCACCACAATACTGGGGTCAATTCCAGGCGTCTCTTCGTAAGACCAGGAGAAAACATCACGGAATTCGCGAAAGAGGCTAGTATACACTTGGACTTCCTCGGAAGAGCAAGTGACTCCCACATGGATGTTCTTGACAATTCCCGGCTTCACGGAAATGTTGATAGGCATCGTTTGTGTGATGTTCCCCAAGTTACCTTCAGAGAAGACTTCATGAGTCAAGATAGGAATTTGAAGTGGCGGAGAAGGAACTTGAGATACAAAATGCTCAAGACAGTTATACATTGCCCCGATGCCAGGCATAAACGAGGAACGATGATGCCCGTTGCTCCATGATAGATCTTCGAGAGACATGGTTTCCATAATAGCCTCGTCGGATGGAAACACTTCTGTCAAAGGATCCGTAGAATCCACATCGCCAAGCCAAGGGGATTGAGAATAAACATCGAGAGACATGCTCAAAGGAGCACTTTCAGGAGGGGGAGAATCAAATGCAGTTGTAAGCTCACAATAATTGATTTCAATTGGACTGAGTGGCATCGAATCTCCGAATGAATAAACCTATTCAGGTAAAGGGACGATCCATGGGTCATCCGACTGAGAGATCATATTAACTTGAACGGTGTTTGGTGGCAAAACGGGAAAGATACCCATGAGAGCGGGATCTTTGAAAAGACCGGGCCCTACACTTTTAGGGGGGGAAGGAATTTGATCCACGTATGGAACGTTGTTCTCAGAAGACAAGGTAAAGAATGACAAATAATCGACAATAATGATTTTTCCCTCATGTGGAAACTTTAGAAGTCGAAAGAGGGTGGATGAAAAGCACAACATAGCGTAAATCCAACTGTTATTGAGTAGAATATTGTAATTGAGTTTGGCATCAATGACTTCTACTTCAACATTGACCATCTTTCCTTGCAATGTGATCGAAAATCAAGCGAGAACACCCAAGGGTTTCGATTCACTTCCATTGAATGCCTCGAGGGCATTGGGTGACGAAGTCAGGGCTGGAGAGCCAAGAACCTTCCTGCAAGCGAATGACATGACGCAGGTATATGCACCTTCATCCACAATGGCTCTATGAATATTGAGACCATTAATGCTGACTTGTATAACAAGCGCAATCTAGTGCGGATGTCGGGGGATGAAATTCTCTAAGTCGAAAGTGAGAAGGCTAGAATCAGCAAGATCAATCCTGCCGATCGCAAATAATAAAGCTTTCCATTGAGACGGACAACTCTAAAGCACTTCTAATGTGGACATCGCAGAAGGCGCCTGTGCTAAGTCCTCAACAATACTGTAATGCTGAGCAGCACGGGCGTTGAGATGAAAATAAGACTTTCGGAGAACACCTTTGAAAGGTGGTCATACAACGGGTTCAGCATTGGGCCTTTCAATCTCAAGTGGACCAGAGGTAGGTGGGGGAGGAGGACCATCAACAACCTCTTTCCCGGTTGCCTGGTGTGATCCAGCATAATCTTTCGACCGAGTAGGAATGCAAATGGGTGCAGAACCATTCATCATGAATACTTGAGAGCCAAATGACGCAGATGGCGGAGGTTGCTCGACCATCTAGGTTTGCTGAGATGGGAAAGGTTCTTTAAGGACCGTTGGAGTTCCCTTAGCACCCTTGAGGAGTTGACTAACCTCGGATCGTCTAGGACAATATTTAGTGCAGTGGTCCTCATCACAAATCAGACAGGGATACTTCAGCTTTCACTGTGAACCATCATCAGCACGAGGTTTAGAAGATTCCGGTTTTGAGGCATCGGCTTTGGCCTTGCCTTTGCCTTTCTTTTTCCCCTTGGAATTCTTGTCCGCAAGATTGGCCTGAACGACGTTGACCTCCGAGCTTTTACCAAAATCCGGGGTAGCCTAAGAAGCAGAATTATTGGAAGAATTTGATTTCTGCTTCCCATTAGAAGACTTGTGTGAAGTCTGAGATACAGAACCAATAACATCATCGACTGATGGGGTTTCCGGTGCTTTAGAGGTCCCAGGTTGTGGAGCCTTAGTCAAGATTTCATACAAAATTCCCGATTGAGAGTACACTAAGTCGAGGTACTGGGCACGAGCAATGGCTTGTTCCTCGGTCACACATGCCCCCATGGCAATGTCTTTTGCAATCTGGTTGACAAAAGAGGTAGTGAACCAATGAGTAAGAATCTGATCAGGAATTTCGAACTTGATCAAGCAACGATGACATCTCCATTCATGAATGTGGTCTGAGATATGGGTAGCCCAGTCCTATTTCAAGGATGTTAGGAGATAAGTCCCGACTTCATAACAAACCGACAACTGGAAATGAGTCAGGAATTCCATAGCAAGAGTGTTGAAATATTGATAGATACCACGAGGCAGTTCAATATACCACTTAGCAGCAACTCCGGTAAGAGTGCGCTGGAAAAGACGGAGTCGAACAAAGTCATCCACCCAATAATTGGATGAACACCATAAATGGTATGTCATGACGTGTGCTTGGGGGTCTTCTCCAGACTTGCCCTCAAACTTGGGGAAATCACTAGGAACCTTTGTTGGAACCGGAGGCCAATAAAGATTATGAAGGATGGGATCATTTGTCAATTTTTACACATCCGGTAACTCCAATGTGGCGAGGAAAGGTAATTGTAGGTTAAAAGGCATAGCAGGTCCCCGATAAGGACCTGTACCCATATTCCATCCTGACTAAGTATAACTCTGCCCCCATTGGTTTTGTCCTAAAGGATTCGAACCATAAGGGGTATAAGTTGGATAATTCGGCTGAGGACCAGGATACAGAGGTTGAAAACCAGGATACTGATTCTGAGTATACGAGGGTCCCGATTGAGCAACATAAGGATTTTGTTGCAGAATATAAGTATAGCCTAGCAGTTGAGGGTTATAGGCAGGACCTTGAGGCGGGCTGTATACCGGTTGATATTGACCTTGAGGTTAATAACCGCCTTGGGGTCAGACGGGCTATTGATAAGTAGGGCCCTGCTAAGTTGGATAATTCGAGCGCAGAGGTTGATTTGACTGCGGTATAGAATAGAGCGGCGGTTGAGCAGGGTGAACTATCTGTGCAGGTTGGCCTGGCTAAGTAGGTTGACCTGACTAATGAGGGCCACCAAGTTGCCCCTATGGAGCAGGTTGGATTGATGGCTACGGTGGGCCAAGTTTTGCCTGATAACCAGGTTGACCTGGAGCAGGACCATAAGACGGCCCTGGTTGTGCAACATTTGTACCATTCGGAAGATATGGCTATTTTGGTTGCACCAAAGGTTGTGATGTATAGATCTGCCCCCCAGGACCATAAGAAGGTCTAGGTTGATATACCGGTTGCCCAGCTGGTCCTTGAGGTTGCCCTGGTTGGACCACAGGCTGAGTTGGTAAAGTTTGACCTTGAGGATTGTAAGGCTGCCCTTGCGGGCCATAAAATAATCCCTGTTAGACCAAAGGTTATCCCTGTAAGGGTTTTCCTTGTGGGTTGTACGCATAGCCTTGCTGCCCCAAAGGTTTTCTGTGAAAGGGTTGTCCTTGTGGGTCATAAGCATATCCTTGTTGAACCAAAGGTTGTCCCTGAAAGGGTTTTCCTTGCTAGTTAGAAGGTTGCACAGGCAACGTAGGTATAAAACCGGAAATGAACTGATAAGCCTCAGGAGCAGGCAAATATATTGGATTGCCTTGCTCATCATAATGAAACGGGAGAAAATAGATCGTGGTACCATCCGTGCCGTAATGAGAAGGATCCTGAGGGGACTAATGATTCTGAGAGCTCTGCTGCTGAATAGCTAGTCAATACTCCTCAAAAGAAAGACCGTCAGGGATTTCCATGGCAATCGAAGCCTCTACCAAATTGGAAACTCCTGACGACTGAGCGGTGACCGCCGATGTTGATGCAGCCACGCAGACAGTAGGCCTACTGGGAACATATGTAACAAAAGGCATCGATGAGACAGGTGTCATCGGCGACATCCCTAATGATGGAAGGACCGGCCCCCTGACGTAGTTGATGCTGCCATAGAGGCAATACTAGCTAGAATCTGACCCAAAGACCTATATCCGGCTGGAAGCGACACCGATCATGAAGATTGAGCAGGATCTTGATGGATGTCTTCAGGGAAAATTTGGTATTCTTCATCAGAAATGAGGATACCCTCACTACCAATAGGACCCAAGGAGTCCATGTCTGAATCTACCGTAAGATCTTGTAAAATACTACGGGGACTAGGAGGTATGATAGTAGCCAAAAAAGGCGATCCCAATGTAAGAGGGGGGAAATGTTCCCCAACCCCAAACCCAAACAAAGCATTTGAAAGAGGCCAATTGAATTCAACTGGTTCTCCAAAGGAGTGCTCTGACGGGATGTTAGGCTACTGAAGCTCAGTAGATCCAGAGGTTTGAGACGCTTCAGATGAATCGTCCGAGAAAGGACTACCAGTAGACAAAACCGATGGTTCTGCCACTGTGACTATAGCACACTAGAAAAGGGAAAAAGATCGGAAAATAAGACTCTTGGATCAAAACCAAGGCAAACAAAGACAGGCCAAGTAATCAAAATTTTAATGGGCGTGTAGTCGTAGGTAGTTTATTTTACCACATTGAAACCAAAAATTTGTTGTTTCATGTTTTAAGAGTCAAGAAACAGACAAAGATGACTCTGGTCTCTTTCAGTTTTAAGTGAGCACGAAAGTACAAGTGCTCGATGTTCTTTTCAAATTTATGGAGTCAGTAAAGATCGAAAATGACTGCTCAGGTAGTCTAGGTAAAAGGGTGTACCAGGTTTCCGTGAACTACCATATACACATTGGTAAATAAATGAAAGAGAAATCACCCAAGGACTTGACATACGTGCAGGTAGTCTCCTCAAATGTTTTGTTTGGTGTATCACGGTCACAAGGCAGAAAACTCGGCTTCCTACGGATAAAAGGATCGCAACCTAGAGGGGTCTCCCTTTATATACTCGACGGTATAGGGAGCGCAAGTCCGTACTAGCGCTATCTGAATCCATATAGCGAGTGCCAGTTGCTAGGCTTAAAGACGCTGGAACACGTCTGTAACTTAGACCACTAAATGTTTCGTTAAGTTTCAATGTTGCCTTAGGTTAATTGAATAAATTTTAAGTTGATCTTGTATTTATGTTTCAATTCCAAGGTCCTACCGAATGTTGGATCTGAAAAATCCCTAAATGCAAGCTACATGCCATAAAATACCATTTCTTTCAATGAAAAGCTATCTACGAGAAAGTTGAGAGTTTTCAAGCGATAGAAAACAATGGGAACACACAAAAAACATCCACTACGATATCTGATGAAAACTAATGAAAGTGAGAAATCTTTCCTAGAATTGTCCAATGCTATTTATGCGAAAGAGTTTTCAATTCCACGATGAAAACAAATATGCAAGCACAAACATTTTTTTTAATTATTTTTTCAATGTAATAGAGGAAATAGTGCACTAAATGACATGAAAAATGAATCAACACACTAGTTCACGAATGTCAATGTGAGATTCGATGCGAAAAAATTCAATCAACTCAAGAGCAAACAAAATAGAACTCAAACAAATGTTGCAATCTCTCAAATCAAAGAAAGATGTCGAAACAGACCCATACAAGTAATGTAATCTATGCTTGGAGTGACAAGAATAAAAACTAAATGAAAGAGGCAAGACTCACTCAAGACTCATTCCACCAAATGCAATCACTCAAAACGGATCCAGGGAGATGAATTCAATCAAGAAAATAATGAAGGTGACCGCGAAACAAAAGACCCAAACTCCCATAGGAGGCTCAGCATACCAAAGCACTAGATAACACTAAGGCCATGATGCCGAAAATAAATGGACAAACAACTGAAGGAAGGAGGCTGCTCATAGTCACAAACAATCCCAAAGCACTCAAATCAAGTCAAGAAAACACCCAGAGAGAGAAGCACTAACCAAAAACTCCAAAACAGGGAAAACCCTAGCACCTATAGGAAATAGCGCGACTGTCTGGCTGTAATCCGTGCTAGACAGGGGATGGCGTGGGTGATGAACTGGTAACAAGCACCAGTGGGCGCGACTGTCAGGCTAGAAACCGTGCCAATCAAGCCAACCCTAGAAAAATGAAAATTTTTGGAAAAATGGAGGTCAGATCTGATCCTCTGGGGCTGAACAGGGGTCCAAGACTCAGCAAAACAACCTGAAAAGGCAATATAAGCAAGCAGAGACCAAGAAGAAGACCTAATGGAGGAAAGACAAACTCACATTGATCCCCAGCGAAGTCACCAATTTGTTGGTGAGGTAAATCCCCTCTGTGGACAAAGGCGATCCCACTAGCCCTAGAGTGGGTCTAGCCACAAACAAGACACGCTATGACATCAATTCCTAGTTAACGAATGTATAAAAGACTCGATAGATAACTTACCGTATGTCCTGCGCTGTTGTTGTCGTCGGAAGAATGGCTGCTTCTCACTCCTGGTCTGATAGATCACAATCCTCTCATTCTCACACTCGAATACTTGCACATACATAAGAAACCAAGACAATGTACAACATACTATTTTGCATCTGTAACTATTAGTCAGTCGAAGAAGACTAAATCAATCATATCAGATAAACATAACATAAGTGATGGAACCAACACCATAGTCGAGTATATTAGTAAAAATAAGGAAGAGTACAACCAGGCTTCGACGTTACGGTCTCCTCCAGCAGGGTTCCAGCGGAGCACGTCTCATGAAAGCTCGTCGGGAATTCGGACGGGGCTCTCTCTACGGAATTATCCTCGGTTCTACCTCCTCGATAGTGATTACTCAGCTATGGAATCTCTTCTCCAAGTTCAGCTTCTTGGCTATATGTTCACCTAGCCTTCATAAAGGGAGAAGACCTGTTTATATAGAGGAAGAGGGAGAGGTTAGGATCCCTATAATCATAGAAGGGAGACCTATCTTTAAGGAGTGTTCCATGGGAGGAGGAAACCACTCCCTAAAGAGGGAGATTCATGGCTCAACGAATTAACCACTTCCTGTGACTCATCCCTGAGGTGGTTAAAGGAAACTTCTACCTCTAATTTGTTAAAAAACATTTCCAAAAAGGTTTGCGCGGGGACAACAAAGAGACAGAGCAACAGTTGGCGCGGGCGCTAGTGTAAATCCTCCACATTGGCGCGAGGGGTGAACTGGCTACCTGTGCCAAGGCCAAAACAAAGGTTTTGGTGGGAT
The DNA here is from genome assembly GCA_034641835.2 of Pinus albicaulis. Classification (NCBI taxonomy): domain Eukaryota; kingdom Viridiplantae; phylum Streptophyta; class Pinopsida; order Pinales; family Pinaceae; genus Pinus; species Pinus albicaulis. The sequence goes on from CM076584.1 coordinate 634,766,632, forward strand.
TTCTGAGGAAATGTTCGACAGGAGAAATGATGTCCTTATGCAGAAGGATGCAAAGAAGGTATTTTCAGAGTATGACACTGCTCACAGGTCACGGAAAATACCCTCCAATATGCGGGGTGAGGGATTGCAGGGTAGGTGACAAAATTATATGTAACAACATGTGCCAATTTACTGCCTCTTGACAGCTTGCCTCCACTACACAATCCCTGAATGAATGAGATCTTTCCTTGCCTTGATTGCGCAATCCTCATTAGCATATCCAATGTGTGTGTGGTTTCATGAGTGCACCCACTAATGTCACAAATGATAGTCAAACTATCCCTTTCACCTATCTCTCAACTCGGTCTCCACTGGATTTGACATGCATGTAGTTAATAGTAGTAAATATTCTGTTTCATGTGAGATCACTCCATGTGAATTAATTTAATATTTAATTCATTGATCTCTCACTAGTGTATCTTTAGTTACAACTAGCACAACTGAGTTTAACTCACTTAACTGAGTTAAACTACTTTACAACTCACATAACTACACATCCAACTCTGTTACAACTTTATATCAATCACTTACAATGAAGTCCACTTGCATGTCCCACCAACCAACCTTATAAATCGTAATTATTTTAGTCCATTGGTTTGCCACATCAATTAACTGAAATCAAGTTCTTCAAGAGAATATATTATTATTTATTGTCTAATTATTATTAAGAGATAATAATAATCGACATGCATTCTATTTTTAGACATGCAATCTATAAATAGACTTCGCACATTCATATAAAAATAGAACCTCATCTATAAATAGAATTTTCGCAACCATTTATAAATAGACTCCCGCTATAAATAGAATTTTCTCACCATTATAAAAATAGACATACACCTAAAAATAGCCTGCGGGCCCGACCTAGTGTAGGTGCTTAATTTTCACTAGGATCATCATCTTGTTGAATATTAACACTCCCTCTCAACAAGAAAGGGATTATCCTTCACCCCGTTCTTGTCTCTATGGTATTCAAGTTTTCTCCTGTTGAGCACCTTCGTCAAAGTATCTGCATCCTAATATTCTGTAGGAATGTACTGAAGCAACATGATCTTCTGCTGCACACAATCTCTGATATGATGATACCGGATATCTATATGCTTAGATCTATCATGAAACACAGAATTAATTGAAATTTTAATTCTACTCTGATTATTACAATGAATCACTATAGCATCTAAATGAGAACCAAACAAACCGACCAGGATCTTTCTCATCTAGATAGCCTCACATGTAGCTTGACTCGTTTCCATGTATTCTGCTTCCACTGAACTGAGTGCGACAGATCTTTGTTTCCTGTTGTACCAAGAAACAACTATAGATCTGATACTGAAGACCCCTCCTAATGTGATCTTTCGTCTATTGGGCTGCCCTCCCAATCTACATTCGTGAAGCCATGCAACTTCACCTCATCTGTTTGTCCGTACCAGAAGCCATACTCAGATGTGCCCCTAAGATATCTCAAGACATGCTTTCCCACCTTCCAAAAGAGCTTGGTAGGCGTAACCATTGCTTGAATAAGTTGGTTCATCGCATAGCATATGTTTGGTCTTGTATTTACTAAATACATTAGCGAACACACTAACTGTTGATAGATAGTAGTATCCACTACCTCTCTAGATGTACCGTCCTCTTTCCTCTAGTTTCCTGGAAGAGGAGTATGCATGGGTTTGCAACCCTCTATGTGAAACTTACCCAATATCTCCCTTGCATACTTTCCTTGAGACACAAAAATTTCACCTTCTCGCTGCCATATTTCCAATCCAAGAAAATAATGAAGGAGGCCCATATCCTACATCTCAAACTCCTTTTCAAGGTCCTCCTTGCATGAGTGTATCAGTTGCTCATCACCAGTCAATATTAAATCATCAACATAAAGAAAAATTATTAAAATCTTACCCTCCACCACAATTTTGTATAGGTTTGCATCCGCCTCACTCTTCGTGAAGTCAAGTCCGGTGAAATAGCTGTCGGCCCAAGTGTACCAAGCACATAGTGCTTGCTTTAGCCCATACAATGCTATTTTCAGTCTACACACATGTGACTCACTACTGAAGATCTCAAATCCTTTAGGCTGCTCAATGTACACTTCTTCCTCAATGATCTCATTAAGGAACGTAGTCTTCATATCCATCTAATGAATGTGCCAACCCATCTGCGCTTAGAGAGAAAGGATGGTCCTTATGGAAGAATATCGTGCGACATGTGAAAAGGTTTCTTCATAATCAATCCCCTCGATCTATGAGAAGACCTGGGCCACAAATCTAGCCTTGTATTTCTCAACACTCCCATCAGCAGCTTGCCTTACCTTGAACCTACCACTGATTTATCAACCAGCCTTGGAACAATTTCCCAAGCACTGTTTCTAACAACGGAGTCATACTTCTCCACCATTGCTGTTAGGTCCCTATATTACTATTATAGTCCCTTATTGTTGTTATTGTAACCCCCTTATTGTTATTATTGTACCCCTGTAACCCCCATATTGTTATTATTGTGCCCTTAAATTATTATTGTTAGGTCGGCTAGGATTACATTGTGGCCCCACTAGGATTACATTGTGGCCCCATGGACTCCTATATATAGAAAGAAGGTTTTGTAATTTGTATCATCCAAGAATTGTTCATTCATGTAATGTATTGGAGGTTTCCCCCTCAAAGTGGCTTATTTCTAAGGCGTTGATATCTCTTTTCTTCTATTTTTGGAGCTGGTTTCACAACATTTGGTATCAGAGCTTTGGATTCTAGGGTTTTCGCTACTCCAAACAAGTCATTGTGGAATTTTTGCTATAAATTTTTTCATGTATGTCTTGGCTGAAAAGTTTAGAGTGCGAGCTAAACTCGATAAACCCTACAAAATTTTAGAGCTTGGTTCGCAATATTTTCGGAGATATCATCTGTGGAAGTTAGGTCTTTTTTCAAGCTCCTAAACAGGTCATCGTGGAATTTTCGCTATAAATTTTTTTTCTACGAAGGTTCAGAATCTGAAATTCATATGGTGCGAAGCTGAAATCCTGAGGAAATTCATCAAAAAATTTCAGAGCTTGGTTCGCAATATTTTTGGAGATATGATCTGTGGAAGGTAGTGCTTTTTCAGGCTCCTGAATTTCATCTCAAGGAGGTGATCGTGGGAAAAGTTCAATAACTCTCTCTCTGAAGATTGGATTGGAGTGCCGTCAAAAGTGGTCACAAGTACACAGCCTGTAGTTTCTTCGCTATCAATTTCAGAGACAAAGGACAAAACAGTGACACGTGGCAAGCCGTACAAGTTCTCTCTACTGAATTAGTTCATAATTAGGACATTGTGGGACAATGGACATAACTTTGTCTTGAAGAATCGAAATCAAGCTTAATTGGTGATATTGAAAGAAGATTCGTGGGGATACGTCAGTACGAATTTCGTATATTTAAGATCTGAAATCAAAAAATAATTCAATTTCAATATCGAGCTCCTTAGAATCAAGAAAAAGGTGTGTATTGTTTTTCAAATTTCATAGTTCTTGTTTGAAAAAACACTTTTAAGTGATTCTAAAGGCCTATTGAGCATAGATATCAGTATTGGGTTCTAAAATTCCTCCTAAAAAGAATTCAACACCCATTATGCCCTTAGATTACTCTACTATGACTCATGAAGAGGAATAATTGCAACATGATCTATCAAAATTAAAAGGGAAAGTGCACCAAAATCCGCTCTTGCAAAGAGCAACAAAAAATGAAATGGATGTTTTGAAGAAAAGCATGGAAGCTAAGATGGATGGTTTAAATAAAGGCATGGAAGCTATGATGGATGGTTTGAAGAAAGGTATGGAAGATAAAATGGATGCTATGGAAAAAATAATGGAAGGTTTGAAGGAAGGTTTGTCAAAGTTGATACAATAAATAATTCCTAATGGCAAAAAGATAGTAGATGAAAATCATGATGAGAACAAAATAAATGTTAATCGTGATTTCATAAACTCGAATGTTGGATTAAAGAACCATCATATTCCAAAGATGGATATGAGTAAGTTTGATGGCAAGGATCTCATAACATGGATACTACATATGGAGCAATATTTTGATCTCAATAATGTGCAAACCACACAAAAGGTACACATTACAACTTTATGTTTAGAACAAAATACATTTGTATGGTATTGATGGCTTTTATTCCGTAAAACATTATTCCGTAAAAAAATTGTCACTCGTCAATTTTTACGAGGAAATTATAGCACATTATGAGGATACAAAAGTAACACCTTCTTTAGCCAATTGATAATTTCTAATAAAAGGTTTAGTGTATGATAAAATTGAGGACTTCCAAAGGTTGAATGTATGCAACCGATAACTCCAGAGAACATGTATTGATCTCTTCATAGGTACTTTAAAGGATAACATCCAACATGAAGTTTGCGTTTTGGAACCTGATTCATTGGAGAAGGCATTCAGGTTGGAAAGAAAAATTGAATGTAAAATTATGGTGACAAGGAAGCCTACCACTCACTTTTATAAAGAGAAAAGTGTTGCTACTCCTAGATTTCCACAACCTACAAGATTGACACCACAACAATTGGAAGAAAAATGAGCAAAAGTTCTTTGCTACAGTTGTGATAGCAAATACACTAAAGGTAATAAGTGTGATGAGAAGAAATTATTTTAGAGTTTCGGGTTCGTAACTTCACAAGTGAGCATTTTTACAAGCCCACGGCTTTGTCTAGAACAAGACCCATCATTATGACAAATCCTGTAAAAAAGAGAGGAGGAAAGATATTATAAATATACCAAGACTGCAAGATGAAGGCCGACCAACCAAAAATCAATCGATATTTTTAATATTATATAAATTAAGTCAAATTAAATAAGGTTTTTAATTTAAAGGAAGGTTACTAATTTACAAAGTATAGCTTTAAATAATTTATTAGAGATTAAATATCCAAATTAAGAATAATGTAACCCTAAGAGGTTATTTAGCTACATGCATTATTAATGAATTGATAATATTATATTATTATTAAAGTAATAAAATATTATAAATCTAATAGATTTCTTAGTGGGGTAGTGATTTTTAATATGCTTATCTTAACAAGGTGACAGATTTTGATTATGGATACTAAAATTAATTAATTAGAGTGAATGAAAGAGCCCACTGGTTGTAATAATGATAAATAAAGTTTTAATAAGGTTAAGACTTAAAAAACAAATTCCTATAAAGAATTAATGTCAATTTTAATTTAATAAAATTACAGTTAGTGGGCTCTTTCATTTACTCTAATTAATTAATTTTAGTATCCATAATAAAAACCTGTCACCGTGTAAAGATAAGCATATTAAAAATCAACTACCACTCCTAAAAATCTCTTAGATTTATAATAAATTATTAATTTAATAATAATACAATATTATCAATTGATTGTCCAAAATATTAAGTGAGATATGGAGGAGGAGAGTAACAGCTCTGCAACTCTGGGCTAGGGTTTCTAGCCTCCCTGCCACGGCACCACAGCCTGCAACATTCTTCTGCCAACAATCATTGTGATAAGCCTCTCCGGGCCTCTCCTACTATTGATCCCCCTCAATGGCCATGCCAAGGGGGGAGGCTCTCAAAGCCCCCCCCAATGTCAACGTTGAATTGACCCTGAAGATGTCAGTCGATGCGATCTCACATAAGCACGGTAACACTCAGACCTCTGCAACAGGTCAAAATTCGTTGGACACCAACATGCAAAAGACCACCGCGGAAGATAAACCGGAAAGTCAAGAAGATAAAACGATAGAAGTGCAGGGTACCACAGAGATTCCCAATGCTTCTTCTGGCACTTGCAAGCCGATCGCTATCGAACGCCCCAAAATCGAGCTCCCGAGTCACAGAATCAATGCCCAGATCCAGTTCATGAGAGACCATGCGCTGATTAGAAAATTTGTCGGGTTTTGGCCAACTGAAAAGGCCCTGCATGGCTGGATTAGGGACAAATGGAAACCGAAAGGTCAGGTTACATTGCAACTCGGCCCCAAAGGCTTCTTCACCGCCATATTTAACTGTCTGGAGGACATAAACCGGGTTATGGATGAGGGTCCCTATTTCTTCAACTCATCCGGTCTCTATTTGCGGGATTGGATCGAAAGATTTAACCCGGACAAAGAGGATCTCAATTGGGCGCCTGTCTGGATACGACTCTACTCCCTGCCGCTGGAATACTGGGACGAGGAATCCCTCAAGGACATAGGCAATGGCCTTGGCGAATTTGTCAAAATTGCTGAGGAAACAAAACTCAGGAGGTATACCTCCTATGCTCGGATCTGTGTCTTCATGCACCTCGCACAGGCTCTCCCCGACTTTGTAAGTATCTATCAAGATGATTTCGAGTGGGTGCAAACTATAGATTATGAACATGTACCTTTTAGATGCAGGAAATGCCACACCCATGGACATTTATTCCGAGATTTCCCCCTGAATGCACCTCCTAGTAATCCCGCTAAACCTGCCTCTTCTCCGGATGCTGAAGTTTTCACTAAGGTCCAGAGCCGGCGCCGCCATAGCAAGAAATCTCCCCCTCTGAACCCCAAAACCCCTAGTCAAGCTCCGATTCCTCCCTCCACTAGTAATAGTTTTGACATTCTAGCTACCCCTGTTTCTGACATCCCTATCTTGGACACTGCCCCCATACCCCCATCTACCTCAGCGCCTGAATCCAGTGTTGGCCCTCAGTCTACCATGGAGGTCGACACTGCCGGGGCTAATGAAAGCCAGATTCTTCCTTTGGAGGATGAAACTAAAATGGTTGACATAGGAGAACTGGATATATTCACCCTGGAGCAAGCATGCAAAAAAAGGGACTTCGACCAGATCTCGGAGAAGAAAATCGAGAATCTAACTGCGGCTCTTGCTCGTGCGTAGCAGCACCAGAAATCCCTCGGCATCCAGCAGGGAAGCCCATGGGATGGGAAGAAGCTCTTCAAAGACTCAAAGAAAAGAGGCAGAAAATTAGATCTACAAAGGACAATCCTCCTGGGGGAGATGCTAGTGGAATCTGGTAGATATCCCAAGCTTACTAAGTTCTTCCCGCCCTGTGAAGGAATTTCTCAATGAAAGTCATCTCTTAGAATATAAGGGGTTTAAATGGCCCCTCAAAAGTTCGTATGATTAAAAATTTGATTCAGATGGAAAAACCACAAATCTTCTTTCTGCAAGAAACTAAATGTACAAGTCATACCCTCGGCCCCATTCTCTCTAAGGCATGGCCAGGGAGTCACTCTGTCGCGGTGGATGCCTCCGGAGCCTCAGGAGGTCTAGCCATCACCTGATATCCAAAAGTTGTTTCAATAGATGATGCACATGCTACCCATAATTTAATTCAGGCCTCTTTCCACATCCATGGAACCAATCTACACGGGCATTTCTCTAACATTTATTTCCCTCAGGAGACTACAAGGAAAATCGACCTACTAAACACGGTAGCAAAGCTCAATTCTACTAGAGCTCACCCCCTATGGATTCTGGGGGGTGATTTCAACATGATAACCCGCCTGGACGAGAAAAGAGGCGGCAGGGAAAAACTTGAGGCGGACAGTCTTCACTTCAAAGACTTCATCCAGCGGAACTGGTTGATTGACCTTCCCTTCGCCAATGGAAATCATACCTGGAAGAACAGGAGAGCGGGTACTCAACAAATCGCTTCCAGGCTGGATAGATTTCTCCTTTCAGATAATGCTATACATATTGGAGGCAATTTCTAAGCCACGATCTTACCTTTTCCTGGCTCGGATCACTGGCCAATTTCGCTACAATGGGCTAGACCAGGGGACCGCATCAGGAGACCCTTTCATTTTGAGGAGTTCTGGTTAACGCATCCAAGCTTCAAGGAAATGGTAAAGTCCGCTTGGCACGTATTCAATCCTCCTCCAGGCTCCAGAATGTACCAGTTTCAGCAGCACCTTAAATATCTCAAATCTCACATTAGAGACTGGAACCACTCTACCTTTGGAAATATTTTCCAACAGCAAAGGCTTCTAGAAAAAGCAATGGCGGACCTACAGCTACGCATCATCCAAGAGGGACGCAATGAGGCTACGTACCTGGAAGAGAAAAGTCTACTCACACAGCTGGAGGAAAGAAGGCAACAAGAAGAGATTCTCTAGAGACAGAAATCCTGAATCAGATGGCTAAAGGAAGGGGAACGGAATACTAAATTTTTCCACCGATCTACTATTCAACGCAGGATGTGCAACAACATCAACTTTCTCCTTCGCCCAACAAGAGAAAGATTGGAGCAGCACCAGGACATCGAAACTGAACTGGTTTCTCATTTCAAATCGGTGCTGCAGGAAGACAACTTCGACAGGCAACCAGAAATTAACAGAATTCTACAACACATCCCAAAGCTCATCACGAAGGAACATAATCAACTTCTGTTGCGCCCAGTCACTCTGTTGGAAGTCGAACAAGCCATAGGCCAAAACAAGGATGGAAAATCGCCTGGACCTGATGGCTTCACTGCAAACTTATTCCATCATTTCTGGGATTTGATTAAAAATGAGGTCTGGCAGTTGGTGGAGGAATCCAGATCTATGCACTGGCTTCTCCCATCCATCAATGCCACTTTTCTTGCCCTGATCCCTAAGGAGGACCAAGCTGCCATGCCTGACAAATTCCGACCCATTGCACTCTGCAATGTCATCTATAAGATCATCTCTAAGGTGATTTCCAACAGGTTAAAGCCGCTGCTTCCCCTGCTCATCTCTCCTGAGCAAACCGGATATGTAGAGGGACGACAAATTTTGGATGGCATCATTCTCACTCATGAGATCATCCATTCGCTGAAGCAGACAAAAAATCTAGGTATGCTCCTCAAGATTGATTTATCAAAAGCTTTCGACAAACTTAATTGGAATTATATTCAACAAATGTTAGCTACTTTTGGTTTCAGCCCTCCTTGGATCAGATGGGTCATGAGTCTAATCTCCTCTTCCTTTTTCTCAGTTCTGGTCAATGGTTTCCCTTCCCATCCCTTCTCCCCCTCTCGTGGCATTCGCCAAGGAGATACCCTGTCACCCTTTCTATTTGTGCTGATGGCAGAGGGGCTAGGTCGATCCATCCATTATGCCCTTAACTCGCATCAACTCCGCGGCATTTCTGTTCACGATTCCCCCGCCTTCACCCACCAGAAATTCGTGGATGACACAATGTTGTTCGGTTATCCTTCCGCCCAAGAAGCCTCCACCCTCAAGGAGCTGATCGATTTGTTTGTTGAAGCCTCGAGCATGTCTGTCAATGTTGTTAAGTCGCAGGTCTTCTTCTTTAACACTGCTCTCCCCGTTCAGCACCGTATAGCTAGAATCCTCGGATTCTCCATTGCCAAGCTGCCTACCAAGTACTTGGGAGCCCCCTTGATTGTCTCTGCTCTTAAGCACTCTTCCTGGCGAACTCTTCTGGACAGGATGGAAGCCAAATTTTCCTCCTGGACTCTTCACCCTCTTAACCTTCCTAGTCGACTCATTCTTGTCAAGTCTGTCCTTCAGTCCTTGCCGCTTTACCTTTTCTTGGTTCTTGCTGCCCCCAAATGGGTCCTCAAACAACTCAGATCTATTCAGCGCAACTTCTTGTGGGGAACCTCAGGTCAGAACAGAAAATGGGCTTTGGTCAAGTGGAACATGGTATGCAAGCCAAAGATGGCGGGGGGACTGGGTCTCCGTGATCCTATGCACAACAATGCTATCATGGGAGCCAAGATTTGGTGGCATTGGCTTACCCACCCTTCCACCCCTTGGGCCCAACTTTGGAATTCCAAATATGCGAACCATAGACCCCCTTCAGAGCTCATACGATTGTCTATGGCAGAAGCAGGTTCACTGATATGGAATGCAGCCAAACAGCACCGCCTTCTCATTCAAGAACACAGTTTCTGAGAGGTTTGCAATGGTCAAACAGCACGGTTCTGGACAGATTTGTGGCAACAGCAGCCCAAGCTTCTCTCCTCCATTCAGCCGCCCCTGCAGCTAGCTTTGATCTCCCACCTGGAAGCAACGATTCACCTCTTCTGGGAGGACAACCACGCTCAGGGGTTTAGGCGCTGGAAAACGGCTGCAAGCTTCTTGAACAATCAGCAAGATCAGGCTCATCCGATGCTGGAAGCGGAGCTAACAAGCAGGAAAATCAGATACACGGACAAGCAGGATATCCTTCGTTGGGGGCACTCTTCATCAGGAAAATTCACCACGCAGGAAGCTTATGCTCTGATGACCCAGAATCTCGATCCCATTGACCCCATCTGGAAAGAGTTGTGGTCTCAACAGCTCTGGCCAAAGGTCACTACGTTCCTGTGGCTGCTTTGTCACAGAAAAATCCTCACATGGGATAATTTAATGAAAAGGGGCTTCATAGGGCCTTCCCACTGCCCCAACTGTAGCAATCATGAGGATAAAATTCCACATCTATTGTTAACCTGCCCTTTGGCAGCATTCTTTTGGGAAAGAATCAGCTCTATGTGCAGAAGGGATGGTAGGAATTTGGGGGATTTAAACACCATCATTCGTAATTGGCCAGCTGCTCCTTACAGATGCACTATTCTCAACTTCCTTTGGAGGCACATCTTGGGGCTCGCTCAATGGAAAATCTGGAAGGAAAGGAACAGAAGGATCTTCAAGAATCAGACCACCCCTCCAGAAATCCTCTGGTTCAACTTCTGCAGCAATATTCAGGAAACCTTAGTGCTTCAAAAATGGCAGCCGGAAGACTTCCCCACTCTGCCGTAGGAGCAACAAGTCTGGAACAACTGGCAGTTCAAACTCAATCCAAATCCTGAGCCACCAGATAGGAACACTCCGAAAGAAAGCTATAGCAACACCTGGGCCCCCCCTCCTGCTGGGGTCATAAAGCTCAATTTTGATGGCCCCTCCAAGGGCAATCTAGGGGAAGTGGGTTTTGGGGGAATTTTCCGCAATCACAAAGGTGACCCTATGCTTATTTTCTATGGTGCTATGGGGCGGGACACCAACAACTCGGCGGAGCTCGAAGGACTATGGCAAGGTCTGCAACTCGCCCAGATCCATAACTTTTTCCCCATCGAAATTGAAGGAGACTCCCAGATCCTCATTCACATGATCAGTAAGATTCTCTCAGGCTCCCCCCCTTCACGAGTTGCGGATATTTGGCGACTCATGGCAAGATTGGAACTCATAGCTTAATGGCTGCAAGAGAATAGAGCCATCTACCTCAAACACACTAGAAGATCTGGCAACAAAGTAGCAGATCTTCTGGCCAATAAAGGGGTAATCAGTGCCCAGACCCTCTTCGCAGGACCCCTCTCCAGTCTCAATGACAGCAAACTCCTTCAGGATTTCTCTCAGCTGGTGCAGCTGGACAGTATCACCCCAGATGCGGGTGGCCATTGACGTGATGCAGAGGACAATCCGGCAGGCAGGCGCGTGGTTTTCCCATGGGGTCGCCTGTGGTGAACATTTACTCACCCTCGGAACTTTCAATATGATGGGCCATCACCCTACGCGGAATTTATGCTGGTGGGGAGGCCGAGACATCCAACACTTCCATATGAAGCCTCCAGATCCTCCGTCTTCGCTCAAAATTTCGGATGCTTTGATCTATAATTGTGGTGGCTTGCAGGTTTCCATGTCGAGACAGCTTTGGTCAGTGGGTTCCCGTTGCTCACAGGAAGTGGAAGCTCATAGCTTTCGCACCACTGTGGGAAGGTGTTGCCCTCTAACTTGCTGCTTAAGTTTCATCCTCGGCTTTCACTATTCGCACAGCCCCTTCTGTGCTTGGTCTAGCTTTTGCTCTGCTCCGCATCTGAGTCTGTCTGGCAATTCCACCCTCTCTCATGATTTTCATACTGCCATGCCGAGGTTGAGGCATCGTCTTCGTTGTCACAGAGGAAGTTCCAGGCGGTGGCGCGCCCCTTCCCCTTCTTCCCCCTCAAGCTCTTCTCGCAGTACCAGTGCTAGTCCTCCCCGTCGTCGTGGCCGTGGTCAGTCTCGTCGTTTGCCTCCCTCCCCTCGGCATGAGGCCTTAATCTCTTCCCGGCATGTTGAGCCGTGGCCTGCTTTTTCTGCTCTTATTCGGAATCCCTCAACCGCCGTCTTCCATTATCAATGTAGCTCCTCCCGGCCCCTAGTCATTGCTACGGTTAATGTTTCCTTCAAAGAGATCCCAGAGGAAACTCTGGCACCCTCGCCTTCTGTCCTCCATTTCACCTCGCCAACCCCTCCCACTGTGCCGACAGACTCTCAACGATTGGACAAAGATCCCTCTCGCAGGGAAGGTTACTGCAGCTCAAGCTTACACCAAGACATGAAGGCGCAAGAAGGAGAACGAGATGCAGGGGAGGCTGCTACTCAAAGTACACCAGCTCTGGATGACGACAAGGAGTGTTGGTGTCGTATCGAAGAGGAATCAGCATCGGGTGACTATGGCCTCTAAAGCTCCCGCTTTTGCTATCTTGTCCAGTCTATTGAGAATTTTTGCAGGTTCTGTTAATCAAGAGTCTTCGTTGTCAAAGTCGACCCACACCTAGGCAGCTCTCGGTCTCTGCTTTGTTTTGTTAGGCCAAGGCTGGTTTCCTCTCGCGAGGCAGCTTTCAAATGTTTCTCGGGTCGGTTTCCCCGTGTGGGCGGCCCTTTTTTCTGATATTTTGTTGACTATATGGCGCTCTGACACCTTGAACTCGCTGTACCATATGTTATATTAATAGATTTAAGCTTACCTAGAAAAAAAAAATACAATATTATCAATTCATTAATAATGCATGTAGCTAAATAATCTCTTAGGGTTACATTATTCTTAATTTAGGTATATTTAATCTCTAATAAATTATTATGATTTAAAGCTATACTTTGTAAATTAATAACCTTCCTTGAAATTAAAAACCTTATTTAATTTGACTTAATTTATATAATATTGAAAATTTCGATTGATTTTTGGGTTGGTCGGCCTTCATCTTGCACTCTTGGTATATTTATAATATCTTTCCTCCTCTCTTTTTTTTTTACAGAATTTGTCCTGATGATGGGTCTTGTTCTAGACCTGAAACATAGACGCAAAAATGCTCATTGTGGAGATTCCAAACCCAGAAACTCTAAACTCACACCACAAAAATTTGAAATCTACAAAAATAAATTATTTTACATAGATTGTGAAGAGGAAGAAGAAAATGAACAAGAAGAGGATATACACCAGGAACCAGCCCTAGAAGAGGAAGAAATGAGTCTGACCATATCGTGTAATGCATTGGCAGGAATTACCACTCCTCAGACTCTCAAGATAGAAGGACATATCAAGAAGAAAAATGTAATAGTGTTGATTGATTCAGGTAGCACCCATAATTTTATTCATTGTAAGGTAGCCAAGGAATTGAATTGTTTCCTATACCCAGTACCAGAATATCAAGAGATGGTTGCAAATGGAGGAACTAAAAATTGGTCTGGAAAATGCCATAATATCAAGCTAACCATGGGGGAATATGTATTGAATATTCCAATGCTTTCCATTCCTATGGTAGGTGTTGATGTTGTACTAGGAGTTCAATGGTTACAATCTTTGGGGACGGTAGCTTTTAATTTTCAAGAACTTTTCTTGAAATTTTTTTCAGAAGGAAAGGAAGTCGAATTACGGGGTATTGTCGGGAATTTGGGAAATATAATAAGCTCTAATTTCATGACAAAGCTTCTAAAGAAAGAACAACAAGGTGTAATTGCATAATTCTTCTCACTAGAAGTTCCAACATCAAAATCATCTATTTCTCGAGATCTCCAAAAAGTCTTGGACAATCATTCCAAGGTGTTTGAAACTCCCAAAGGGCTCCCACCTATTCGTGATCATGATAATGCTATTCATTTTATTCCAGGAAGTGTTCATCCAAACATTAGGCCTTATAGATATCCTTATGTCCAAAAGAGCGAAATTGAACGTATGATTGCAGAAATGTTAGAGGCGGGTATAATTCAACCTAGTCAATGTTCTTTCTTTGATCCTGTAGTATTGGTACACAAGAAGGATGGATCATGGCGCATGTGTCCAGATTATAGGGAGCTCAATAAGCTCACCATTGAAGATAAATTTCCCATTCCTGTGATTGATGAATTATTGGATGAATTACAACGAGCAATTTATTTTACCAAGTTGGATCTTCATTCAGGATATCATCAAATTAGAATGAAGACTGAAGATATTCCGAAAACAACATTTCAAACTCATGAGGGTCATTATGAATTTTTTGTCATGCCTTTTGGACTTACCAATGCACCTTCTACATTTCAAGGGTTGATGAATTCCATTTTCAAACCCTTCCTTAGAAAATTTGTGCTAGTATTTTTTGATGATATACTAATCTACAACAGGTCTTGGAAAGATCATGTTCAACATGTTGACACGGTGCTCAAAATGTTACAGGAGAAACAATTATATGCAAAAACATCCAAATGTTTCTTTGGAGTACAAGAGGTGGAATATCTGGGTCATATTGTATCTCACGAGGGTGTTAAGGTAGACCCTAACAAAATTAAAGCCATTAAGGAATGAAAAGTCCCCACAACCATAAAGCAGTTGCGAGGATTTCTCGGGTTAACAGGGTATTATTGCAATTTTGTTAAGAATTATGGGAGAATAGCAACAACTCTAACAACATTATTGAAGAAAGATGCATTTTCATGGACTCCTGAAGCAACTAAGGCCTTTGAACATCTTAAAGAGGCAATGTGCCTAGCACCTATCTTAGCTACGCCAGACTTCACAAAAACCTTTATTGTGGAATGTGATGCCTCAGGAAATGGAATTGGTGTTGTTTTAATGCAGGAAGGAAGACCCATTGCTTTTGAAAGTCGTCCAATCAAAGGAAAGTATTTACAGAAACCAATTTATGAGAAGGAAATGTTAGCAATACTGCATGCACTAAAGAAATGGCGAACTTACCTAATGGGAAGACACTTCAAGGTAAAAACTGATCATGATAGTCTTAAACACTTTTTTGGAACAAAGACTATCTTCAGAAGAGCAGCAAAAATGGGTCACAAAGATGTTGGGTTATGACTTTGAAATAATCTACAAAAAAGGAAAGCTTAATGTTGTTGCAGATGCACTCTCAAGAAAGAATGAAAAGGTGGAAGCATTGCTTTGTGCCATTTCTATTATCCAACTAGATTGGATAACCGAAGCAAGAGATGAATGGAAGAAGGACAAAGATGTATGGACACTCATTCAAAAGTTGCAGCAAGATCCTAGTACATCTGATACATTTAGTTGGAAAAATGATTCCTTATGGTACATAGATCGCTTATATCTTTGTAAGAATTCCCAACTAAAACAAAAGATTCTTTTGGAATTGCACACTTCTCCTTTAGGAGGACACTCAGGATTTTTAAAAACTTACCACAGGGTGAAGAAAGAATTTTTTTGGGATGGCCTTAAATTTGATATTCAAAAGTTTGTGGCGGAATGTTTGATTTTCCAGTAGAATAAATTTGAGACAATTAAGACCCCCGGGTCTTCTACAACCTTTATCCATTCCAAGTCAACGTTGGGAGGAGATTTCAATGGATTTTATCACAGGTTTACCTAAGTCCGAAGGAAAGAGTGTCATCATGGTGGTAGTTGATAGACTTACCAAGTATGCACACTTTTGTGCATTATCTCATCCATTTAAACCAAGTACAGTTGCTATTGCATTTATGTAGAAATTTGAATAATAGCTGAATTATTCACCGAGATTATCCTAATTACACATTATTTAAGCTTCATGCATAATACATAACCTCTTCTACAATTGATCATCAATATGCGGAAATAGAAGCAGTCGCACGTGCACAGTAAAACATAATCAAGCACACATATAACACAGTATGTAATGGGGAAAGCATACAACTGAAAACCCCCAACTATCTGTATATTATAATGATAGAGAACATGTAACAATACATAGCACAAAGCTCTCACAGCTCTCAGCACTATCTCACAATGCTACACACAAACTAGCTGAGATATAGAACAAGTCACAAGTTCAAATCTCCTCCACAAGTCTTCCTGCCTCTACTGCGCAATCCAAGATGAGAATGAATGAGATCCAAGTTCGAATCCCACTAGCTTCAACTGCGCAATCCTCATTGGCAATATCCATCAATGTGTGTGAAAATCTCATGCACAGCTATAGTCACAACTGATAGTAGACTCACCCTTTCACCCACCTCTAACACTGGTCTCCACTGAACTGTCCATGCATTGTAGTTAACTGATGTGTTCTTTAGTTGATTTATGAGTTAATAATTAGTGAATTAATTAATAATTAATTCACCCCACTCATCACTAGTGTATTTATTCGTTAGACTAAATACAACTAGTTCAACTAAGTTAAACCGAACACAACTCCACCAACTGTCTCATCAGCTCCACCAAACTCTGCCACTTGAGTTCTAACTGAAGTTAACCATGCAATAGCTCAACTAACCCCTAGGAATAGCGTAATTCCTTCTGTCAGCTGCATGTGCCACATCCAAGCATCAAACTAAAGTGCTCCAAGAGGATAAGATAATGTTTATAGTCTAAATATTATTAAGGGTTAATAATATTTGACTGTTCTATTTTTAGCTCGGCAGTCTAAAAATAGATTCCACCCAATGTCTAAAAATAGAGGTCCATCTATTTTTACCAACTCGACCAATCATCCATAAATAGCATCCTGCAACTCATAGACCATGATCCATATGTCTAAAAATAGACATAGTCTAAAAATAGACTTTGCGCCAAAAAATAGCCTGCGGGCCCACTTAGTGAAGGCGACTTCATTTCACTAAGCTCCATCATCTTGTTGCATTTTCAACACTCCCTCTCAACAAGATATGGATTATCTGCAACCCCTATCCTGCCTCTGTGGAATTCGAACTTGCTCCTGGTCAGCGCCTTCGTCAAGATGTCAGCATCCTGATCCTCCGTGGGAACATATGAAAGCATCATGATTCTCCGCTGAACACAATCTCTGATATGATGGTACCTGATGTCGATGTGTTTGGATCTATCATGAAATACTGGATTAGTCGAGAGTTTAATGCAACTCTGGTTATCACAATAAATCACAGTAGGCTCCAAGTGTGACCCGAACAACCCGACCAGGATCTTCCTCATCCATATGGCCTCGCATGCAGCCAAGCTTGCTTCCATATACTCAGCCTCTACTGAACTGAGTGCCACGGATCTCTGCTTCCTACTGTACCAAGAAACTTTTGTCGACCCGATACTGAAGATCCCTCCATATGTGCTCTTTCTGTCCGTTGGGCTCCCTGCCCAATCTGCATCCGTGAAGCCACACAACTTCAATTCATCCTCATGTCTGTACCACAAGCCATATCTCGATGTGCCTCTAAGATAACGCAATACATGCTTGCCTGCCTTCCAGAAGAGCTTGGTATGCTTAACCATAGCTTGCGAACACTGGTTAACAGCATAGCATATATCGGGTCGTGTATTGACCAGATACATAAGCGACCCCACCAACTGTCGATAAACAGTGGCATCCACTACCTCTGCTAAAGTAGCATCCTCCTTCCTCCAACCTCTAGGAAGAGGAGTATCAACAGGCTTGCAGCCATGCATGTTGAACTTCTCCAGTATCTCCCGGGCATACTTACCCTGAGAAACAAATAGTCCATCACTGCGCTGCCAAATTTCCAATCCCAAGAAATAATGAAGGAGGCCCAAGTCCTTTATCTCAAACTCTTTTGCAAGATCCTCCTTGCATGAGAGTATCAACAGCTCATCACCTGTCAAAATCAAATCATCTACATAAAGTACAATGATCAGCAACTTACCCTCCACCACAATCTGGTATAGGTTAGGATCCGCCTCACTCTTGGAGAATCCAAGTCCGATGAAATAACTGTCTATCCGTGTGTACCAAGCACGAGGTGCTTGTTTCAACCCATACAGTGCTCTCTTGAGTCTGCACACATGCGACTCACTGCTGAAGATCTCGAAACCTTCCGGCTGCTCTATGTACACCTCCTCCTCAATGACTCCGTTGAGGAACGCAGTCTTCACATCCATCTGATGGATGTGCCACCCCATCTGCACTGAGAGAGCTAGGATCGTCCGTATGGAAGAATACCTTGCGACAGGTGCAAAGGTCTCCTCATAATCGATCCCCTTGATCTGTGAGAAGCCACGGGCAACAAATCTTGCCTCGTACTTCTTCACACTCCCGCGACCGCCCGCTTTCACTTGTAGATCCATCGCATCCCACCACTAATTTTCCGCCTTGGGACACCCCATTCATCAAGCTTCGATAATCGACATGGAAGGCATGACCATGGCATCTACCCATGCGGGGTCCTCCACAGCTTCCTCGAAAGAGGATGGCTCCGTCACGACACATTTGCTCACAAGAGCCATGTATCCAGTGTACCGATCCGGTGACTGTCTCTGTTTGCGCTGTGCTATAGGTGGTCCTACCACCTTCTCTGCATCTTGAGCCAGTCGCTCAACTTCTGTAGTGCGCTTGCGCCCTCTGATGGTTGGCACTGCATGAGTGGTCTCTTCCACTCCATGAACCTCATCTTGTGGCTGATCCACATCCTGAGACTCATCCTTAGGAGCTAATAGCTCATCATTTGCATGCAAGTGTAGCTCCCTTTCAAGCAAAAACTTCATGGCTTTCTCCTCATGAAATTTGATATCCCGTCGCACAACAGTCTTGCGACTTTCTAGCAAATACACACGATAGTTTTGGGGCGTATCAGTGTACCCCACAAATATCCCAACCTCTGCGGTCAGCTCCAGCTTCTTCCTAGCATCCTTCGTCACATGAATGTAAATAGGTGAACCAAAAATCCTCAAATGGGAAATATCAGGCCTCTTACTAGAAAATGCCTCCTCGGGTGTACTCATGCCAAGTATCCTGTGAGGACAACATTTTTTCACATAAACTGTAGTGTTGCATGCTTCCACCCACAAATGCATTGGTAGGCCATGATCATGCAACATCGCTCGTGCTGCACCCATGATCGTTTTGTTCTTCCTCTCCACGACCCCATTTTGTTGTGGGTTATGGGGTGCGATGAGCTCTCTCCAAATCCCTTCTGCTCTGAAGAACTCCTTGAATTCAGCCGAGATGAATTCACCACCATCGTCGCTCCTAAGAGCCTTCACATGCTTCCCCGATTCCTTCTCCACCAGCCGCCTGAACTCTCGCATCCTTGAGTATGTCTCGCTCTTCTTCTCCGCTGCATGAAGAAGATCCAGTACTTACGAGAAAAGTCATCAACAAATATCACATAATACATGTGCTTTGCTGTTGAATCAACCGAGAAAGGTCCACACACATCTATGGGAATTCTCTCAAGGATCGTCGAAGCATGACTATCCTTCTCATGAAAAGTGGCTTTCACAAATTTTCCCCAAGGCACACCCCTTGCACCGAATCTGATCGCGCAAGAGTGCCCTTAGAAGCCTAAAGATAAATCGCAAGATCTTCAAAGCTCCATGGTGAAGGTGGCCCAATCTCTCGGTGCCACAACTCGCCATCATCCCGGCTCACCACTCCTTCCGCCTTGCATGCCATTGCTGCGCAGCCATCTACTTGCAGCTGATAAAGGTTCTTGACTCGAACCCCTATCTTCCGGGTTTCTCCAGTTGTCTTACTGCGCAGGAAAGCTTTTCCCTTGCTGAAGACAACATCGTACCCCTTGTCTTCCAACATCGCCACAGAGATAAGATTCTTCTTCAATCATGGAACATACATCACTTCCTTCAATATAAAGGGTTTACCAGACTCCCTCTCAAAGGAAATGGTACCGATACCGGTCGCACTATATCTACCATCATCGCCCATCTCGATGTGCACTCCAAGATCTTTCTCATCTAGATCTGAAAAAAAATCTCGATCTCCAGTCATGTGAAAAGACGCACCACTGTCCAAGAACCATACTAATCCCATCATACTTGAGACCAAGCATGCGATCAGCGAAAAATCCAGCTCAAACTGCGAGGCTAAGGCCTCTCCCGCTGCAGATCCAACAGCTTTCTTATTTTTCTTCTTCTGCGGACAATTTGTGGCATAATGTCCGTGCTGGTGATAGTGAAAGCACTTCACCTTGGACATGTCCTGCTTCTTGCCTTTCGCACCGGAATGAGAAGCTTTCTTGCTCTTCCCCTTCTTTGCTTCGGTAGCCAAAGCACAATTTTCTTCATCAGATGCCTTTGATGAAGATCCGTCCCTGGTACTCCGCCTTATCTCCTCTTGCACAAGATCTGACCAAAGTCGCTCCCATCCTGGCAATTTCTCCCGACCATTGACAGAATCCTGATAGGCATGCCAACTCTTCAGAAGACCAAGGAGAGCTAATCTCACCAATTCCTCATCATCAACAGTCACCCCCACACTTCCTAGCTCATCCCTACATTGGATGAACTTCGTGAGGTACTTGGGCATATTGTCGCCTTTCTCCATATTTATGTGTCTGAGTTTATCCTTGAGCGCCAACTTCCTTTGGTCGCTCTTGCTTTGGAATAAATCTATCAACACTTTCCACATCAAGTATGGAGAAGCTTTTCCATGCATGTTGGATACAATGTGATCCTTCATGCCCTCCAACAGAATCCTTCAACATTTTGCCATCTTCTTTTGCCAAGCCTCAACTTGAGCAACATCAGTAGGCTTTGGGACATCAGCCTCTATGAACTCCTTCAGCCAGTTATCATCTAATACCGCCTCCATTCTTTCCTTCCATGCAACATAATTCGAGCTGCCCTCAAGGGCATACTCCAGTCGCAACCCGTTGAAAGACATTTTGACTTCGACACCAAGAAAACTGCTGCAAATTCGAATTCCAAATTCTGCTGCAAATTCGAATTCCACCAGCTCAAAACTCAACCGCTTCTGATCTAATGTGAGAACAAAGTATTTCTAGCACAGAGATCGACTGTAGGGGCATTTACTGGATATATCACGTTTCAAAGAAAGGATGGATCCAGAGGCTACCTGGCCCGTTACAGACTCTGTCTACCGAAATAATTGTAATCACTGTAATATATCCGATGATCAATTTTGCTCTGATACCATGTAGAAATTTGAATAATAGCTTAATTATTCACCAAGATTATCCTGATTACACACTATTTAAGCTTCATGCATAATACATAACCTCTTCTACAATTGATCATCAATATGCGGAAATAGAAGCAGTCGCATGCGCACATTAAAACATAATCAAGCACACATATAACATAGTATGTAATGGGGAAAGCATACAGCTGAAAACCCCAAAATATCTATATATTATAATGATAGAGAACATGTAACAATACATAGCACAAAGCTCTCACAGCTCTCAGCACTATCTCACATGCTACACACAAACTAGCTCAGATATAGAACAAGTCACAAGTTCAAATCTTCTCCACAAGTCTGCCTGCCTCTACTGCGCAATCCAAGATGAGTAATGATGATATCCAAGTTCGAATCCCACTGGCTTGTACTGCGCAATTCTCATTGGAAATCTCAATCAATGTGTGTGCAAATCTCATGCACAGCTATAGTCACAACTGATAGTAGACTCACCCTTTCACCCACCTCTAACACTGGTCTCTACTGAAGTGTCCATGCATTGCAGTTAACTGATGTATTCTTTAGTTGATTTATGAGTTAATAATTAATTCACACCACTCATCACTAGTGTATTTGTCAGTTAGACTAAATACAACTAGTTCAACTAAGTTAAACCGAACACAACTCCACCAACTGTCTCATCAACTCCACCAAACTCTGCCACATGAGTTCTAACTGAAGTCAACCATGCAATAGCTCAACTAACCCTTAGGAAAAGCGTATTTCCTTCTGTCAGCTGCATGTGCCACATTCAAGCATCAAACTGAAGTGCTCCAAGAGGAAAAGATAATGTTTATAGTCTAAATATTATTAAGGGTTAATAATATTTGACTGTACTATTTTTAGCTCGGCAGTCTAAAAATAGAAACCGCCCAATGTCTAAAAATAGAGGTCCATCTATTTTTACCAACTCGACCAATCATCCATAAATAGCATCCTGCAACTCATAGACCATGATCCATATGTCTAAAAATAGACTTTGCGCCAAAAATAGCCTGCGGGCCCACTTAGTGAAGGCGACTTCTTTTTACTAAGCTCCATCATCTTGTTGCATTTTCAACAATTTATGGACACAATTCAAAAGCTACATGGGAACCCAAGGGTTATTGTCAGCGACAGAGATCCCATTTTTACTACAAATTTTTGGACGGAGTTATTTTCTTGTTTGGGTACTCAATTAGCTCATAGCTCATCTTATCATCCTCAATCCGATGGTCAAACTGAGATAGTAAATAAATATTTGGAAGGATATCTTCGTTTTTTTGCATCTGAAAAACAAACACAATGGGTCAAATGGTTACCTCTCGCTGAATGGTGGTATAACACTTCCTTCCATACTGCAGCAAAAATGACCCCATTTATGGCACTTTATGGATATCATCCACCATCCATCACATCATCTTTAGGAGAAAATTCGAAGGTTAAAGTAGTGGAAGATCACATCAAGCATCAACAAGAATTTCTCCAACTCTTAAAGGATAACTTTAATTTGGCACGAAATCAAATGAAACAACAGGCAGATCAACATCACAGCGAGAGAATTTTTGATGTAGGAGACTAGGTATTTTTACGGCTACAACCATACAAACAAATGTCCCTCAAGCAAGCTAAGAAGGATAATAAATTATCGCCAAAGTACTATGGTCCTTACAAGGTGTTGCAAAATATTAGTACTATGGCATACAAATTGGAGCTTCCTGCTTCTTCACGAGTGCATCCAGTTTTCCATGTTTCATGCTTAAAGAAGGTTATATGTGAAAATCTTCCAGTTCAAACAATATTGCCAGAACTTGATGAGGAAGGAAAAATCATATTGGAACCCGAAGCGGTCATGGAAACAAGAACTTGACAGCTACGGAATCGATCAATTTCAGAGTATCTCATCAAGTGGAAGAACTTACCCACTGAAGATTCTACATGGGAGGATGAGAATTTTATACAGAAGCACCCAGAGCTACTCAAGCGTTGAGGACATCACTCTTTTGAAGGAGAGGGGCATGTTAGGTCCCTATATTACTAGTATAGTCCCTTATTTTTGTTATTGTAACCCCCTTATTTTTATTATTGTACCCTTGTAACCACCATATTGTTATTATTGTTCCCTTAAGTTATTATTGTTAGGTCGGCTAGGATTACATTGTGGCCCCACTAGGATTACATTGTGGCCCCATGGACTCCTATATATAGAAAGGAGGTTTTGTAATTTGTATCATCTAAGAATTTTCCATTCATGTAATGTATTGGAGGTTGCCCCCTTGAAGTGGCTTATTTCTAAGGTGTTGATATCTCTTTTCTTCTATTTTTGGAGTTGGTTTCCCAATAATTGCATCTACTCATGTGGGCTCCTGCACTGCTTCCTGAAAGGAAGATGGCTTAGTCACAATACATTTGCTCATGAGAGCCATGTATCCAGTGAATTTTTCAGGAGAGTTTCACTTTCTGCACTGTGAAGTATGGACTCCTACATTTTGTGCCGCATCAAGCTTCAGCCTCTCAACTTCTGTGGTACGCCTTCTTCCAATTCTGATGTTTGGCTCTGCGTGAGTGGACTCCTCCACTCCATGAACCTCCTCCTGTGGCTGATCCACATATAGAGACTCGTCTTTTGGAACTAAAAGTTCCTCCTCCTCATGGAAGTATAGCTCCCTCTCAAGCGACAACTTCATGGCTTTCTCCTCATTTAATTTTATATCCCATCACACCATAGTCATTCAACTTTTTGGAAAATACACACGATAATTATGGGGTGTTTATGTGTAACCCACAAATATCCAAACTTCAGCAGTGGGCTCCAGCTTCTTCTTGGCAGTATTGGTCACATGCACATAAAAATATGAGCCAAAAATATTAAAGTGAGAAACATCTGGTTTCTTACCAGTAAAAGCTTCTTCAGGTGTACTCATTCCAAGTACTCTATGAGGACAACGATTTTGCACATAAACCATAGTGTTGCCTTCTTCCACCCACAAATGCATTGGTAGGCCCTCATCATGCAGCATAGCTCGTGCAACACCCACGATCGTTCTGTTCTTCCTCTCCGCGACCCCATTTTTCTATGGGTTATGAGGCGCTATGAGTTCTCTTCGAATTCCTTCTTTGCTAAAGAATTCTTTGAATTCATTCAAGATGTATTCTCCACCATTATTGCTCCGCAGAGCCTTCACTCTCTTCCCCTACTCTTTCTCATCCAATGCCTTAAACTCAGGGAACTTTGAGAATGTTTGATATTTTTTCTGCACGAAGAAGATCCAGCATTTACGAGAAAATTCAACAACAAAAATAACATAATACCTGTGTTTTGTTGTTGAAGCAATTGAGAATGGTCCACACATGTTTTTGTGAACTCTCTCTGGGATCACCAAAGCACGGTTCTCATTTTCATGAAAGGTGGCCTTTACAAACTTTCCCATAGTACATCCCTTTCACTGATCTAACTACGCAAGTGTACCCTTGGGAAGTCCAGTAGAAATCTACTGCAAAATTTTCAGGGTGCCATGGTGAAGATGGCCATAATTTTCCCTCATCCTGGCTCACCACTTCTTCTTCTTTGCCCACCATTGTAGCACAACCATCTACCTCCAACTTGTAGATATTATTGACTTGAATCCCTATCCTCTTGGCTTGACCCATTATTTTATATCGTAGGAAATCTTTTCCATTGCTGAAAACAATGTCATAGCCTCTGCCCTCCAACATCGCGACTGAGACCAAGTTTTTCTTCAGACCTGGAATATGCATAACATATTTCAATTGAAATGGTTTAACCGAATCCCTCTCAAAGGTAATGGTACCAATGACGGTTGCACTGTATCGTCCATCGTCACCCATCTCTATATGGATTTGGAGATCTTTCTCCTCCAAGTCACTGAAAAAATCCTTATCTCCCATCATGTGGAAGGAAGCACCACTATCAAGATACAACACTGATCCCATTGCACTTGAAACCAAGCATGCAATCAAAGAGAAATCAAGTTCAAATTTCGAGGCAAGGGCCTCACCTGCTGCAACTCCAACAACCTTCTTGTTCTTCTTTTTCTGTGGGCAGATAATGGCAAGATGCCCATGCTCGTGACAGTGAAAATACTTCACCTTGGACAAATCCAGCTCCTTGCCTTTAGCCTCGGATTTTGAATGGGATTTCTTCCCCTTTCCTTTCCTTGCCTTGGCAGCCAAAGCACAATCCTCTTCATCATCATGCTTCGATGAAGAGCCATCTCTAGTGTTCTGCCTGAACTCCTCCTGCACTAGATCCGACCACAGTCATTCCCAATCCGGCAGTTTTTCCCGTCCATTGACAGAGTCTTGATAAATGTGCCAAATCTTAGGAACTCCCAAGAGAAACAAGCTCACCAAATCATCAACAGCAACCGTGATTCCCACAGTCCCCAGTTCATCCCGATATTTGACAAAATTTGTAATATAC
This sequence comes from Pinus albicaulis, assembly GCA_034641835.2. NCBI lineage: Eukaryota > Viridiplantae > Streptophyta > Pinopsida > Pinales > Pinaceae > Pinus > Pinus albicaulis. Next base: position 634,792,167 of record CM076584.1, read on the forward strand.
TTAGGAATATTGTCGCCCTTCTCCATCTTGATCTTTCTGAGTTTATTATTCAGCACTAATTTCCTATGGTCATTGTCGCTTTATAAAATATCTGTCAAAGCCTTCCACATCGCAAATGGAGTGGCTTTCCCATGAGGCTTGAAACAATATGGTCTCGTACACCTTCCAACAAAATCCTTCTTGTCTTCGCTACTTTATTTTTTCAGGTGTCAAGTAATGCAGCATCCGTCGAAGTGGGCTTAGGAACATCACTGCCGATGAATTCCTTCAAGCCATTATCTTCAAGCAATGCCTCCATCCTGTCCTTCCATGCAATTTAGTTCAAGCTTTCATCGAGTGCATACTCTAGCCTCAAACCATTGAAAGCCATTATGATGTTTACTCAACTGTCACACCAAGAAATTCTTGCAGCAAATTTGAATTGTTTCCACCAACAAACTCAGCTACTGCTCCAATATTGCAATCTTCTTTGCTCTGATACAATGTAGAAATTTTAATAAAATTATGTATTGCCTAGATTCTCCTAATCTAACAATTATATGCCATTGTTAAATATAGAATCCTTCTACTTAAATCTTTGCGTAAATTTAATCGCCAATTGCAAACACATGAAGAAAGATCAATCACACATAACACAGATGTTTTTACCGAGAAACCATAAATCTAAAAACCCCACTATCATATATTATTTATATATCGTGGAACATGAAACAATCTCATACAAAACTCTAATCCAATATCTCTCAATACAATATACAATCGGCTCACACTGTCATACAAAAATTTGCAAATACATGCGCCAATTTTACTACCTCTTGACAGCTTGTCTCAACTGCATAATCCCTACTGATCACAATCCCTGAATGAATGATATATTTCCTTTCCTTGACTACGCAATCCTCATTGGCATCTCCAATGTTTGTGTGGTTGCATGAGTGCACCCACTAATGTCACAACTGATAGTCAAACTGTCCCTTTCACCTATCTCTCAACTCGGTCTCCACTGGATCTGACATGCATGTAGTTAACAGTAGTAAATATTAATTTGCATGTGATATCACTCCATGTGAATTAATTTAATATTTAATTCACTGATCTCTCACTAGTGTTTCTTTAGTTACAACTAGTTACAACTAGCACAACTGAGTTTAACTCACTTAACTGAGTTAAACTACTTTACAACTCACATAACTACACATCCAACTCTATTACAAATTTGTATCACTCAGTTACAACAAATTCCACTTGAATGTCCCACCAACCAACCTTAGAACTCGTAATTCCTTCAGTTAACTGGTTTGCCACATCAGTTAGTTGAAATCAAGTTCTTCAAGAGAATATATTATTATTTATTGTCTAATTATTATTAAGAGATAATAATAATCGACATGCATTCTCGTTTTTTGACATGCGATTTATAAATAGACTTCACCCATGCATCTAAAAATAGAACCTCATCTATAAATAAAATTTGCTCAACCATCTATAAATAGACTCTCGCTATAAATAGAATTTGCTCACCATTCTAAAAATAGACATACACCTAAAAATAGCATGTGGGCCCCACCTAGTGGAGGTGCTTAATTTTCACTAGGATCATCATCTTGTTGAATCTCAACACTGACAACCTGTCTTTCTTGGGCAATCCCTAATGGTCAAGATCCCTAAAAGATAGGAATTATTTCCTGCCTTGACTACACAAGTATCATGGGCACTCCAATGGGTGGTTGGTTGCATGTGTGCAAGCCGATAATGTCACAATTGATAATCAACTTCCCTTTCACCTATAACTCAACTAGGTCTCCATTGGATCTGACATGCATGTAGCTAACAATAGTAAATCATCAGTTGCATGTGAGATCACTGCATGTGAATTAATTAATATTTAATTCACTTGATCTCTCACTACTTGTATCTTCAGTTACAACTAGCACAACTGAGTTTAACTCACTTAAATGAGTTAAAGTATTTACAACTTGCATTAACTAATGCACCACTGCACTTCGAACTCTGTTACAACTAGAATTACTCTACATATCCCACCAACCAACCTCTAACTCAAAATCCACTAGCTAACTAAATTTTCCACTTTTAGTTAACTCATTCAAGTCCACATTGAGAATAGATTACATTTTAATGTCCATCTAAATTAAGGGATAATAAAAATAGACATGCACCAAAAAATAGCACTATGGGCCCCACCCTAGTTTGGGTGCTTAATGCAACCAGGTTCTTAATGCACTAGGCATGGGTGTTGAATCTTCTTGTTTAATCTCAACACATTCTAGAACAAATAATCTACCAAATAGTAACACATCACCGACTAAAATAATATGAGTAACCCTGACATGTCTATTAATAAAGATACATGTCAGTGACTCGTCCACATGTGCCTGCAAGCGCAATGTGTTAATTCCCTCAATAAAAATAATGAAAACGAGGGGTGATAAGGCACATCCGTTTCGGAGACCCCGTGAGGAAAAAAATAATTTAGTAGGAAGTCCATTAACCAATACGGAAAATTTTGCAGTAGATAAGCAAGCCATAGTAAATTTTGAAACTTGAAATGAAATGCCAATTTTGTGTAGGACCAACCAAAGAAAGGTCCAATATACACAATCTAAATCTTTTTGAAGGTCCAGCTTCATAATATTTTCCTTAATATTCTTATATTTATAGTATGTGCAGTCTCTTGTGCAATAGCAATTGCATATTGAATTTTTATTTGTCGAAGAAACCGAAATTGTTCCTAGGCGATACCATCTAATGGTGTAGGTTTCAGCCCATTAACAATGATTTTGGAAATCATTTTATATAAGGTGTTGCAAAGTGACATAGGCATGTAATTAGCAAATGTTTATGTATGTGAAACCTTACGAATCAGTGTAATGAAAGTGGAATTAATATCACCAAGGATATAACCAAAATTTTGAGATTCTTCTGCAACATCCAATATAGAAGTGCCCATGATATATTGTAAGTTTAAAAATAATTCAATGGGTCAGCCATCAGGCCCAGGGATTTTATCATGAGTAAAGGATTTCATCATAGCCTATAATTATTCCATTGTAATGGGTTTAAATTACATAGAATTTGTGTCGGCATCGAACATAGTCGTATATGAATCAACCACCCCCATCTATTGCACAATATCCACCTCCACTCTAGCCTTATAAATATTGTAAAAATATCGCAATGCCTCAACCTAGATGTCAAGAAGAGTAGATAAGAAATTACCATTAATATCCTGAATTTCCCAGATGGAGTTCTCCCTGCAGTGCTTCATTGCATAATTATGAAATAATTTTGTATTTGTCCCCTCTTGATACCTAGAGAGCATGAATTTTTAGTCTCCACTCCTCCTCCTATAATTGAAAAATCTCATTCTTCCTCTTTTCGAAATCCACAACCAGTAATTGATGCGCCACCGAGAAATAATTTGCATGTGAAGGATAATCCAATATACCAAGTTTTCTATCAATGGCCAAAATTTCACCAATATGCTTCATCTTTTTAGTCTGAATCGAGTTAAGAGCCCTCAATTTATTCCCAATAATTTTCGAAGAATATGTGAGCAAGGGGTTTGATCCTAGTGCCTAAAAAGTATGCTCTAATGAATCAAATTCAAAAAAAAATTAGTGGTTATTAAATTTGAATGAGAGACAACCCCAATCCCTATGTGCCCACCACTAGAGTATGATAGGGAAATTCTCTGAAATTTGGGATGGAATAACCCAAGATTTCACTGACCTTAAGAACTCCACCATTTTTTTGTGAATCATGAAACAATCAAGTCTCTTAGCGATTCCTACAGACCCATCCCAACCATTTCTCTAGGTTGTAATAAAGGGAGCTGATAAAATATTCACCAAGTGGTTCCTATCAAAAATATCATTGAATTACCCTTCCAATGGGTGTATTCTACAATGATCCCCCTAGACCTCATTATATTCAATGGTGAGGTTCAATTCCCTGGAAAAATAAAGGATCCCATCTTTAACGGACTACAGGATTCCAATTTATCCTAGAAGTATCTTCTGAAAGAATATGGCGCATATGTATTAAGAATATTAAAATTTTCCTTCGAGACCCTGATGAAACCAAATAGAAGGATACCCAGAAAGGATTTATAGGAAAAGAAAATTCATGACCTTAGGATCCCAAAAAGCTGTAAGACCACCAACTAAACCCAAGGCATCGACAACACATACCTGCCACCTGAGACAAATGCAAAGGATAATGGGCCAAATTTTGTCTCCAATCATCATCGTCTCTTGTAAAAGGATAAAATAGGGGTGGTTAACCCCAATCAAGTGTCAGAGTACGAGGATTTTCAGTAAATCCTCATGCCCTTGATGTTTAAGGACATGATAATCATGGTAAGCCCTCATAATCAGGAAAATAATGTCTAAGAGTCTAAATAGGAGAGAAAGAATAAATATAAGATTACGTATAGGAAGATGATGGACCAAGATCCATTGTTACAAAAATATTGTGAAGATCAATATCAGCCCCATTCGAATTATTCAAAGGTTTAAAACTATGTTCCTTCCTAATAATCACATTACCATGTGAATTAGGACTATTATAGATATTATGAGAGGAGTATTAATGAATCATTACAGTCTATAGATGGATATCAGATTGAAGGCAAAGAAGCTCAATATCACTCCCCACCGAATTAGTAGGAGAAAGGCCTCCAGAAAAGAATCAAATTGAATGTGAGTAGGGTCAAGGCTATTAGTCAATAATTCATCAATAGTGGAGGTCATCCCATTCACATGAGAATATAGAGTGTGGGTAGATTCCAAATTATTCGAACAAGGAGAATTTTCTAGTAAAAATTTCAATGAAGAATTTTTAATACAATCAAAATGTGGCAGCTAAATATGCAAAGAAACAATACGTAAAGGACGAAAAGTAGAATTACTAAGAGAAAGAACACATGATACCAAATCATTATGAATATGTTGCCCAGGACATGTCATAGGTGGTGTGATTTTAATCTTACCTGAGAGAGAGTGTTGACCAATCTCCTAAGTTGTCAGAGAGTGTAGATATGTCAATGGATGACCCCCATCTTAGAAATTCTCTGATATTCCATGTCATCGGTTTCCAACTCTATTAACGTTATGACAACCTAGGAAACGAAAATAAATTTCCCAATATTAAATTAACTGCCTAGTAGAGTACCCACCCCAATTAAGCTACACCTCTGCGTGGATTCCTGCAGTGAAGTCCACCTCGACCATAATCCATGTGATACATTTATCTCTCTGTAACAGGATTTCTTCCTCCAGGAAATAAAATTTACCAATTTAATTGTTGATCATAATTAGTGATTCACGTGACCATAATACGAGGGCTAAACCATGGAGTTTAGCTCAAAACCAATTTCTTTTTTGGAAATTATAGGTATTTATAGTGATGTAAAGAGAGGAAACCATGGCCATGAACCTAATATGATCCTAAAATATTCACAACATCATCATCATTAATAAAATGGAAGCAAAACCATTGATTATATAAAATTGTGAAAAGAGGAGAGTACTTATGAAAAGGGTAAAATTTTTATTTAACCCAGAAATCCATCTGAGAGCCATCCATTCGTAGATAAAATCACTTATCCACCAAATCCTGTTGTTATAATCCTACCACTCGATCCCCAAAAACATCAGAACCAAAAACGAGTTTCTGATAATCCAGATAAACCTTAATTGCCTTATTTTTCCACAAACGATGGAAAAACATTTTCCATGGATTACTAAATTCAGGTTCGATAATTAGTGGGGATACCACAACATTAAAAACCACAAGTATAGTTGCATGTACAGGATATGTCCCAAATCGCTAGACCCTCGACTTGGGGCATCCATGACTCTCTGCCTCAATAGTCACATGTACCAACGCATCAAGTAATGGCACGTCACCGCCTTAGTTTCCTTCAGTATCAAGTGACATCCTTCTGATAGATATAAAGGCCAGTTGTACAATAGACATTGCTGACACTCTTCAATCTTGCCTATATCTGCACCAAAGTAGAAAGCACCAAAAATATAACTTATGTAGTAGTGTCTAAAAAAACATCAATAAAATATGTAGACAAGGTAAATTAATCTCACTTATCAATTATTGATCCCACTTGATGTAGGTCATCACCATATAAATCCACTAGGACACCCCTTCAAATAGAATAGTCTCGCCAATCACCATTGACCAATTTCCTTCAAAAAATATCATTAATCACACAATCGACAAAGATCTTCAATGACGGTGTAAACCATTAATGGATTTTCCCTCATATAATCAACGTACAACTTGGAAAATAAATACCCCCCAAACCAATTAAGGATCCCAGGAGACTCCTTCGTGATCGAATTCAAAATCCAAATATGTTATCAACTCCACCAACTCAAATGAATGCACTTCATAGTAGTAAATATCCTCGGAAACCTCCCTATTGACCAATCCCAAACCAAAGAGGAGAAGGAAGATCCATAGGAGCAAAGGTTCTAAAAAAAATACCGTGTAAAACAACCAGCTAGTGTGTCTCAAATAGACCACAAATAAGAGCAACAAGTAGCAGCTACGATCCTCGAAAATACCCCGATCGAAAAATCTCAAACCATAGAAGGAGAAGGAATATCCACAATAGAAAAGGTTTAGAACAAATACCATGTAAACAACTATCTAGTGTGTCTCAAATAGACCATGGAGTAGACCAACAAATAGAGTGGAAAATAAATTGTTATTAGTGTACCTTGAAACCAAAAAGCTAATAGATATACCTAATATCATCTAGAATCAGGAAAAAAATTGAATCTAGCTCAGATAATTATACTTAGACATATTGCGCCCAACAACACCAACAATTGCACCAACGAATTCTACATTTAATCCGTCTACCTCCTCGCTTGTAGTCAAAATTACCTCCCTTGTGAATTTTTTGAGTAATGTTGCCACAATCCAATCTTTTATTCTTAGCATGTACTTCTCGCAAAAGTTGTCATAGAGATTTTGAAGTACATATATTTTATGCCAACATATATTCTATAATTTGCCTCCACCATCCTTCAAGTGAATCTTATACATGTTTCTGATAAGGAGCAGGAGTTCCAGCACAAAAATGTGTTGATAGCAGCAACCAACTGATACAAGTAGCATTCAAAATAAATGAATCAGTAAAAAAACACAAATTAAACACAATTGATGGAGACCCTGAAAAGTACTCCAACTATGTTACTTCCTATCCACGTTCAACAAAATTCCCTCCATTGCTCTTCTCACCAATCACCTCTATTGTCGGCCTCCATCACCCTAAATCTCATCAGTTGTTCTTAGCCTCCATCGCTCTGCTTCCTGAAGAACCCATAAAAAACGTAGATACAAACCCCTAATCCTTTACCTTCACCTTTTTTACTAGCACCTCACATCAAAAATTTTAAGATCAAATTCAATTTTAAGACAAAATATTTGTTTTTTTGTCTTAAAATTCCCCTCCATGTAGTAGTGTTGAATGCAACAATAGACAAGCTGACTCTAATCGTATCAACAAATATCGAAGGGACAGAATAAGTATTGATGTCCGAGAAATATTGCAAGGAAAATTTTTCGTGTTATTCAGAGTTAGCTACCCCAGCAAAATGAAGAGCTCAACAAATCATTGTCTTTATATAAGATAACATGAATGGTAAGTGAAACAACAACCTCAATATAGGCGCGAGACAGTAGTATCCTGCAAGTTGGCGAACTTAGGGTGCACTATCAGAGTCAATTTTCTAAGTGTTAGATAATATTGTCTTAAATTGATATGGTTTTGTCTTAATTGTTAATTGTATTAAATTTGATATGGTTTTTTCTTAATTGTTAATTGTATCAAATGGGTTTTGTCTTAATTGTCATTGCCTTAAGTGACAATTGTCTTAAATATAAGGTTTTGTCTTAAAACATTTTTGTCTCAATCTTTTATCTTAAATATAAAGTTTTGTCTTAAAATATTTGTCTCAAAGTTTTTTTGTCTTAAATATAAAGTTTTGATTTAAAATAGTTTTGTCTTAAATATAAAATTTTATCTTAAAATATTTTTGTCTCAAACTGTTTTTGTCTTAAATATAAAGTTTTGTCTTAAAATATTTGTCTAAAAAATTTTTTGTCTTAAATTTTATATTTAAGACAATTCAATTGATATTAAATTTTAATGTAAAATAACTAAAATAAAAAGTGACTTTTTAAGACAAAAGATTTGTCCTAAAAATATGTCTTAAAAGTGTCTTTGATGTAATAGTGTAAGAATATATTTCAAATACCATAGGAGAATAATTTTCAAATAGCATTGGAGTTTTCAAGATGAGTAAATGTAGTCCATCTTGAAGATTTGCAAAACCAAAACTTTCATTTATAAACTCCCATGTGATGCATTATGAAAATATTTTTCACCACTATTTCAAAGTAAACATATTTATTAAAATAATTAATTTAAATATATTAATTATCAAAAATTATATATATATATATATATATATAAAAGAACCCCAATCTCGAAAGCTTAAATTATCTTATTTTCTTGGTCAGTGCTAAGAAGAGAATGAGCATTACCATGATAAGAACTAATTGTCATGAGTATCATTGTGAAATTGGACATTGGTTTACTCCCAAAACACCTTGAGACGAAAGAGTTTGATGTTTGAGATACTAAAAGGTTGAAGATGAAATCGCTTTCTCTTAGATTGTCTAACTCTTACATCCATTCTAATTTTCATGATCTTTGCCACACTACCAACCTTAAGATGACGTGCTCTGTAAACAAAATTAAAGAGATGAAAAATGATTTCTCTAACTTCTCTTAAATCATAAAAATAAAATGTTAAAAAATCTCAGTTAATTTATTACTTTTTTAAAAGTATGATAAACCATACTTATTTTAATTAACATTAATCCTCCTCCTCATCAATATAAACTCCTATATAATAGATCAATAAAAAAAAATTTACTAACTTTTCATTTTTAATTATCATATACTTTTTTAAATATTTTTAAAAATTAAAATAATAATTTTTTTCATTAAAATTATATTTTTTAATATAGTTGAAAAACATATATTATAAAATATATCACATTTTCTATATCTCTTTTACATTTTTAAAGCCTTCATCTTCCCACCTTGTAAAATATTACTACATAAATTATACATTTTACTTGCATAATAGACGGATGTAGCATGTGATTAATAACGTGGGACCCCTTATCGAAAAGCAGTTGTCAACTCTCTGCAATTTTGAAAGGAATCTTTGCTTTCTTTGGATTGATGTGGGATATTTGGATGTATCAGTTTTTTGTTAAACTTTATATTTGGGAAGTGCAGCTATTGAATATAAATTTTGTTTTTGATTTTTTAGTTGTTTTCTCAATTATTATTTTTATTTCGATTTTGTTATAATGAAAAATCAAATAAACAATCAACTCACTGTAAAATTGTGAATTCACAATACATTTTATATATTCCAAATCATTTTATAAAAAAATTTAAGAAAATTTATATATATTTTTCTCTAATAAACATTATTTACTACTTCGGAATTTAAGAGTTTGTGATAAAGTACTTTTAAAAAAAACTACAGATAGATTTTGTTTTTTTGTTATTCTTCTTTTAATATACAATAATTAAATGCATTATTAAAATATTAATATCTATTGAAAACCATGAATAATCCCATCCCACCCGTGTAATCAAAGAAAAAAACCACTCTCCTTCGACATCTAATCCATGAAAAAGAATTATCCCTCTGCACCTTAGACACATGCTCGTCATAAACGGAGTTGAACATGATAACAAAAACCATTTACTATATCCGTCGGTCACCATGTCAGCCTTTTCTTTTCGGGATTTTGTCTCAAACTTCACATTTTATGTGATTCACCTTTCAATCAACGAAATAAACAATTAACAGCGTGCGATGATTTGGAATTACCATATCTCTACTTGAAAATTTCAGAAAGTAATAGTTGTGAATTTTTTTGTATGGCTAAAATTTTATCTATTTTAGGAACACATGTATATAAGAAAAAATGAAAGGACGTATTCTTACTACGGAGACATGAATAGCAAAGGGTCATTTGAGTACTAGGTGATCAAAATGTAAACATTGTTAAAAACAGATGAACTCTCAAAAATATCTTTAAAGTTGAGAGTTTGCAACGTAAGGAACTAATATATAGATACGCTCAATAACTAGGCAAAGTGATTTGAACAAAACCTGCAACCTTGATGAGCGCTTTATAGCCCTCATATTATTTCCTATTTGTGGGGGGGATACCAAGATATTATTGATTTCTTTCCATTCTCTAGTCCAAGTCCCTCAAATGCCGATGTAGGTGCTCCACGGAGTGGAGAATATTAGTGCAGTGTTCATGTATGTCCAGGGTTCTGCAGCCCAGAAAGAATTTCATCTGGCAATAAAGATCCATTGTTTGCATGTATTGGTTGAAGCAACCTCTTGTATAGCCCGTTTCTAGAATCCAAGCGGCCCATTCTGTGAGGACTTTTGTGTCAGGGAGGGGTTTTCTTTGCATAGAGGCTTCTCCATCTGCATGTGGGAGTTCATCCTCAATATGACTTGGAATGAGTTCACAATAGTGCAATGCAAAGTCCTCTAGCGGGTGGTGCATATGGGTGTTGCCCCTGTGGGACTACTCCTGGTAGTACACGTCACCCCTTTGATGAGGCGTGAATAATAAGACAAAGCAACATAAAAGCACAGGCAATTGCCACAAAGGATAGTGAAAACTGAGAGGGAAAGGGAGGAGCCACTTTCGGCAGGGTTAAGCTCGGTAAAACCACCAGTGTAGCCACCTAAAAGAAGTGCCATAAAGGGGAAGGGGGATAAGAATATAGACCAATTAAGAAGAGGACCACCAAAGGAAAGTCGTAGGGAAACACAACGAGAAAACATTAAAAGTGTGACGTGAATTAGAAAAAGCTTGACAATGGACATCAAAGGAAAGAGAAGGAACAACATGAATTAAGAGAGGTCCCAAGCAAGTTGTTGCAACAAGAGGCTAGAAAAATCAACAAGGACTGGAAATGGAAAAGGGAATAGGGACCAAAGGAGAAGGCTAAAGAATGGAAGAATATCACAGGGAGGCCGAAAGAATGCATTGTTGAGTTGGTCTTCAAATAACTGACCTCCATAGATTTTTGAACCACAACAGATAACAAATTACAGAGAATAAGAATTCATTACCATTTTTCAAACAACACTCTTAACACGGCTTGAAACAACATCACCGGTAAGATGGAATTCTAGTCTTTCTATCAAAATATTGGATGTGAATTCATGACCTAGTCTGGTTGGGTATCCCACCTTCGAAATTTCGCCTTACGCTAGCACTATTTAGTTTAATCTAACCCCACAGAGTTCTCTCCACTAAAACAAGTTCTAGTGAAATGTGCATGCCAATTTCCATAGTTAAAAGATTAATGCACATCAACTCCACAAATGGTAATCACCCAAACCAAATACTAACCACTCGATGTCATTACCCAACTCCACTTGAAATGAGAGACCTTGATATCCCTCCTCCTACCTTAGTCTATTAGCCGTAAATCACCCCATCCAGATCCTCCTAGAAAGTCACCTCCATTTGAGTGGGACAATGCTAACTGACTTAGCACCTCTTGTGGAATAATTTATACCCCAAGAAAGAAATTTGAATTTGCATGTGGTTTTAAATATTCAAAATTCATCTACTTCAGCAATGATTCTCCCTTTTACCTCACATGGCTAAAGAACCTTCCAGTTGTGTTATACGAGGTGCTCCTATAAATAATATTGATCTCCATGTTCGGTCGGATAATATAGCCACTTAATTACTCAGTTCTCTGATATGTATTGGTCCTCTTAGTTGTTGGTTGAGCCACGGAAACTAAGTGTGAATAAAGTGTATTCTTGTCATTGTAGGTTCCATATATATTTAGAATCCTTATATTGTAATCAATCTCATTGACAAAACATCCAATATAAAGATAGTGAAGTTAAGGTTTCTTCTAATTATAATAGTATCCACCTTATAAAGATAAGAATCAAAGAATCAATACGAGAAATTTTGCTTATCATTGTAGGGCCCATATAAATTTAGAATCACTACATTGTAATCCATATCATTGACAACTAGTTGTGTAAATGCATAAAAATTTTGAGAAAGAATTTATCAGACTCAAACTAGCCCATTGGGAAAGCCAGTAGCATCTAAAGCCAAAAAATTCCAATTCTTCAAACATAAATTTAATCTAGGGACAATAGACACACCATAACCCATAGTTTCCTAAAATAGTAGAGTATCAATATGGTATTTATCCATCAATAATTTTTAGAGCCACTAGTTTGGCCTAGTCCCCAACCCCTATACATTTACCGAAAGAAGTTTCATTTGGACCCCTCTATTGGGGCTTATTGTTCTCTAAGGGCCCCAAAAATAAAAATTTGTGTGCCTTCATTAATTCCCTTGATATTTTTCCTACACAGACCTAAGAGTAGAATTTCAACCTAAAGGGACGATGCCCTGTGTTGGAAAATTCAAAGTGGAAGCTATTAAATCCAATTTTCCTTAACCTTAACACTTGTTTGTGAACTTTATTATTCTTATTTTTTTTTCTTTTATTATATCTTATTCATCAAACAAATTTCAAGAGAAAAATAATAAATATAGTGGACATGGAATTTTGGCTCCAAGGCAAGGAAAAAGCCAGCTAAGGGGAAAACCAAAAAAACTCTTCTCTTCTTATAGAATATTCAAATGAGACAACAAAGACCCAAACCCTAGACCAAGTCCTCCTCCAAGTAGCAAGCCAGGCCTTCCTTTATAAAAATTCAATCCTACACCAACCATCTTCTAGTTGTAACATCAACCTTGCAATTTTTTCAAGCAACTCTATCCTGCACCTTCGACCTATAACTTTGACTTGTAGAAAACCTAATCCAAAAAAGAGACAATTCTTCAAGGGACCTTCCTTTCAGAAAGACAATATCTTCCAAGTTTAATGAATCCAAAGCAAAATATTTTCTCTTCTAAAAACTAGTTCCTTCAAATTGATCTTCCTGCAATTCAGACGTCCATTTTCAACCTCTTTTGTAGCTGCAAAAACCCTAATTCTTCTCACATGTGAGAGAGATAGAGCCCGAAAACAATTTTTTCCTTGACTTCTTACCTTTTATACCTTTTCTCCTCCTTCCTTGTCTCCTTTAATCTTATATCAAACCTTTTCATGAGAGATCGAACTTGTTGTGAAGTGAGTGCCAAATGAGATTGAACCGCTCATTTATATAACCTTTCCAAGTGGTGGAATTCCCTACTTTAGTCCAACTTGTAGTTTGGAGGTTTCCAGAACTTTCTAGACTCAAAATAAATTATTTTACAAGATATATTTTTCTCAGAAGGGTCTTATAAACATGATGTTGACTCTCTTGACTCATGACAATAAATCATATGACCTAACAAACTCTAGAAGCATGAAGAACGTGATTTTACCTAGAAGACCATCAATAAATAGCACAAAAACCATGTTTTATAATAATAACTTTTCCTTTTACTCATTTGTTTGTTACATAAGATACATATTGAAATGAGTACAACAACTATTATGAAGATCAAAACTAATTACATTTCCAACACTCCCTCTTAACTAGGTAGGTATTCATAATTTTACCACTAGTACAACATCATTCTTAGACTGAGGAGTTCTTGTAACAAAAGTCGGATTGATAAGCCAAACTATAAGCATCATCATTATGACCAACATTGTCTTTAAGGCATAACTAGATAAGCTAACTTTATTCGAGAACATTATGTTGGGAGGGTTTACATGTAATACCGCACTACCTCTACAAGGCATATACCCCATCCAGATGTTCACAAGGTATTTCCTTTTAGGAATATTTTTTTTCTTGAATTTTCATTCCCAAATCCTCAAAGAATATCAATCCTCTTCTACCACTCTTATCTTGGACACATGTCCTATCCTCAAATAGTGTTGGTCCCTTTCCTTTCTTATATTCTTTATCCTCAAGGAAACGACAAATTCTTATCCAATCCTCCACCATTATCTCTCCATGACCTTCACTTAGACTTACGACTATTAGGCCTGGTCAAGTGCTTGACACCTGAAGAATAGAATGCTCAGATGATGTCCAACATCACTCCCTCTAAACAAAATAAGGTATCTTATTCTCCTTTTTATTAGAGAATAGATCCTGCTCCTATTCAAAGAGACTTCTTTTATCCCTCTCAAAACTAGAGGAGATTCCAGACTTCCTCTCAAGTATCAACTACTTGTTCTTCATAGCTACATGGCTTCTTCTTTCCTTCGAATATATTTTATCGATATTGCTTCCTTACGAGGTATCATGAAGCCATATTCATTGTTCAATCTTGTGACAAGATCCAAGTCATTTGCACATCACTTTCATCTCATCATGATAGATAAGGGAATTATATTTAACGTTTCCAAACTTCAAGTTGATCATAGCTTCTGCATGAAAGTGATCTCCATTTTTTACATTTAAGCTATCTTCTCACACTACTACCTTTCATTCCCAAGATGAATATATCTTGTCTTAATAATTTTCAGGTATTGTATGTTGAGCTTGCCTCAACATTTTTTATGTATTCCTACAATATCCTAACAGGTAACCAACAACAATTAAATTAGACGTACATCACCTTACTAACCTTATCATCCAAGCATCAACATCCTCAATGCCCATCTCCACACAATTCTTCCTTCATGCATCAGAGTGACCAAGGATCAATCTTGATTTCCAAGTAAGAAATTTCTTCAAAAGATTACATTGGATGTTAGTCATAATCAAGATAAAATCTTAATTCTCTATCCATCCTTGAGTAAGTCAAAATCTTCCCTCTTAAACATCACATAATCATACAAATAATGTTACAAGATTCTTCACATATGAATCTTATATAAGATTTACTTTCAATATCTATTATGTTCTTCTTATTCCATCATCTATTTATGTCTCATAATGAGCCTGAAACCTAAGCCATTGCATTCCTTCATCCCTTTGAAAGTATTGTTTTCATACTATATGGAATGTATATTATCATTTTTATAATTCTCCTTCCAAGAACCTTTCAAGGTGATGATTCTTATAGGATCATAATGATCCACCTTAGAATCATGATGCTAGGTCCCTATAATACTAGTGTATCCCCTTATTGTTATTGTCTGTGTAGCCCCCTTATTGTTATTGTTGTGCCCATGTAGTCCCCATATTGTTATTGTTGTGCACATGTAGTCCCCATATTGTTATTATTGTGCCCTGTAGAATCTCATCCAAGAATTGTTCATTTATGTAATGTAAAGGAGGTTCCCCCCTCGAAGAGGTTGATTTCTAAGTCGTTTATCTCTCTTTTATTCTATTTTGTGAGTTGGTTTCATAACATTTGGTATTAGAGATTTGGATTATAGGGTTTCGTTGCTGCAAACGAGTCATCTTGGCATTTTCTCTATAACGTTTTTTCTACGAAGGTTCAGAAGCTGAAAAAAAAAACCCATTTGAGCCAAATTTCTGATGAACTCCGTGTAAAAATTTCAGATCTTGTTTTGCTATATTTTCGGAGATATGATCTGAGGAAGTTAGGGTTTTTGCAGGCTCCAAAATTTCATTGCAAACGGGTGGCCGAGGGAAAACTGGCATAACTTTCGTTTCAAATGTCAGATTGGAATTATGTAAAAATTGGAAGTAGTTGCACGGACTGTAGTTTCTTTTATATCAATTTTAGAGCCAAAGGTCGAAACATTGAGATCTGGTACGCCATACAAGTTAGATCTACTGAACTAGTCCTTAATTAGGTCGTTGTGGGATATTGGGCATAACGTTACCTTGAAGAATCCAAATTAGGTATAACCTGTAGCATTGGAAAGAAGACTCAAAGGGATACTAGAGGATTGAAGATAAAATATTGGATATCCAAAATTACAGATATACCTCAGTTTCAATATCGTTCTCCTCAAAAGCAAGAAAAAGTTGGGTATTTTTTTTTAAATTGCATAAGACTTGTTTGAAAACTCAGTTTGAAGTGATTCCAAGGGCATATTGAAGCATAAATATCATTGTTGGGTTTTAAAATGCTCCCCAAAAATAATTACACACCCATTAAGCCCTCATAAGGCTCTACTTTTATTCATGAAGAGGAAGAAGTGAAACATGATATATCAAAATTATGAGACCAAGTGCAACAAATTTTGCTCTCACAAAGAGTAACAAAAAATGAAATGGAAGCTAAGATGGATGGTCTGAAGAAAGACATGGATGGATTAAATAAAGGCATGGAAGCTAAGATGGATGGTTTGAAGAATTTAATGGAAGCTAAGATGGATGGCATGGAAGCTAAGATCGATGGTATAGAAAAAAAACTGAAAGACAACATGGAAGACATGAAGAATGGTCAAAAAGCAGACATGGAAATTTTGAAGGAAGGTTTGACAAAGCTGCTACAAGAAATGATTCCTAATGGAAAAATGGTAGCATATGAAACTCATGATGAGAACAAAATAAATGTTAATCATGATTTCATATACTCTAATGTTGGATTTGAGACCCACCATATTCCAAATATCAATATGAGGAAGTTTGATGGCAAGGATCCAGTAACATGGATACTACAGATGGATCAATGTTTTGATCTCCAAAATGTGAAAAACACACAAAAGTTACACATTGCAACTTTATATTTCAAACAAAATACATTACTATGGTATCGATGGATTTTCTCTCGCAAAAAAAAAATCACTTGGTCAATTTTTACGGAGGAGATGATAGCACATTATGAGGATATAAAGAGCAACACCTTCTTTATCCAATTGATAAATCTCAAACAATAGGGTTCGATGGTGGAGCACATTGAGGTCTGCTAAAATTTGAATATAAGGGTAACTTATATTCCAAAAGAAAACATGATTGAGGTCCTCATAGGGAATTTAAAGGATAACATCCAACATGAAGTTCTCCTTTTCGAACCTGATTCAGTGGAGAAGGCATTCAGGTTGGAAGCCTACCACTCAAAACTATAAACATGGAAGTGTTGCTACTCCTATACTTCCAAAACCTAGAAGGTTGCCACCACAAAAAATGGAATAAGAAAGATAAAAAGGGCTTTGCTACAGTTGTGATAGAAAATACACTAAAGGTCATAAGTGTGCTGAGAAGAAATTATTTTACATAGATTATGAAGATGATGAATAAAATGGACAAGAAACTTCAAAAGAAGAGGATATACACTAGGAACCAACCTTAGAGGAAGAAGAAATGAATCCGACCATATCCTGTAATGCATTAGTAGGAATTACCACTCCTCAAACTCTCAAGATATAAGGACATATCAAGAAGAAAAATGTAATAGTGCTAATTGATTTGGGTAGTAGCCATAATTTTATTCATTTTAAGGTAGCCAAGGAATTGAATTGCTTCGTATACCCAGCACCAGAGTGTCAAGTGACAGTTGCATATGGAGGAACTATAAATTTCTCTGGAAAATGTCATAATATAAAACTAACCATGGGGGAATATGTATTGAATAGTCCAATGCTCTCCATCCCAATGGGTGGTGATGATGTTGTACTAAGGGTATAATGATTACAATATTTGAGGATGGTAGCTTTTAATTTTCAAGAAATTTCGTGAATTTTTTTTTGGAAGGAAAGGAAGTTGAATTATGGGGTATTGTAGGGAATCCAAGAAAGATAATTAGCTATAATGTCATGACAAATATTTTTAAGAAAGAACAACGAGGCCTAACTTCATAATTATACTCACTACAGGTTCAAACATCAAAATCATCTATTTCTCCAGATCTCCAAAAAGTCATGGACAATCATTCCAAGGTATTTGAGACTCCCAAACGACGCAAACCTATCCATGATCATGATCATGCTATTCATTTTATTCCAGGAAGTATTCCTCCAAACATCAAGCCTTAAATATATCCTTATGCTCAAAAGACTGAGATTGAACATATGGTTGCAGAAATGATAGAGGATGGTATAATTCAACCTAGTCAAAGTTCTTTCTCTGCTCCATTAGTATTGGTGCACAAGAAGGATGGATCATGGTGTATGTGTCTGGATTATAGGGATCTCAAAAAGCTCACTATTAAAGATAAATTTCTCATCCCCATCATTGATGAATTATTGGATGAATTACATGGAGAATTTTACTTCACCACGTTGGATCTTCATTCTGGATATCATCAAATTAGAACGAACACTGAAGACAATATGAATTATCATGAGGGTCATTATGAATTTTCAGTCATGCATTTTAGACTTACTAATGCACCTTCCACATTTCAAGGTTTGATGAATTCCATTTTCAAATCCTTCCTTAGAAAATTTATGTTAGTATTTTTTGATGATATACTAATCTACAACAAGTCTTAGAAGGATGATGTTCAACATGTTGACATGGTTCTCAAGAAATAACTATATGCAAAAACCTCCAAATGTTTTTTTGAGTACAAGAGGTGGAATATTTGGGTCATATTGTATCTCATGAGGGTGTTAAGGAAGGCCCTAACAAAGTTAAATCCATTAAGGAATGGAAAATACCTACAACCATAAATCATCTTCGAAGATTTATGGGTTTCACAGCGTATTATCGCAAGTTTTTTTAAAAATTATGGGAGAATATCGGCAGCTTTAGCATCATTACTGAAGAAATACACATTTTCTTGGACTCCTGAAGCAACTAAGGCCTTTGAACATCTTAAAGAGGAAATGTGCCAATCATCGGTCTTAGCTATGCCAGACTTCACAACAATATTTATTGTGGAATGTGATGCCCCGGGAAATGGAATTGGTGTGGTTTTAATGCAAGAAGGAAGACTCGTTGCTTTTGAAAGTCCTATAATCAAAGGAAAGTATTTATTGAAACCTATTTATGAGAAGGAAATGTTGGAAATACTACATGCACTAAAGCAATGGCGACCTTACCTAATGGGAAGATGCTTCAAGGTAAAACAGATCATGATAGTCTTAAATAATTTTTGGAACAAATATTTTCTTCAAAAGAGCAGAAAAAATGGGTCACAAATATGTTGTGTTATGACTTTGAAATCGTCTACAAAAAAGGGAAGCAAAATGTTTTTGGAGATGCACTCTCAAGAAAGGATGAGGATGTGGAAGCATTTCTTTGTGCCATTTTTATTATCCAACCTAAGTGGATAACCAAAGCAAGGGATGAATGGAAGAATGATGAAGAGGTGTGGACACTCATTCAAAATTTGTAGCAAGATCCCAGTACATATGAAACATTTAGTTGGAAAAATGATTCATTATGGTACAAATATAGCTTATATCTTTGTAAGAATTCCCAACTCAAACAAAACATTCTTTTGGAATTGCACACCTCTCCCTTAGGAGCGCACTTAAGATTTTTAAAAACTTACCACATGGTCAAGAAGGAATTTTTTGGGACAGCCTTAAATCTGATATTCAAAGTTTGTGGCACAATGTTTG
The DNA here is from genome assembly GCA_034641835.2 of Pinus albicaulis. Classification (NCBI taxonomy): domain Eukaryota; kingdom Viridiplantae; phylum Streptophyta; class Pinopsida; order Pinales; family Pinaceae; genus Pinus; species Pinus albicaulis. Next base: position 634,811,695 of record CM076584.1, read on the forward strand.
GTTTGCCAACAAAATAAAATTGAGAAAATTAAGACCCCAGGTCTGTTACAACCTTTATCCATTCCAAGTCGACGTTGGGAGGAGGTTTCAATGGATTTTATCACGGGTTTACCCAAGTCCAAAGGAAAGACTATCATCATGGTGGTAGTTGATATACTTACCAAGTATGCACACTTTTGTGGATTATTACATCCATTTAAAGCCAATACAATTGCTACTGCATTTATGGAAACAATTCAAAAGCTAAATGGAAACCTAAAGATTATTGTAAGCGATAGAGATCCCATTTTTACAGGAAATTTCTAGATGGAATTATTTTTTTGTTTTGGTACTCAATTAGCTTATAGCTCATCATATCATCCTCAATCTGATGGGAAAATTGAGATAGTGAAAAAATGTTTGGAAGGATACCTTTGTTGCTTTGTATCTGATAAACACACATAATGGGTCAAGTGGTTACCTCTGGTTGAATGGTGGTATAACACTTCCTTCCATACTGCAACAAAAATGACCCCATTTATGGCACTTTATGGATATAATCCACCCTCCATCACATCATATTTAAGATAAAATTCTAAGGTTCAAGCAGTGGAATATCACATCAAGCATCAATAAAAAGTTCTCTGAATCTTAAAGGATAACGTCACCTTGGCGTAGAATCAAATGAAACAACAAGAATATAAACATCGCAGTGAAAGAAGTTTTGATGTAAGTGACTGGGTATTTTTACGGCTACAACCATAAAAACAAATGTCCCTCAAGCAAGCTAAGAAGGATAAAAAATTATCACCAAATTATTACTGTCCTTACAAAGTGTTGCAAAAGATTGGTACTATGGCATACAAATTGGAGCTTCCTGCATCTTCTCGAGTGCACCCAGTTTTCCATGTTTCATGCTTAAAGAAGGTTATAGGTGACAAGCTCCTAGTTCAAACAATATTTCCAGAACCTGACGAAGAAGTAAAAATTATATTGGAACCTGAAGCAGTCACGGAAACAAGAACTTGATAGCTATGAAATCAATCAATTTTGGATTATCTCATCAAGTGGAAGAACTTACCCACTGAAGATTCGACATGGGAGGATGATAATTTTATACAGAGACATCCATAACTACTAAAGCGTTGAGGACAACACTTTTTTGAAGGAGAGGGGCATGCTAGGTCCCTATAATACTAGTGTATCCCATTATTTTTATGCTTAGTGTAGCCCCCTTATTGTTATTATTGCGCCCATGTAGTCCCCATATTGTTATTAATGTGCGCCATAGAAGGCCATCCAATAATTGTTCATTTATGTAATGTAAATGAGGTTTCCCCCTTAAAGAGGATGATTTATAAGTAGTTGATCTCTCTTTTCTTATATTTTGTGAGTTGGTTTCATAACACATGACTACCTCTAACATAATGTTAGATAATACATAGAAGAATAATATGAAAAATGTTCTATCTATCTATCTTTAAAGACTATATGATTTCTACAAAGCAATTTAACCAAGTAGACTCTAAGTATGCTACTATCATATTCTTCTCTCTATGATGTTATATAAAATCAAGTAAACAACAATTCATACTATCTAAAGGATATACCAACTTCACAAAGAACCTAACAGACAGGATGCCCTCTTTAATAATAAATATATTTCACATCTTTTTTCTTCGGCTTCTTCTACGGTTCTCCCATTTCTTCAGTTATGTGAGTCTCACATATTTCCTTTATTTTATTGTTCTACTAGTTTGGATAATCCCTCTTAAAGTTTCCATGCTCATTACATTTAAAGCATTGAACCTTGGACATATATTTCTTCTTGGACTTTCCAAACTGTCTCTTCTTAAACATCTTGATTCTAGTTATAAAGGCTTGAGACTATTCATCTTATCCAATATCATCCTTTTCCTTGATCTTAGTCTCTTCCAAAATGCATTGAGACCACAACTCATCAAAATGAGTTGAGTATTTCTTAGAGTAGATGCTTGTTGCAAAGCTACTCCATTTTGGTGGCAATGCATTGAGTACACATATGGTCATTTCATAATCATAAATTGTCTCTACATGCCCCTGCAAGTGATCTCTTAATTGTGAGATATTAATTAGAAATGATGTTATGTCCTCCTCCTTTGATTTCTTCATTCTATATATCTTATTCCTCAAACACATCTTTTATCTTGATTTACTTACAAATTAAAAATTCATTAGCTTTTCATACATAGCCTTTGAAGTTTTCAAATTTGCAACAAATGGAACAAGGGGATCCTTAATGGATTCAATGATGATCCTTTGTGCCCTTACTTCCCCTTTCTTGTACTTTGGTAGTTCTTGAGGCTTGTCTTTTCTAGATTCAATAATTTCACCATAAAATATTCCATTACCTCATGTTTTTTAAGTGCCAAGTCAATCCTTTTCTTCCATGCTCAGAAATTTGATGTGCCAATGAGATTTTTTCTTTCCTTGCAAAAATAACGCTTATGATTTGTAGATTCATGTGAGTAATTATATGATACTTACTTGATGATCAATTTTCTTCCATTTCTAATGATGTCTCCAACTATCTTGAGGCTTTATATATCTTCAAAGAGACTTCGATAATGGCTTCCAAAAGTGATGATACAAACATCCTTTTTTCCCTCACGAAGGTCTTTCAATTATCCTTCAACTAGATCTTTTGTTTAAGAGAGAACAACAATATTCTCATAGTATTTTTCTTCAACCTTTCTTTTGATGATATCCTACATCTACATCAACAATTCTTCCTTTTCCCCTTAGCAAACCCTTCTTGTGTCCACAAGATGATCCTTCCAATTGCCTTCTTGTTCACCTAAGCTTGGATACCATGTTGGAAGATACAAATTGTAAGCTATTGATTCTGATTTTCCTTAACCTTAATAATTGTTTGTGAAAATTATTATTCTTCTTTGTGTTTATTTAATTATATATTCTTCATCAAACAAATATCAAGAGAAAAATAATAAAGATAGTGGACACATAAGTTAGGCTCCAAGCCAAGGAAAAACCCCTGAAAAGGGAAAACCCAGAAAACTCATCTCTTCTTATAGAATCTTCAAATGAGACAACAAAGACCCAAACCATATACCAGTTCCTCCTCCAAGTACCAAGTCATCCCTTCTTTTATCAAAATTCAATCTTGCACCAACCAATTTCTAGTTGCAACTTCAACCCTGTAATTTTGTCTGGCAACTTCATCCTGCACCTTTGGCCTATAACTTCGACCTATAGAAACCCTAATCCAGCAACGACTGATCTAAATATGGGAAAACTTTTTATTACTATGCAAGCTCCCTCATCAGATTAAAAATGTGTTTAAGGATCGTCTCATTTAACCATTTGTGAAGGGGTTAAAGTGTCAAGTTTTATGTGTCTTAATGATCAAATTATGAGTTAATTAATAATTAAAAACTCATATATAGAAAATTAAATACTAAAATATAACTCATAGTAATCATATAACACCATGGATGATGATGGATTTCACCCCTCTTGGGCTACATCTCCATGGACCTGCTTTAACTAACTAGGCCCTCTTGGGATTATGAGTCAAAATTCTGATTAAAAGCATCTATGATGCTCCAATGGATTTTTTGACTATTCCATTGGCTTCATAAGACATGAAAAACCCTAAAAATGACTATCTGATCTCTAAATTTGGTTCACATCTCCTTTAGGCTTGACCTCCAACACTGGTGGCCATGGGCTTGTTTAATCTCCAAAGTGAAAAAAATCACATTCAGATGTGCTCCAATGCCTCTATAAACTGTACCATTATGTTCAGAGCATCAAATACATCAAAAATTTACTATTCAACTAAAATTGGCCTTCCCTCCTGGTGGCCTTGGACTTCAAAATTATTCAACGTGCCAAAAACACATGTATATGAGCTCCATTACCTCTGCAAGTTGTTCCAATGGATTCAGAGCATGCCAATCTGCTAAGAATGACTATCCCTGAGAAAACATTGGTTAAAAATTGACCAAGATAGGCCTGATTCAATTATGGCCTAGAAAAATGCCACTAAATCTGGCTATTTGCCAGTTAGGCCTACTAAAACTAGAGCTCTGCCAAACTAACTGCCAACTTAAATCGGAGTTTACTTAGCAGTTAAATGTGGATTAATGGTTGATTTAATGCGCTAATGGCGCATTAAGCATTGGCGCTCCCACCTGGTTATGCGCAGTGGTCACATGTGTGAGGGGTTGGCCCCATTCGTTCCCCACCGAGCCTAAAAAATGCGCTTAAATAAAATTTCGCGGCAACACATTGCAATGTATAGGGCTGTGATGTGTTGGTGGAGCGACAGAGTGTATTGCGGGAGGTCAAGGGTTCAAACCCGATCTCGACCCCTTCCACTTATGTTTTTACACAGCATATAATGATACACCACATATTTTAATATGACACTCACCTCGACCCCTTCCACTTAGGTTTTTTCATAGCATATAATGATACACCACGGATTTTAATATGGCGCTCCACATTAATGTATATGCCAACGCATATATCCTCCATTGTAACCAATGCATATATCCTTCATTGTAATGTAAAAACCTTGGATTTTAAATATGTATGCCACATTTAAAACATGTTTACATATGACAACAGAATTACATGTTTTAATATATTAAAAAAAATAATGTCCAACACATAATAATCATGAATCCACATTCAACCTTGGAGGACATTGGGTGATTTTTGCCTTCACAAACCAAACTGGTGAATCCTACAGTGACACTTGTCACAGTACCATTGGACAAAAACTGAATAATATTCTCTGCATGCTCACTGGACTGCCATATCATCAGTTGTACCAAATATGCAATTTTTTTTTTTTTTAATTTGCTTGTTCTGAACGATGATCAATAAACCATAACTCCTTCACTCGAACTTTGTTTTCGACGAAACAAGTTGTGTTGGATTCCTTGCAACGGGCCAGTCGCTTTGAATCTACTTTGATAAAATTCTGAGAACTTTAATTTTTGAGCTAATTTTTGCCCCTGATCCAGATTCTGATCACTCCTTCCCACTAACATGCTTTTGGACGTCCAAAATCTGGTTATATCATGAGTTTTGAACACTCTCATGTCTCCCAATTTTTATCATCTTGATTCTGCTTAGAGAAATCGCTATGACAACCACTTGTCCACTGACATGTCGTGCCTTGCCTTGCAAATGGCTTGGCTCTTCAACCATTGTTCTCATTTTGTTACTAACCCACACCAACACTTGTTGGCTACTTACTGATATAACAATTTTGTTGTACCAAATCGATTCCTTAGTGCCTTCCCACTTAGAGTCTTGTTCCTCCTCTGCAAAATGAGTGAACTACAAAAAATAGCTTCCAACATCAGCAAAAATAAGAAAACGAATGACCATTCTTTTACCTCCACGGTTCCAAATTCTACATCTGGAAGAATGCATTCAAAATCTCCTTCTCTTCTTGGTGTCAACACATAACATGGTCTACAATGGCTGCACACTTTTCTCCTTTGACATCTTGTCACAAACGACACATCATGCAAGAAATAATTTGACGACATATCCTCTTGCTCCTTCAAAGAAACAAATTTCATATCATGTGAACATCACCATGTACTCTCACATATTGGTGTAAAAATGCATCGGCCAATCACAAGTCGACAAAAACATGCCTCTCCAAACAACTGACTCTCAAGTCAAGTATAAGCATGTGTAAAAATTTCACTGTTCCTTTCCCAAAAAAAAAAAAAAATCACATCATGAAACACTACGTCAACATCTCCTTTTCATATTTTGAGACAAAATAAACTCTTCCAAGTCGATATGACATGCATGCAACACACAATCAACCAACACATGTCGACATTCATGCATGTGCAAATGATCAACACTCTCAAGTTGAAAACATACATGCTAAACAAAGCATTCGACCAACACATATCAATCACTAATGCATGTTCAAGAAGAATGAAACCATCAAAATTCCACTGTTCATACACACAAACTCTCATGAATGTATATAATTCTTCAACTCTCTCATAAGTACAATCATAAGTACAAGAATTCCATTCATATGTACATGTACTTAAAGTTAAATTGAAAAAATTTTGTTGCAACAAAGTGAGTCAACATACTCCACTTTCAAACACCTTCTTGGAGTAAACATGCAACATGCATTCCGTTGGAAAAGAAATGCATCAACATCAAAAGACATGCAAAGAATTAACTAGATAATAAATCTAACCATCTCTTACCAAACCATTTCAATGGTGCTTTTTTCAACTGCACATCATCATCATGTGAATCATCATGACCCACATCGATTATGGAATCTTATTTTCCATTCTTGTCATTCTCTTTCTCCACCTTATTCAAATGTCATGGATGACTTTCTTGACACAAATTCCAACACTTGTCTACAAGATGACATTCGTTATGGAAATGAGTGCAAAATAATTGTCTCTTATTTTCAGCATGGTTTTCTTTTCCTTTGGCTTTCTACCTCCTTTGCTTCAAAAGTTTCATGTGCATGGTTATCCTCTTCCAACACCTTGATAGATTATGGTTATCTAAACCAAAAAAGGAACATGCAAACTTTCTCCAAATCTTATGTGATAATTTTCCATGTTTATCATAATCAAAATCAACTTGATTAAAAGAAGATTTATACCTTCAACATTCACCTTTTTCGCCTTCCTGAGGAGGTGAATTTGATGAGGTAGTGACTCTCTTCGAAATACCGACAATGCATTCAAAGAATTTAGAGCTTTCAACATCCTCTTTTTCACCATTCTCATTAGCTGCATGCTTATGAGCACATTCTTGCAAAGTGGGTGTAAAAATTTTGCATTCCTCATGAACACAATCTTCACAAGATTTAGGTAATGAACATGAAATGAAATTCCTTCTTGGAACACCTTCATGTGCCTCCTTGGCTTTAGAGATTTCTCCATCATTTTTTCCATAACCAAGACCCAAATACTTATGGCTTTCCTCAACAACAATTGGCTCAACTATGCCTTGTGCATGTTTGCTCAATCCTTTACCTTCATAGCCCATCTTCAACAATAATTTGGACCTTATTACTCTAGCGTGTCTTTCAAAAGAACCTACACATTCATCTCGAGAGGAAATTGAAGGTAAACTTGAATTGCATACCTCTTTTTCAAGCACATACTTGGCTAAGGCTTCCTTTTGGCAACATGGAGTTGAGTCTCCACATCATGCATCCTTTCAAGGTTCTCATTTACAATATGGAGCTGAGTCTCCATCTCATGCAACTTTTCAAGAATTTCTTGCTTCTCCTCTTTCATGGCAATCAACTACTATTGAATTTTAATGCTCTCCCTTTTATCTTCATACTTCTCTTGCATCCTATCAATCATGATGTAGAGTTTCTGCAACATCTCTTTATCAAAGAGTTTTTGTAAGGAAAATTGACAAGAAGAGTTACTTAATGAAGCTGCCATCACATCATGCAATGCATAAAAAGCTTCTTTGTTGTGTTTTGAGAATCTTAAGTCTCAATCTTGTCCTTCTCCTTCACACATAAACTTGGCAAACTGTTAAATTCTCCTTGCAAAAATTCAACAACCAATAGTTATAGAACTAATAGCTAACCTTGGATAAATTATCTAAACTTTTTTTCTAATACCAACTTGATATAAATATGGGAAAACTTGTTATTGTTATGCAAGCTCCCTCATCAATATTAAAAATGTATTTAAGGATCGTCTTATTAAACCATTTGTGAAGGGGTTAAAGTGTCAATTTTTATGTGTCTTCATGATCAAATTATGAGTTAATTAATAATTAAAAAATCATATACAACAAATTAAATACTGAAATATAAATCACAACAATCACATAACACCATGGATGATGATGGAGTTCAACCCTCCTGGGCTACATCTCCATGGACCTACTTTAACTGGCTAGGCCCTCTTTGGATTATGAGTCAAAAGTATGATTACAAGCATCTTTGATGATCCAATGGATTTTTTTATTGTTCCATTGGCTTCAGAAGACATGAAAAACCCTAAAAATGACTATCCAATCTCTGAAGTTGGTTCACAACTCCTCTAGGATTGACCTCCAACACTAGTGGCCATGGGCTTGTTTAATATCCAATCTGACAAAAACACCTTAATATGCACTCCAATGCCTCTATAAATTGTACCATTGTGTTCATAGCATCAAATGCATCAAAAATTGACTATTCACTCACTGAAATTGGCCTTCAGTTGATCTGAGTATGGCCTTCCCTCCTAGTGGCCCTAGACTTCAAAATTCTTCAACGTGCCAAAAACACCTCTAAATGAGCTCCATTGCCTCTAAAAGTTGTTCCAATGGATTCATAGCATGCCATTGTCCTAATAATTACTATGCTTGAGCAAAGCTTGGTCAAAAAATGACCAAGATAGGCCTCATTCAATTCTAGCCTAGAAAACTGCCACTAAATCTAGCTAATTGTCACTTAGGCCCACTAAAATTGGAGCTCTTTCGAATTTGACGCTACGCCAAACTAACCGCTAGATTAATTCGGAGTTTAATTAGAAGTTAAATGCGATGTAGTGGTTGATTTAATGTGCTAATGGTGCATTAATCTATGGCGCTCCCGCATGGTCATGCGCCATGGTCACATGTGTGAGGGGATGGCCCCATTCGTTCCCCACCAAGCCTGCAATACGTGCTTAAATAAAAATTTTCGGCAGCACATTTCAATGTATAGAGATATGGTGTGTTGGTGGAGCGGCGGATTAGGGGACTTCAAGGGTTCAAACCCGATCTCGATCCCTTCCACTTACGTTTTTGCACAACATATAATGATACACCACATATATTAATATAACGCTCCACCTTAATGTATATGCCAAAACCTTGGATTTTAAATATGTATGCCACATTTAAAACATGCATTCAAAACATTTGAGAACTTTGGGTTTGTAATTAAATATGTGGAATTATAAATTATTAATAATATTTAAAGTTTGAATTTAATATATATATATATATATAGATATGATTTTTTAAAATATTCATTATATATATAATATTAATCCAACTTTAATATATTAAAAAAAAAATCCAACACGTAATAATCATGAATCCACATTCAACCTTGGAGGAAATTGGGCGATTTTTACCTTCACAAACCAAAATGGTGAATCCTTCAGTGAAACTTGTCACAGTCCTATTGGAAAAAAAACTGAAGAAGATTCTTTGCATGTTGACTGGATTGCCATGTCATCAGCTGTCCAATTCTGCAATATTTTTTTTTTAATTGCATGTTCTGAACGATGATCAGCAGACCATAACTTCTTCATCTGAACTCGATTTTTGATGAAACAAGTTGCATTGTATTCCTCGTGACGGGTCAGTCGCTTTGAGTCTAGTTTGCTGCAATTCTGAGCACTTTAATTTTGAGCTAATTTTTTCCCCTGATCCATATTCTGAACAACGATGCAGTTCTTCAAGGGACCTTCCTTTGATCAATACAATATCTTCCAAGGTTAATGAAGCCAAAACAAATTTATCTTTTAACTCATGCCTGTAACTTGATCTACCTACAATTCACACCTACATTTTTAGCCTCTTTTGTAGATGCAAAACCCTAGTTGAATTTTTGCACATGTGAGAGAGAGTGCAGAGAGATAGAGCCCAAAAATCATTTTTCCTTGACTTCTTGCCTTCAAGACCTTTTATCCTCATTCCTGGCCTCCTTTAATCTTAGATCAAACCTTTTCTTGAGAGATCAAAGTTGTGGTGAAGTGAGTGTGAAATGAGGTCCAATTGCTCCTTTATATAGCCTTTTTAAGGGGTTGAATTCCCTAATTTAGATCGACTTGTACATTGGAAGTTTCTAGGAATTTCTAGACTCAAAATAAATTCCTTTACTAGATATATTTTTCCCGGGAGGGTCTTATAAACATGAAGTTGACTCTCTTGACTCATGACAATAAATCCTATGACCTAACAAACCTTAGAAGCATGAAAAATGTGCTTTTACTGAGAAGACCATTAATAAAGAGCATGAAACCAATTCTTTAAAATAATAATTGTTTCTTTTATTCTCTTGTTTGTTACGTAATATACATATTGAATTGAGTACAACAAAAATTATGAAGACCGAAACTAGTTATATTTCCAACACCTTAACCCAAAGGGGTGTCTATGTTGAGACCCCTAAAGAGATATCGAGCCTTTCGGTGTTATCCCCAAGGCCTAATACATAGGCTCCACCATTGGAACTATTATAAAAATATGAATTCAAAGGGGTATTGTACTCTTTACAAGGATTCGATAGGTAGTAAATGGAGAGGGCTTCGAGAATATTGAGCTCCTGAGGGTCTACAATGCCCCTCAATTTCTCATTAGGAGAGACCTTTCTTTCCCATTACACAAATTAGGGGAAATAAAGAGTGAAACATATGAACTTCCATCTCAATGGGACAAATCATCAAATATATGAGAGATAGGTAAGTAATCACGAGAATAATTTCAAGTGATGCCTCTATCCATTCACACTAGGTTTTGTTGAAATGAAGGAAAAAAGGTTATTGGCCGAGAGCCCACCTAGTTGTAAGAAATATTTCAATTATCTTAAATCCATGGAATAAAAGCATATCTAACAATGAACTTCCCACTATATCCATGGGGATCCACTTCTTTAGCTCAACAAGTTTCCACACATTGAGAATCCAAATTTTTAGATTTATAATTTTTTTGGGCTTAAGGAACTTGATTTAAAACTCAGATACATAATTCCAATTACAAATATGAATGGACATGTATTAAGAAAACTAAAAGCTCAATAAAAATAAACATTTAAATGCACATAAGAGAACTTAAAGAATAGAATATAAACAATGGAACACCATAAATATTCACACAATACATAGATTTTACCCTAGAAACCATTAAATGGGAAAACTAGCCAACCTTTGAAATTAACTGCTCTCATATACTCGACCAAATATCAAAACCATATTACAATGAATGTCCACCCTATTCCATAGCTAATACCAATGTTATTTCTCATACATTTCTAATCTCTATCTTTCATGATTTTTTCATTATCCTTCATCATCCTTCTATAATGCTCTAGTTATAGGTACAAAACCCCTTAATTCATATCTTCTTGAATCAATATAAACGGCTGAAAATCATTGGAAAAGATGTTAGGAATTTTTGGATTTCTAACCATTTTTAGACATATTCTGACTATAGTCAATTTCCCTTTGATCCCACTAATCTCAATCAAATATGTGCATGTGCCTAACTATTATCCATTTGATTATTATAGTCAATTATTTATTTCCATCAATTTCTCAACTACCCATCAACTTTCACTAAGGTCACTGCTCTCGACTTGACTTTAAACATATCCACTCAATCATCCACTTGACTTTGATCATCCTACCAAATTGTTTTCATAGTCGATTGTCCTTGAGTAGACTTGTTGAGTTTTATTCCTAGTCATCTTACCCTAATGTTTATTCAATAAACTAAACTCTAATCAACTAAGATTACTTGCAAAGTCCACAACACTCAACATATTTAAGGTACTAGGTTCCCAATTTTTTTTTTACGTTAGGTATTCTTTGAAAACCTTAGGGGGGAATCAACGACCATGTGCCCTACATATGGCAATGTTCACAACAAAAAAGCACATGTACATATTCCAAGGATTGCACATAATGTCAAGAGCCCAAAATTGATTTTATCGTGTCAAATAATTCCTTTGTCTTATCAGCCTCCACTAGTACATGCACTATAGAGTGCACCTCTCCAGAAATGAATCTATTAGTGAACACTACAGTATTCCTATACAATCCCCAATGGATTTTAGCATAGGACCTAACCAAAATCCAAAATATATCCTCAAAAGTATTGCAATGACTAGGAATTGTCCCATTATTTTTTTAGTTGCATTGAATAATGCATGACCATGTTTCACTGGACAATAATGAAGAGTCCATGAGCCAAACACATTTTAAAATATCCAATGCCTCCTCCTTTAATCAGAAAACAAAACTACGTCAAACCTTTTCCACAAGGTGACACATAGGTACATATTTGAGCCTAGCACACCAAGTGTGGTCCATTCAATTAATTAGCATATTCAAAGGAGCCATTTTTCTTGAGAACTTCCCAAACAAATTAATTTCTTCTAGGTACAAAACTTTTCGAAACCCATGTCTTGGAAAAACACAAGTGATATAGTACCCTTGGTTCTTCACCACCTTTCTCATCTTCCTATTTTCAGGTCAAAACTGTGGGAATAATCCCCTCCTTGTAGCAATCCCTCATCTAAGAGTGAGCCAACAAACCCTAAATTAGAACCAGGGTCATTTTGAAGAAGAGTAGTTTCTAAACTTGGACAATATTTTTCCAAAGGAATGGATGAATTTATGTGATTCCAAGAATTAATTTCTGATGACCTAACCCCACTAACACATGGATATGAACAATAAGGATCACCCCCAGGCTCTGAGACATATTGGCAAGGATCTACCGAAAACACACTCTTCGAATAATCCCCTTTGTGAGAAATGGCATGAAATATTCATAACTTGCTAGCCCTAATAAGTTTTCTATATTATCAATGGACCGAGATCTAACAAAAATGTCAGTATCACAAAATTTTCTAATGATATGGTGAATGAGGGAGGTTATACTAAGCGGTGAACGAAAAAAAAAATTCCTTCAAAATGCCATTTTTTAAATAATCGACCAAAGGGTCATATGTCTCCACGTCACAACCTTCGAACAAAACTTAGCCATCTACTTTAATACTTACATCAAATTCAACATGTAATCATGGTTGGCATCAATGATGGAGTAAGGATTAAATAATTTTTGGGAAGAGTGGAGAAACATTCCTCAACAAATTGGCATGGCTTATTATGTGATGTACGGCTAGTTTCACATGGTTTCAATGAATGGTAGGAACTATTGGAGTATGAAGGGAGTATCATGTATAATGATTAGAAAAGAAGGGACAAAACAAAGCAGTACCCTAGTGGTGATTAGGAGGTAGACACATGACAACAATTGAAGAAAGATAAAGAATGGTTGGATGTCATGGGGTTGGCTACATAGATTGGGATCATTAATGATTAAGAAGAAAAGGAAGGACTACAAAGGAAAAAGGGGTTATGGAGAACCCTCCTGAATAAATTCAAAGCCAAAGGAAATGCAAAATCTTCATAGAACCCATCATATATTTCGTTTTCTAATGTAGAAAATATAACAAGGGGATTCAATATGATCTTATAATGTACTAAAACAAAATATTGGATCCTTCTACAATTTACGGAAGCAAAAAAAGATCACACAATCACATAAACAGTAAGAGAAAAACAATTAATCACACAGCACAAGATCTATCTAAGGAAAGAACAGGCCTAAAACCCTGCTATATGTGTATTGTATAAATTAGAACAATACAATGTTTTTCTCTCACCGAGAAACTCCTACACTCTACCAACTATCTCACTCTAATCTAGGGAAAATGAGTAAAATACTTACCCAATTCTAAGCCTCTGCTCAGCCAGCCTTGCTCATGCATTCCTGGAGGAATTTCCAGCCAATTAAATAAGAAATTCCTTGGAATTGATTGTGCAATTCATCATAGGATTCTTCATGACTCTATAACTGACCTGTACAATTTTCTAATTAGACAATTGATAGTTATCATCCCTTTAACCCCAGTCTCAACTAGGCCTTCCTTAGAACTTACATGCAACAACTATTTATAGTGAATTACCATTTAACTGATTGATCACTACTTGTGAATTAAATCAAATTTAATTCACTGGACCACTCACTATATCATCACTCATTTATAACTAGTTAAACTAATTTTAACTCAATTTCTTGAATTAACTAATTATAACTCACAAATAACTGTAACTAGACCCCCTAAAATCATGGGAGAACTCTACATGCCTCCTCTCTAAGCCTCAACTCGAATTTCCTTAGCTAACTAGTCTTCCTAACTCAGTTAAATAATACAAGTTGTCATGAGATGAAATTACAATTTCTCTTCCAATTTAATGAAGGGAAAATTAAATCAGAAGCCCCCTTTGGGTGCCATTTTGGGTGCCATTTTCAATATTTCTTATTGCCAATTTCAACACTCCCTGTCAACAAGAAAGGAATTCAACTCTATCTCGATCTGGTACCTTTGGAATGTTCTGCATGCAATACTCCTCTCTAGTGTTTTTTCTCCTGCAACTTCTAAAGCTGAAAAGCATTTAAAATGAATCAGTATGATGCATCTGTCTTCAAAGTATTTTACTGTTGCTAGCTACTGCACTATCTACTGGAAACTCTTCGTTTTTGCTGACTCTACTTATGTGCCATCTGCACTGCTTCCAACTATGATATGTTCTCTAGTAGTTGAAATCTGTCACTCTAACATATGACTGCATAAATTTCTATTGATCCATCCTCATGTTTTGTAGTGTGGGCCCCTGTAGCCACGTAATGATCCATGAGAAAATACATCGCAATGGACCTTGCCCAAATTTCTTCTCTTGGAATTATGAATTCACATCACCCCACCTCTCACCTGGAGGTATGGTTGCACGTTCTCCCTCTGCCCACCTGGCTTGAAATTTTCCACTACTGGAGGTCTCCACTTGAGTGGATGCCTCCACTTAGACTCCTCTTTGCTTCTCCAATTGTGAATGCTCCACAACCTTCTGAGACTGCTTTGGAGGCTACATGTTGAGAGGTAATTTAGGCTCCCTCTCAAACACCAAGTCACTAACCTCTGCTTTTCTCTTGAATTCTTTGCATGCATCTTCGACCTCAAGAGAATATAGGTTCTTAACTCATACACCAATATGTTTCACCCATATCGTGGCTATGTGTCTGAGGAATACGTTTCATTTTTAAATATGACACCATAACCACGGTCTTCCAATATCGCTACAGAGACAAGATTATTCTTTAGTCCTCGAACATAAAAAACATATTTTAGTCTGAGAGGGGAATCAATCATCCACTTAAAGGTAACGGTACTTATGTCTGTCATGCTATACCTCTCATTATCTCCTAACTGTATCTTCTAATGGAGGTCCTTCTCCTCCAATGCACTGAAGAGATCTCTATTCCCCGTCATATGGAACAAGGCACCGCTGTCAAGATACCACATGGATCCCATTAAAGTGTTGGGCATGTATGCAATGAGAGTAAAATCAAGCTCAAACTGTAAAGCTAGTGCTTCACTCATTGTTGCAACTGCAGGCTCCATCTTTCTTTCCTTTTGTGGAAATTTCGAGGCTTAGTGCTTGTGCTCATGACAGTGAAAACACTTGACCTTGGAAAAGTCTTTCTTTCCGTCTTCACCTTGGGATTTATTTCCCTTGGATTTATTTCCTTTTCTGACCAATGCAAAATCTTCTTCTTTGTATGTGTCGGAGGTACCATCTTTGGTGCTCGCCCTTATGTCTTCTTCACAAATTCAGACAACAAATGCTACCAGTAGGGTAGATTCTCCCTCCCATTAACAGAGTCCTCGTAACTATGCTAGCTCTTGGGAAGGCCTAGAAGATCTAGGATCAAAAATTGGTCAAAAATTGACCAAGATAGGCCTCATTCAATTCTAGCCTAGAAAACTACCACTGAATCTGGCTAATTGTCAGTTAGGCCCACTAAAATTGGAGCTCCACCAAATTTTGCACTCCTACAAACTAACCGCCAACATAACTTGGAGTTTAATTAGAAGTGAAATGTGGATTAGTGGTTGATTTAAAGCGCTAATGTCACATTAAGCATTGGTGCTTCCGCCTGGTCATGTGTCGTGGTCACATGGGTAAGGGGTTGACCCCATTCGTTCCCCGTTGAGCCTGCAATACACGCTTAAATAAAATTTTGTGGAAACACATTTGAATGTAGAGGGCTATGGTGTGTTGGTGGAGTGACAGAGTATATTAGGGAGGTCAAGGGTTCAAACCCAACCTCGATCCCTTCCACTTACATTTATGCACAGCATATAATGATACACCACGGATTTTAATATAACGCTCCACCTTAATGTATATGCCAACGCATATATCCTCCATTTTAATGTAAAAACCTTGGATTTTAAATATTTATGCCACATTTAAAACATGCATTCAAAGCATTTGAGAACTTTGGGTTTGTAATTAAATATGTGGAATTTTAAATTATTAATAATATTTAAATTTTGAATTTGATATATATATATATATATATATATATATATATATATATATATATATATATATATATATATATATATATATATATATATATATATATATATATATATGAATAAATTAATATAATATATGATTTTTTTAAAACCATATAAAATACTAGTTATATATATAATATTAATCCAACTTTAATATATTAAAAAAAAAATTTCCAACACATAATAATCATAAATCCACATTCAACCTTGGAGGACATTGGGCGATTTTTACCTTCACAAAACAAACTGGCGAATCCCGCAGTGACACTTGTCACAGTCCCACTGGAAAAAAATAGAAGAAGATTCTTTGCATGGTCACTGTGTTAGGTATCTGTAATCTTAGCAGATTGGTGAGACTAAAACTGCAGAAGCAACATCGTTTCAACCAACTTTGGGATTATAGGATCTAGCCCTCCTAAATCCGGAGAGGGATCTCTCCAATAAGTGCAAAGATGGATTTGTCTTTGAAGTTTGGGGTTATGATATTAGGCTAGTTATGAAGGCCAAGGGTTTGTTTGTTTTTGGATGGTTGAGCATGAAAATTACTTGAGGGGAAAGTTCTAAATGCAAAACAGTTTCAAAAGTGAGAAGTTGCAAGTGAATAGAACAGCCAGGCTAAAAAGATAGATATAATGCCGGTTTTTAGTCCATTGGGCTATGGAGTCATATCTGGGCTTTAATTGAGCAACAACATCAAGAGTGATCCAAGGGGCAAGTCATCTATACCACAAGATTATTGAGATTAAAATGATGGAAATGGAAACAATAAAGTGTTGGAGGGGTGGAAACTAATAATAATTTCACAAAGGATTTATAGTCATTCCAAACAAGAAAAGCCTCTTAAGTAACTGTTTAAAACCAACCAAGTGCAGGGCTAACCATTGACCTCTTGGGCAAGTTTGTATTAAAGCAGCTTAATTGACAAACAATCCAGTAATCCACATAATTACCTTCAGAAAGTATGAAAACACATAAGAAAAACAAAGTGTAAACTTAAGAACAGATAAAGTACTTTAAAACCTATTCTGCTTTCAGTCAACACCAAGGGAAACTTTCAGAATCTGCTTTTGGAGAAAAACTAGGACCAGGTCACACCATATCTTCCATAGTCATCTTTAATAAGTAAATAAGGAAAATAAATTTCAAGAACAATGTTTAAATCAAACAGTAGGATGAGGGAACTCCATCATTCCTAACTGCTTAAACTGTATCAAATCATTCTTAAATAAACAAGTTAGAGGAAAACATTGAGATAAAGCTTTCAGTTAGAGAAGGTTACTGATATACAGTAGGTCCTAACTCTATAAATGCTATCCTTTATCAGAGAATAGTGAAAAATATGACATACATAGAAGGAAAACAATAACAAAGAAAGAAGCACTTCACCAATGATATAGACCAGGATCCCAAGAAATAGCTTGTTTATTGATGTCAAACCAGTTACAGTACTCAGGTCCAATGTTTCAGTTCAGCAATCATCTTCACTATTCAGCCTATCTAATCTATCACAAGCAGAGCTCCAAGGGCCAGTGAACATTATTTACAATCAGAAGTTTTTTGCTCAAATATATTTCCAAGTTCTGCAACCAACCCCTCACTCATCTTCTGCAGAAGTATATATAGAAGGATGAGGAGGTGAGATCTGATAAAGATCTTAGTTTTACAATTAATATAGACTTAATGAATTATTGGCCTTTGAGGGGCTCAATGAAGAAAATTACATACATATTCTCTGTATTAAATGATTTTACATAAAGATTTAAGCTCTGTGGGAGCTTTTGTTGACTTTTGAGGCTCTGTGTGGCATCGAAGTAACTCTGCAGATTTTCTTTGCATTAAGTTTCCTTGCAGAAGTAACTTTTTGGTTGCGCTGAGACAAATATCTGATCCTGATCAATAAATTCGGCCTCTGACTGATTACTTTGAGGCACAAGTGGCGTCGCGGTAGCTAGGGGGATCAATTTTCCTCAATTTGTGGCAGTGGAGGGTTTCCTGTCGATAAAACACTTTAGATTTTCCTTTAATTGTGTTTTAATTTGGGGGATTAGGCTTTTGATAATCATTCTTAGCCGTGATCCCCACAATTATGTCTTCCATCCTCTGTTCTGGTTCATTTTGATCTTCGTCACTGATACTCTGTGATTTGTGATTGACTTGCTGTGTTTTTGCTGATGTGCAGGGCCGTGCAGGGTTTGAAAGGCATCAATGCCTTCGCAAATCGTTGATAAACGTGGAGTCAAAACCCTGTGATGATTTTCTTTGGTGAATCGGAGGCAAGAGGATCGTCACCCTCTGTCTCTGAAACTTCTTTGAATTATGGAGGAGAAAACGTCGAAACCCTGCAAAATACAAAAAACTATTATAAAATCCTGCATATATAGGTTTACTGCTACAGAGGCATGTGGAGGAGGCGTGGCAGTTGGATGTCATCATCCGATGGTCAGGATTAATCGGAGAAGGCGGAAGAAAGATTGAATCAGAGCCATCGATCGCGCAGAGATTGACGGTCGGGAGCAAGGGAGAAAGTCAAAAACGGAGAATCGTTGACTGGGCGACGGAATCAGGACGATGGAATATGGACCGTCGATCTACAGATCAGAACGACGGTGTAGATTAATCTGGATGACGAGCTGTAGCCCAGTTAACTATCGGACATCTTTAGCGAGCGATAGCCGTTGGATGGCCTGCCCGAGATCGGACGGCGCACGGAAATATCGTTGGGCATCCATGTACGAACGATAACGCGCGATGAGCAAGCGGTTTTGAAAAAGTACAAGGGGTGTGTGTCACGCGATGTATGGAATCGCTGGCAATCGAGGAAAAACCGCCTTTGCAGAAAGGCGGTGCGATGAAAACCGCGCGGTTTCGGCAATCGGCTAGTGGATGGCGGGGACCACCGGGGAGACGAACTCTACACCGTCCGATCTGCAAATCAGATCGACGGTGGGGATTTAAACTGAAAATAGAACCAGCGGAAAATTTTATAATTTAATTAAAAACCAAAGAATTAAAATAATCAAAGGTTTTAATACTTCGGCGGAGAAATATTTAAAGGTTTGGCGCCCGACTGCGGGGCCGAGGGTCACATGAAGGGTCATACGATCAGGGATTTACACAGGAAGGGGCTAAGCCCCATATATATACAAAAATGTGGGTTTTTATGGTTTTCCAATGGAAACGGGGGTTCCGATAAGGCTGAAAAGAAAGTTTTCAACCTTGTCAAGGGGTTTTGATGAAGGGGAAAGGGAAAAATTATGTAAATGAGGGATTTTTCATGGGAGATGGAGGGATAGAAACTGAGGTTAGTTTTGGAAGAAGGGAAGGGGGAAAAATGTGCTTGCAACAGTATTATGGCTTGGAAATCAACAAGATTTCTAAGTGTAAAATGGGAACAACAGTGAAGTCTAGACAGAGGATAGGCATGAGGCCTTGAAGAGTCTTCAAGAGCCAACAATTTTTAGCAATGAAAATTGTTCCTTGAAGGCTCAAAAAAATTTTAGCCAGCATTTGGTATAACAAATTTTATAGCTGGCTAACAGTGGCTCCACTTGGGGATGATGCCTTCTTGAAGGCATCAAGAACTTCAGACCCGCATTCTCTGGGAGGCTGACCTGTGCCTGATCCATTTATGTTCTCTGGGAGGTTAACCTGTGCTTGATCCATTGGGCTACTTTTCCTTTGTTGAGATTACTTTTTCTGAAAACATATTAGCAACCATAAAAATAATGGATCTTCATCAATACAAACTTTCTAACTACCCAATCCTACTGATCTAAAAATTTTTCTTCATTAGAGTGCACTTGGATTGGCAAACTCTTTTACAACATTTTATTCTTTTGAAAGCATAAAACTAATCTAATTATACTCCTTATTTCTCCATGAACTCAGATTAAACAGTTGATTTCATATGCTTCTCTACCTATTCTACTATCTGTTGGGATTAAACTGTCCAACAGATTTTAATTCTCTAAATTCTAAGACATAAATTTAAAAACGGTCAAGTCAAGATTAAGCTGTTTGACTTGCTGTGATCTATGGCATAAAAACAAGCTGCACATAGACATTTATTTTGAAAAAAATTAAATCAAAATGGAAGGCTTAAGATCTGAAAGTTCAAAGAACTGCCTTCTCTTTTTAGAGCTCTGTTTTGAATTTTGTTTGAGCTGTTCTTTCTTTGTTTCTCTGGTTCAGATTTTGAGTTAATTAGAACCAGATTTACATGTTTTTTGACTCAGAAAAAGAAACATATTTGAGTCATCTCTTTTGGAAACTTAGGTTCAGGTTTTGAACATGTTTGAACCTTTCATTTCTATCCTAATCTATCTACTGATAAGCCAAGATTAAATAGTTTGGAAAATTGAATTCACTATCCTATCAGCAGAAAATTTAAAACTAATTAGTCAAGATTAGGCTGTTTGACTAACTAGAAGTGTGTTTTGTAGGAGTGGCATTTAAGCTTGCACACTTTCAGATTTGTTTCTCTTTTTTGGTATGGGGCTATACCTTTCTTGCTTTCATAATCTGCCCTCTTTTCTTTCTTTTCATTGTTTTTGTATTTTTTATTTTTACAACTTTGAATGAAATGGTGGATGAGATATTTATAGTGGAAAAAATATAAAAAGGCTTTTGGAACGTAACATGGATCAAGAGAAGTAATGCTTAAGCATCCTGCCATTGACAAGACCCCCAAACAGTTCTGCTCCATTCAACTCCCGCAAGAAAAATGCGTTGTTACCAGCAGTTGACTGAATAGAGTAAGGGACAAGCCATAAGTGGTCAAATTTTCCATGCTTGCCCTTCTCTTCCCTTCTTGAATCCCACTTTAGAACTTTGTCCCCAATCTTGAAATTGTTGGCCTTTGTTCTTCTGTCAAAAAGCTTTTTAATGTTGTCCTGCTTCTGCAATGCTTTGCTATACACTTCCTCTCTGGTTTGCTGAAGATGAATGTTCTGGTTCACTCGTCTGATCATATCATTTTCTTCAGTTTGTAACTCTTGAATCAAATTCATCACTGGTACACCAAGTTTGTTTGGAAAAATTGCATCAGTATCGTACACAAGATGGAAAGGTGACATACCAAAGGATTTCTTCAAATTCAATCTGTCAGCCCAAAGTGCATGAACCAGCTTTGTGTGCCAAGACTTCTTATTGTCCTCCAACAGTTTCTTGATTATGTTCACTAAGCTTTTTTTTTAGGATTCTGCAAGTCCATTACCTTGAGGGTAATAGGCCGTGGAATGCCCCAATGTTATGTGATATCTATGACAGAACTCAACCATTTTCTTTGATCCAAATGTTGCTGCATTATCAGTGATAATCTTGGTAGGACAGCCAAACCTGGAGAGAATGTTAGTCTCCATGAATTTTATGATAACTGAATCATTGGCCTGTCTACAAGGTATGGCTTCTATCCACTTAGTGAAATAGTCTGTGGCAGTAAGAATCCATCTATGTTGGGCAGAAGATGGTGGATGGATTTCTCCTATGAAGTCAAGTCCCCACTGTTTAAATGGGGCTTCAACAGTGATGGGATGCATAGGTAGGGGTAGAAGTTTTCTTTTGCCTTCAAAAAGTTGGCATTTATGGCAGGATATGATCATCTTGTGGATATCAGGAAAAAGAGTAGGCCAATAGAAACCAGCCCTCAAAATTTTGTTGGCTGTTGTCCTCCAGTATAAATGACCTCCACACTCTCCTTCATGGAACTCGTACCTAACCTTCTCTGCATCAAACTCAAGAAAACATTTAAGAAATACACCACTTGCATTTTTCCCGTAAATACATCTATCAATAATGAAATTGTTTACAGCTTTCAATTTGAGGAATCTTGCCTTTGTTTTTGTCAAACCAGGAGGAGTATTCAAATTAAACAAAACATAAACAATATTAGCATACCAAGGAGAATTCATAAAATGATCTTCAACTATAGGAGTTGAGAATTATTCTTGGTCATCCAAAGCATTAATCATATTAATATCAAGAACTTCAAAATTTGATTCAGCCATTAATCTAGCTAGACCTTGGCCTTTGATGAGCTTAGTGGGGTTTATCTCTAAATCATACTCAAGGATAATAGCAATCCACTTACCTCTCTTACCATCTGGGTCCTGTGTTAGAATGTCTTTAACAACTGAGTTTGGGACAAAGGCAATGATGTGTGAGTGAAGGATGCACACTCTGAAGTCTTTCAAAGCTTTAACCAAAGCAAAAGCTTGCTTTTCCATAATGTTATACTTCAAAGGGGCATCCTTCAATGCCTTGCTAAAAAATGCAATAGGCTTCTCTTGTCCTTGCGGATTTTTCTGTAAAAGGACAGTAGCTATGGTATGTTCCGATGCAAATGAAAAGACATAAAAATCTTTTGAAAAATCAAGACTTATAAGAACTGGTTTTTTGGTTAATGCTTGTTTCACCAGTTCAAAGGACTTCTTTGCTTCCAAGGTCCATTTTACCCCTTGTTCCTTCTTTAACATGTTTGTGATATTCCTAAGGAGCTCAGCCAAGTTGGGAATGCACCTTCTCAAAAAGTTAATCTTTCCAATGAAAGATTGTAACTCTTTGATGTTTCGAGGATGAGAGATTTGCAACATGGCCTCAATCCTCTTTGGATCTATCTTTATACCCTCCTCAGAAATAATGTGCCCAAGAAGTCTACCTTCTTGGAGACCAAATAGTGTTTTATTAGGGTTCAAAGATATTCCAAACTTTCTGCATTTCTCGAAAACTTTTCTTAAATGTTCTATGTGCTCTTCATCTATTTTTGAAAACACAGTGACATCATTAAGGTATATAATGATGAAGAAGCCCAGTTCCTCCGAGAATGCTATGTCCATGGCTCTTTGAAAAGTTGCTCCAACATTCATTAGACCAAAGGGAATTTTCACATACATGAAAGTGCCCCATGGTGTAGTAAAGGTTGTCTTTAATTGATCGGCAGGGTGAACTAAGATCTGATTGTACCCTGAATAGCCATCCAGCAAAGAAATTCTTCTAGACCCTACCACCCTTTGTAAAATTTGATCCATCTTCAGTAAAGGGTAGTTTCCTTTCAATGAAACTTTGTTTAAGTCTCTAAAGTCTATACAAAGCCTAATCTCTCCAGTTTTCTTCCTAACAGACACCAGATTAGATACCCATTCAGAATATCTAACAGGGACAATAATACCAGCATCATACATTTTCATGATCTCCTTCTGAACCAATGGTAACTAGACAGGGTTTATTCTGCGCAGTTTCTGTTTGAATGGTTTTTGGTTTTCTTTGAGGGGAATTTTATGCTGTATTATTTCAGTGTCATAGGAATTAAGATCTTCGTAACTCCACACAAAAACATCAGAAAACTCTTTAAACAGCTCTATGTATTTAAGTTTAATGTAAGCTGGTAAAGTTTTAGACAGTTTAATCATCATAGGTTTAAGTTCACTGCCTATATTACACTCCTCCACTTCAGTCTCTACAGGTTCCAGTTTTGGTTTATTTGCCACATCGTTAAAATCAAACAACTCTTCTAAAGGGGCCAGACCTTTAGGAAAAATTTCATCTTTGGAGTGTAGAGTTTCTAACTCCTCTGTTTCTAACTCTGCATTCAATTCTATTTTGTTTTCAAGTTTGCTAGATAACAGGTTTATATTAACAGGTTCAGGAGACGGTTCCTCTTCATCAAGGAAATTTTCTTCACTGCAGTCTGTATCAAAATCTGAGTCTGAACTGTGTAGATCAAATTCATTTCTGAATTGCATGAAGTCTTGTATTTGTTTATCATTGTCAAACACCTGCCAATACTTTTCATTATCAGGCACAGCTGGTCTAAATTTTATCTCAGTTGTACAGTCTTTGGTTTCATATGGCATCACTTAGCATGTCCTAACTGCAAAGGCTAAATTGTGGGCTGCAATGTTTTTCTTTCTTGGGACAAAAATCAATTTGGACTCGTCAAAGGTTTTCAAGAGGTCCATGACATCGTTTCAGTAGGCTCTAAGTCTGGGATGTTTTGCGTTATATTCCCCATTGACTTTCCTAATGACTAACTCTGAATCTCCATACACATTGATTCTTCTGGCTCCTAACTTTTTCAATAAGTGTAAGCCTAAGAGAAGGGATTCATATTCTTCTATGTTATTGGAACACTAAAAGTTTAATTTGCTGGAAGTGCTTTCTGTGTGGTTGTTTTCAGTGTTAGTAATCCAGACACCTGCACCAGCATTGTTCTTAGTGCAGGATCCATCAAAATACATACTCCATAGAGGACATTTCTTAGTTTCATCCTGGTTACTGTCCTCTTCAACTAACGTGTTCAAAGGTTGTTGTGGAAACTCAGCACTTAGTTGTATTTATTTTGATTCCCCAAGACCTTCATTTGTTTGAGGGTTGTTTTCTTGATCGTGAATGTTTAAGAGCAAAGGACATCTATCTTGTAGCTCAAGACCTTTGTTTAGTGTGCTAGATTTTACAGGTTCAACAAACTGTTTAGACACACCTACCTTGTGTTCCTCTTCCTCCCTGTTGGCCATTAATCCTGATAAGGTGACTTGTTCACCAAGTGTTTCATCATTAAACATAATAAAAGAATCAAGGCCTGTATTTACAGAATACAGGGGAGAGTTTTGTGGTTTGTCTTGACTTGTAACTGTGAATTTCATATGGGATTCCATGTAAAGTCTTCTAGTTTGATTGAAAACATGGATAGTCGCATAGGTCATGTCCATTTGCATAGTCCCTTGTAACTTAGCCCCCCAAGATCTTGATAATAACATTCCATACTTTGGGGGCACATCAACCACAATCGTGGAATGGGAAGTTCAAGAATGGCTTGAACTTTCAAAGGGTCAAGAGTGATACCATCCTTAGACACGATGAAGCCTAAGAGACGGTCGGCAGGAACGCAAAAGACGCATTTCAACGGGTTAAGGCGGATATTATACTTGCGACATCGGAGGAAAATGGTACGCAGATCGTGGAGGTGCTGCGCCCGATGCTTAGAACGTGCAGTGAGGTCGTCTAAATAAGCAAGGATAATGTGAGCTAAGTCATGGAAACAATAAGACATGGCCCGTTGAAAAGTGGCGCCGGCGTTTTTGAGGCCGAAAGGCTTGACCCGATAAGCAAAAGTTCCCCACAGACTAATGAACGCGGTTTTGAGTTGATCGGCAGGACGGATAGCAATTTGGTTGTATCCGGAGAAACCATCCATAAAGGATAGAACCTCATGCCCCGCACACTCATCAATGATTTGGTCAATGAACGGTGTGGGGAAGTTGTCTTTGGGACAAGCTTGGTTCAAGTCGCGAAAGTCCGTGCAGACACGGATGGTGCCTTGTTTCTTGAGAATGGGAACTGGGTTGGATACCCAAGTGGTGTATTCAATGGGGTAAATGAAACCAACCTGCTTGAGCTTATCGATTTTGGCTTTGATAGCGTCACGTCTGGAAGGATGAATGGGTCTCAACTTTTGATGGACCGGTTTGGCGTCAGGCCATGTATCGATATGGTGTTCGACAATGGCGGGATCGAGTCCGGGCATTTCAGAATAGGACCAGGTGAAAATATCGCAGAATTCTTTGAAAAGCTTGGTGTAAGCTTTGATTTCTTCCGGGGTGCATTGAGCGCCCAAGGTGATATATTCTTCGATACCTGGGGTGACTGAAATGTCGATTTTGATGGTAGGAGAGATATTGGCCATGTTTCCTTCTTCGAAAGCATCAGGTGCAGGGATGGGGTTTTTGAACCAATCGACTGCATTGGGGATGAAGTCTTTGGTTTCCACAGCAAATTGGTCATGGGACTGCTGTGGGAGGAAGTATGCGCGATGGTGCATATCGTCCCATGGAAAGTCCGGGTTGGTCATGGCTTCCCTAATGTCTTCATCGGATTGGAAGATGGGAAGACTGGAGGAAGAGAGGTCACCCGAGGAGGTAGTGATGTGTGATGGGTCATCAGGAGGAGAAGGGCTCAGATGTGCAATATCAACAGATCCAAGGTCGGCTGAGGAGCCGAGAGTATCTACAGGTTGAAGGGTAGGTGAACTATCTCGCAAGGATGATGACAGGTACAGAATGGTGATTGACGACTCTGTTGGCTCGATAGCGGGAGGAGGAATGTGAATGGGAGTAGGAAGATCCTCTGGTCCTATCGAAGTGGCCTTGAATTGGCGGTACATGTCCAAGGAGGAACGATACTCGTCAAGGTGGGGACAGAGGTGGGTGTAATGGCCGTGGAAATCGCACAAAGCACAAGGGTGGTTTGTGCGCAAGGTTTTGAGTTTCGGGATAGAGTCCGGGATAGTGACGTAGACTTCGGGGATGTCAGAGTCGAGAAACGTCTCGTTAACCAGAATCTTGAGGTGCGGCAATTCAGGACACATATGGGTGGCGTGACCGACGATATCGCACAAATCGCATTGGATAGCGGGTTTTGGCGGTCGCGGAGGGGTAGGGGTTGTCGGGGCGGCCTGGTCCTGATGGGTTGCCCCCTTACGAGCTTTGCCTTTCTTTCCGGGGGCTCGCACCACAGGGGTAGGGTCTTGTGGAGGTGCTGGGGGCCCGGAGGAAGTGAGGGGGACCGGTTGAACCGGTGTCAAAGCAAGGTAAGGTTTGGGGTGACCGGGAGGGGTAGCGGCTGGAGGGTCAATGTACCAGACGAGCATACCGAGGGTCAGGTTAGGGAGAGAGAGGGTGGCCATGACGGGGATAGAAAATACTCCGGGAGGGGGAGCCAGGAAAGGTATCTGCCCAGTAGGGTAATGACCAGGAGGGACGGCTCCGAGATGGTTAAGGCCAGGGGGAACCGATCCAGGAGGATAAAGGGGGTCAGGGATACCAGTTGTAGGGGGAGGGCCAGAAGGAGGAGGTCCGGCTGGCTGAGATGAATGGCTAGGAGCGGGGTGCGGAGGGCGAGGGGGAGGTTGCTGACTAGCCGAGGCAGGCCGCGTAAGGGCAACCTGAGACGATTGCATCATGCAAACATTCGATAAGCTGGGATCAGTGATAGGAGGGGGGGGAAGGTTAGGGAAAGTTCCAAGCAAGGAGGAATCTTTGTAAACGCCGGGGGAGACACTGGTCAAGGAATCGACGGTTTGCTTGTTGGCTACAGAAGAGATGGTCGTCTCAGGTGAGGTCTGATATTATGGCTCATGATATGTCAATTGGTCAATGGTGACTATATTTCCATTATGGGGAAAAGACATCTTGCGGAAAACCGCGGATGGGACAGCAGACATAGCATAGGTGTAGCTTCGCCCCAATAGAATGTTGTAATCTAGCGGGGCATCGATGACTTCAACGTCAACGCAAACAATCTTACCGGCGAGGGTGATAAGAAAATTACGAAACAGGCCAATGGGCTGGGAGGCATGGCCTTCCCACGCTCGAAGGGTGATCGTGGAAGGGGCCAACTCAGGGGATCCGAGTTGCTTCCAAACCGAAGCGGACATCACACAGGTGGATGCCCCCCCATCGATTATGCACCGGGAAACGTTGGCGTTCCGGATTTTGACGGGGATTTGGAAGGCGACGGAAGGAGGGAGAGGAGGATGGTCTGATTGAGTAGCGTCGAAAACAATCATTTGGTCATCAGCAGGATCTACAGCGCCCACGGCAGATAGTAGAGCCTTCTTTTGGGAAGGGCACGACTGGAGTAGTTCCAGTGTGGAAATGGCAACAGGGGATTGCGCCAAATCATCTACTATACTATACGAATGAGCAGCTCGACCAGAAGCAGCGTTTCGACGTAGGGGTCCCTTAGGAATCTTGGTATGAACCTCAACTTTGGGTTGAGGGATATGTAAGGGGCCACTATATGTCAAAAGAGGCTCTGTAGAACCTGAAGAAGGAGGCTCGGGGGCAGACTGAGCAGGAGGCTTGGGGTACTGGCGAGACCGAGTTTGAAGGTGAAGGTCGACGGTCGGGGAAGGATCGGAGTGCATCATAAGGATCTGGTAATCAGAGGAACCAGAAAGGGAAGGGGGAGTGGCGACCTGGCTGTCAGGAGGTTGGGTAGCCACGAATCCTTGCTGAGGGAAAGGATCAGTAAACACAGCTGGTTGGGTAGTGGCCACATTAGGAGGAGCATGAGGGGAGGCGTGTTGTCCGTGCAATGTGGCTTGAGACTCCCACATCTGCCGCATCTGGGGTAAGAGGGGACAATCATGGGTATAATGACCATAAACACCGCAACACGAACAAGGCTTGTTTGTGTGAAGCGACCTGTCCGGCTTGGGCTGAATGCCCTGTTGCTGGTTGGCAGTGTTAGGGTCCACACCAGAATTGGGTCCACGGGTACCAGGGGCAGATTGGTTTGGATTGCCTCTCCACCTTCTTTGAGAAGAAGGGGGATTAGTCACGCCCTGCTGTGCAAATACTTGCCATGGAGGGGGCTGTAAGTGTTGTTGCGGGTTTGGAGGAGGCAAGGGAGATGGAAGCGCATATGCTGGAGGAGCTGGTGCACCAGGCTGCGGATAAAGGTAATGGTTAGGTTGGGCAACATTGAGGTAAGCAGGAGGTTGGGCAAAAGGAGGAGGCATGCCGTATCCTGGATACATGCTACCGGGAGGGGGAAGAGTGCTAGAGGTGCCGGCCCCTCCCTGAGGGAGACCACAGCCCATAGGAGGTTGAGCGTACGGATGGGAAAGGGCTCCAACGATACCATCGGTGGAATGAGATGCCCCCGGGGCGTTAGCGCCGCCGGGCCTGGGGAGGTCAGGAAGAACGGTATAAACATAACCAGATTGAGCGTAGATCAGGTCATATTTCAAGGCTATTTGGAGGGCGGCTTCTTTGGTTTGAGGAAAATGGGAGGCGACATCCTTGCCGATGGGAGCCGGAAGGGTGCGAAGGAACCAGTCCATATAAACCCGATCTTCGAAGGGAGGGGCTCGACATAAGCTCCGTCTTCTTCGCCATTCCTGAACATGGGCAGAAAGGCGGGTTGAAGAGGATTTCTTGAAGGAAGTCAAGAGCTCCATGCCAGTGTCGTATCGGAGAGGGAGCTGGAAATAAGACAAAAAGGCTTGGGCAAGGGTCGCAAAGGTGGTATGGGAAGAGGTGGCTTGTTCAACATACCATTTAGAAGCTTCACCGGTAAGCGCGCGTTGGAACAAACGAAGACGGATGGAGTCATCGGTAATGGAATTGGAGGAACACCACATGTGGAAAGATCGGACATGATTGGTTGGATCTTCTCCAGCTTGGCCTTCGAACTTAGGGATGTTGAAATGGAGCTTGGTTGGCATGGTAGGCCAACCAACATCGTGGCGGATAGGGTCAT
This sequence comes from Pinus albicaulis, assembly GCA_034641835.2. Taxonomy (NCBI): domain Eukaryota; kingdom Viridiplantae; phylum Streptophyta; class Pinopsida; order Pinales; family Pinaceae; genus Pinus; species Pinus albicaulis. Next base: position 634,841,174 of record CM076584.1, read on the forward strand.
TGATCAACTGATTGAAATCGGGGAGGCTGAGGCCTGCAATGTACGGAAGCAAGGGGGTGGCCGGGGTAGTTCCTGTGGCAGTTCCGCTAGTAGTCGGGCCGGCATTAGGGCCGGGAGAACCGCTAGCGTTAGGCCCTGGACCAGACATAGTGAAGGTGGCAGGGGGAGAACCAGGAGGAGAAGGAGAACTCGATGAATCAGGAGAGGAGTCGGAGTGCGGACTCGAAGGAGGACTGGCTCGACGACGGCGGGGCGGAGCAGGTCGATCAACTGGAAACTGAGGGTGAAGGCCAAGAAGTCTCCGGGAAAGGCGCCTAGGGGGCGCAATGATGACAGGAAGAAGGAAACCGACAGGGGCAGAAAGGGACAGAATCAAGAGAAGTCAAGGGCAGACAAGGTGCAGTGACAATTGATTTTAGAGTCTTTGCCAGGTGGTGTTAACCAGGCGCTTCTTCGCTTAGGGTCAGTGTGTGGCGTGCGTTAATTTTAATTTTTAAACCCTTTCCGTTTTGAGAGCAAGAAAAAAGTGTGCTGCGTAGCTAAAAATAAACCTACAGAGAACAGTATATAATGCTGAAATAACAGAAAAATAACAGCTACTTGTGCATCTATCTAACCCAAGAAGGTGGGTCTCTCAAAACTAATCTGAAAAGAAAGGGAAAAATCTAGGCAAAACACATGGAAAAGAGGCCAATAGATCTAAGGTCAAAAGGGACAGGGATCTAAAGGATAAAGCTGCTGAAAAGAGGTGCAGATCACAGCCAAAAGACAGAGGCAAGGTGGCTGGAAAAAGGAAGGAAATCAGCAAAAAGCGAAGGGGGCAAGGTGGTGGCCCTAAAAGTAGGTCCAAGAAAATCTTCAGGAGGTGATTTGAGAGGTAGAAGAGCTGCAAAAACCAGATCTATGCATGGAAAGACATTAAGCAGAAAAAATAAGGGTTTGCTCCATATACCAATAGACAAGACAAGAACAATTTTTGAAAGAATTTTTGTATTAATCGGGCACCTGGGAGGAAAAAAAGAAGGCGTATCCAATTCTCCTAAGTGGGATGGGTTCTTGGAAGTCCTCAACACTTCAGATCTAAAGTCTCTCTCTCTTGTTGGTGTAGAAAACCCACACAAAGAATGGAACTCAAAGGGAGCTCTCACAGCAAATGGCAGAAAATGGTGACCAAGTGTATAGATCCAGAGTGATCTAATAGGCAACAAAAGGTGAAGAATGGTAGGAAAAACCCTCCTATTTATAACAAAATATTAGTCATTCTAGATCTGCATGGGTTATTCAGATCTAGATCCACTTTTTATGGAATATTTTATTATATTTGTTGGAGGGAAAAGGTATTCGACTTGGGTCAAATCCCTTAATTTGTCAAAAATAAATAAATAAATGATTTATTTATCTTTTTAAGGAAGCGGTTAGAAGATAATCAAATAAATAATGATTTATTTAATTATTTAAGGAAGTGGTTGAAAGATAATTAAATAAATCATTATTTATTTGATTAATGGTGGTTGATTTTGTCATATTTAACAAGGAATATTATTTAAATAATTATTCCTAGAAAATAATAAGATAACTATGGGTTTATCTCATTAATTTCTTTGTTTTTGGGTTAAACATGACTGGGAATAATAATTAAATTATGGTTTAATTAATTATTCCTTGAGGAAAATTAAACAAATATAGGTTTGTTTAATGTTTCCTTTTGGGGTTTCCTAATTAACATAGTGAAAGCAGTTTTACTTGGGGTAAAACTGGTCTTACATGGTGTACTTGGGTCCATCTAATGATAAAAGGTTAGATGACCAAAAAATGGTGTAACGCTAAGTTAACACAGAGGTCTTTAATTAATCCTAAACATCTTACTCTGCTAGAATCAAAGGAGTAAAGGTCTTTGTAAGGTCTGGTGATTTCTAAACCAAGGCTCTCCATTACAGCTTTTGGCATTAAATTATGAGAAGCCCCATAATCATGCAGAGCATTGTGAAAATTTTTGTCATGAACGTTTAAACTCACATAAAAGGGAGGAACATGTCCCTCTTGATATCTACCTTCAATCTTAGAACCAAAAATCAACTCTGGTTGGTCATCATTAAGACTGACCGTGTCCTCATTTTCTTCTATTTTCAAAGCCTTCAAAATTTGGGTTCTATATACATGTTGGGCAGCTAACTCAATGAGGGGAACAGAGATTTTGATCTTTGAAATTTCCTGCTCCAGGCTGAAAGGAATTTGACTCTTTAAAGTGTTGATTTCAGCCTTATTAGCTGTCAGTCTATCAGCAATATCAGCTTGCTGATTTGTTTTATTTACACTTAACAAAATTGTTTTTGCAGCCGTACTAGCTGAAGTGTTAGTACTGCTAATGTCTGCACTCTGATTTTCATTGTTTTGAGTGCTTTTACCTTTTCCTTTATCATAATTTACAGCCACTGTTTTTTCCTTTTTTTTAACAACTTTAGGTTTGGTTGCAGTGCTGTTTTGTGAAGATTCGTCAGGGGTTTTGTTGTTGGGGGTTTGTTGACTAGTTCTACTTCTAAGGTCGTATTCTCTTTGAGGCTCTATGATGACATTTTCCATGTCTTGATAACAATTTTCATCATCATCTCTTTTGTCATCATAAGGTGTGTATAGACCTTGTTTTCTATCATAATGAATCTCAAAGTCATCATGGTCTACCCCCAGCATGTTGATATCTTCTTCCTCTACTATTTCATCTGTTTCCTCAACCTCACTTACATAGTTTTGATGAAAGGGAGGAGTGATATGCTGATCATCTTCCCTAGGTCTGTTATGAGGTTGGTTCCTTCTAAAATTATGATTCTGGTTCTGATTCCTATTTTGAGGAGCATTTTGGTTTAGGCTTGTTTGTGCTCTCTTAATTATGCTCATTTCTTCCATCATTTTCTCCATTTTTGAGTTGGAGGTAGAGGGTGCAGATTCCTCTCTAAAGGACACTCTCTTTTCATTTTTCATTCTTGCTCTCTTCTCCATTAAGTTGTCTTCCACAGAAAGAGCACCTCTTTGCATATCTTCAAGAGTTGCAAAGTCTCTCTCTCTCTCAGCTGATAGGTCGTGTCAGAGTCAAATACTTCAGGAAACTTGTTTAAAGCTGAGCCTTGTGGAGGTTTTAGTTCCGAGGAAAGTGCGTTATACACACTATTGAATCTAGTGCAATAAGCTTGCACACTTTCCCCAATGTTTCTATGGAGGTTCTTGTAGTCAGAAAGGACTTGGAGAGGGTTCTTCTTTACTTCCCATTTGTTTAATAATGTTTGATGGAAGGCTTGGAGATCATTAATACTATGGGGGGCTAAAACTTTGAACCACTTTCTCACTTCTCCCCCTAAGCTCTGAGAAAATAACCTAAGCTTGACAGAATCATCATCAATTTCATTTCTGTCAAAATAGTCATTCATCTTATCCACATGTTGTGATGCATTTGTAGCATTGTTGGCATCATATAACGGAATTTTGGACTGATATTCCTGTGGAAGATTGACTAATGGTACAGGAAGAACTAGGGGAGCATACCATGCTGCCATGATAGGTGGTGGGGGAGGATTTACAAGGAGTGGATTAACAACAGGAACAGTGGGCCGAAGTGGAGTGGTTTGAACAGTGGATGTAGGGTGAGCAGAAGTGGGTGGACCAGGAATAGACTGCTGAGTTGATCTTGGATGAGAGACACCTAAGTTGTGAAGGAAATGTAAATCGGGAGGTGTTGTTTCTCTGCTAACAAGAGGTTCACTTGTTTCAGGAGATGATAGTGAAGACTCAGAATCTAACTGATCTAAATCACCAAGAGACCTAGTTCTAAATGGATTTACTAAGTCAACTTGAGATTGTTTTAGAGCTGAAAGATTTTCAGGAACTGAACTAGCTCTCAAGGGTGGCCTGAAAACAGTTGACAATTTAATCTTAGGAGATTTCCTAAGGATACCTTCTGGGTTATCAACTACTTCAGGTGGGTCTGGGTCAGGATAGGCTCTAGTGTGAATCTTTCTGGGAGCCACTATGTTGTGTTATTAGACCCAAATAAACAAGAAAATTTCAACCAGGTATGACAGTCTTTGAGAGGTTAACTAATCTGTTTACACAAATCTTAATCCTACAGTCCTCTAACTGAGTTTGAATGATGTTATAATGATGAGGTTTCTTCCCAGTGGAGTCTTAAGGTCTGCTAAGGATTTTGGAGTCGCCAAGTGGAAGTTTTTATCTCCTAAGGAGGTAAAAGGTTTTATGGTCCACCACCATGTTTATTGGATACCAATCTGAAATATTTTTTAGGTTTTTCTAAGTTATTTTTCAGTTGTATGGTTTTTAAGAATATCCTAACTTTGTTTAAAAACTTAGCTATGGTTATGAGACAAAGACAATTTACTCTTATGGCTAAGCCAGCTAATATTTCAAGGTTAGATAAAGTCTTAAGAGAATCCTAGGCTTTACCTAGCTTTTCACTGATTCAAACAAGTTTTACCATGACTACCACTCTTGGTAGTGCTTGAAAAGGCTGCTTTTTACTCTCAAAGTTTTATAAAGATGAAAAATGATCCTGGGTTCAGTTCCCCAGTTGAGTCGCCATAAATGTTAGGTGTTGATGACTCAGCTGGTTAATATAGCAAATGTTCTTGAACCAAATCCCTGATATCCTATGGTTATGCTAAAATGAAAATGTTTCTGGGTTTCTTCCCCAGCGGAGTCGCCAGAAATGTTAGGTATCTGTAATTTTAGTAGATTGGTGAGACTAAAACTGCAGAAGAAACATCGTTTCAACCAACTTTGGGATTCTAGGATCTAGCCCTCTTGAATCTGGAGAGGGATCTCTCCAATAAGTGCAAAGATGGATTTGTCTTTGAAGTTTGGGGTTATGATATTAGGCTAGTTATGAAGGCCAAGGGTTGTTTTGTTTTTGGATGGTTGAGCATGAAAATTACTTGAGGGGAAAGTTCTAAATGCAAAACAGTTTCAAAAGTGAGAAGTTGCAAGTGAATAGAACAACTAGGCTAAAAAGATAGATATAACGCTGGTTTTTAGTCCATTGGGCTATGGAGTCATATCTGGGCTTTAATTGAGCAACAACATCAAGAGCGATCCAAGGGGCAAGTCATCTATACCACAAGATTATTGAGATTAAAATGATGGAAATGAAAACAATAAAGTGTTGGAGGGGTGGAAACTGATAATAATTTCACAAAGGATTTATAGTTAGTCCAAACAAGAAAAGCCTCTTAAGTAACTGTTTAAAACCAACCAAGTGCAGGGCTAACCATTGACCTCTTGGGCAAGTTTTTATTAAAGGATCTTAATTGACAAACAATCCAGTAATCCACATAATTACCTTCAGAAAGTATGAAAACACATAAGAAAAACAAAGTGTAAACGTAAGAACAGATAAAGTACTTTAAAACCTATTCTGATTTCAGTCAACACCAAGGGAAACTTTCAGAATCTGCTTTTGGATAAAAACTAGGACCAGGGCACACCATATCTTCCATAGTCATCTTTAATAAGTAAATAAGGAAAATAACTTTCAAGAACAAGGTTTAAAGCAAACAGTAGGACGAGCGAACTCCAGCAATCCTAACTGCTTAAACTGTATTAAATCATTCTTAAATAAACAAGTTAGAGGAAAAAATTGAGATAAAGCTTTCAGTTAGAGAAGGTTACTGATATACAGTAGGTCATAACTCTATAAATGTTGTCCTTTATTAGAGAATAGTGAAACAATATGACATACATAGAAGGAAAACAATAACAAAGAAAGAAGCACTTCACCAGTGATATAGACCAGGATCCCAAGAAAAAACTTGTTATTAATGTCAAACCAGTTACAGTCTTCAAGTCCAATGTTTCAGTTCAGCAATCATCTTCACTATTCAGCCTATCTAATCTATCACAAGCAGAGCTCCAAGGGACAGTGAACACTATTTACAATCAGAAGTTTTTTGCTCAAATATATTTCCAAGTTCTGCAACCAACCCCTCACTCATCTTCTGCAGAAGTATATATAGAAGGATGAGGAGGTGAGATCTGATAAAGATCTTAGTTTTACCATTAATACAGACTTAATGACTTCTTGGTCTTTGAGGGGCTCAATGAAGAAAATTACATACATATTCTTTGTATTAAATGATTTTACATAAATATTTAAGCTCTGTGGGAGCTTTTGTTGACTTTTGAGGCTTTGTGTGGCGTCGAAGTAACTCTGCAAATTTTCTTTGCATTAATTTTCCTTGCAGAAGTAACTTTCTGGCTGCTCTAAGACAAATATCTAATCCTGATCAATAAATTCGGCCTCTGACTGATTAATTTGAGGCACAGGTGGCATCGTTGTAGCTAGGTGGATCAATTTGCCTCAATTTGTGGCAGTGGAGGGTTTCCTGTCGATAAAACACTTTAGATTTTCCTTTAATTGTGTTTTAATTTGGGGGATTAGGCTTTTGATAATCATTCTTAGCCGTGATCCCCACAATTATGTCTTCCATCCTCTGTTCTGGTTCATTTTGATCTTCGTCACTGATACTCTATGATTTGTGATTGACTTGCTATGTTTTTGCTGATGTGCAGGGCCGTGCAGGGTTTGAAAGGCATCAATGCCTTCACAGATCGTTCATAAACGTGGAGTCAAAACCCGGTGATGATTTTCTTTGGTGAATCGGAGGCAAGAGGATCGTCACCCTCTGTCTCTGAAACTTCTTTGAATTATGGCGGAGAAAACGTCGAAACCCTGCAAAATACAAAAAACTATTATAAAATCCTGCATATATAGGTTTACTGCTGCGGAGGCATGTGAAGGAGGCGTGGCTGTTGGATGGCATCATCCGACGGTCAGGATTAATCGGAGAAGGCAGAAGAAATATTGAATCAGAGTCGTCGATCGCGCAGAGATCGACGGTCGGGAGCAAGGGGGAAAGTCAAAAACGGAGAATCGTTGACTGGGCGACGGAATTAGGGCGATTAATCTAGATGACGCGTCGTAGCCCGGTTAACTATCGGGAATCTTCAGCGAGCGATAGCCGTTGGATGGCCCGCCCCAGATCGGACGGCGCACGGCAATCTCGCTGGGCATCCACGTACGAACGATAATGCACGATGAGTAAGCAGTTTTGAAAAATTACAGGGGATGCATATCACGAGATGTATGGAATCGCTGGCGATCGGGGAAAAACCACCTTTGCCCAAAGGCGGTGCGATGAAAACCGTGCGGTTTCGGCACTCGGCTAGTGGATGGCGGGGACCACCGGGGAGACGTACTCCGCACTGTCCGATCTACAGATCAGATCAACGGTGGGGATTTAAACTGAAAATCGAACCGGCGGAAAAGTTTATAATTTAATTAAAAACCAAAGAATTAAAATAATCAAAGGTTTTAATACTTCAGCAGAGAAATATTTAAAGGTTTGGCGCCCGACTGTGGGGCTGAGGGTCACATGAAGGGTCATACGATTAGGGATTTACACGGGAAGGGGATAAGCCCCATATATATACAAAAATGTGGGTTTTTATGGTTTTCCAATGGAAACGAGGGTTCCGATAAGGCTGAAAAGAAAGTTTTCAACCTTGTCAAGGGGTTTTGATGAAGGGGAAAGGGAAAAATAATGTAAATGAGGGATTTTTCATGGGAGATGGAGGGATAGAAATTGAGGTTAGTTTTGGAAGAAGGGAAGGGGGAAAAATGTGCTTGCAACAATATTTTGGCTTGGAAATCAGCAGGATTTCTAAGTGTAAAATGGGAACAGCAGTGAAGTCTGGATAGAGGATAGGCATGAGGCCTTGAAGAGTCTTCAAGAGCCAACAATTTTTAGCAATGAAAATTGTTCCTTGAAGGCTCAAAATTTTTTTAGCCAGCATTTGGTATTACAAATTTTATAGCTGGCTAACAGATTGGACTTCCATGTCATCAGTTGTCATGTTCTGCAATATTTTTTTTTTAAATTGCCTGTTCTAAACGGCGATCAACAGACCATAACTCCTTCATCCAAACTCGGTTTTTGACAAAACAAGTTGTGCTGGATTTCTTGCGACGGGACGGTTGCTTTGAGTCTAGTTTGGTGCAATTCTGAGCACTTTCATTTTGAGCTAATTTTTTCCCCTGATCTAGATTCTTATCAACGACGCAGTTCTTCAAGGGACCTTCCTTTGATCAATACAATATCTTCCAAGGTTAATGAAGCCAAAACAAAAATAATTTATCTTCTAAAAACTTGTTCCTGTAACTTGATATTCCTACAATTCACACCTACATTTTTAGCCTCTTTTGTAGATGCAAAACCCTAGTTCTTTGCACATGTGAGAGAGAGTGGAGAGAGATAGAGCCCAACAATAAGTTTTTCCTTGACTTCTTGCCTTGTAGACCTTTTCTCCTCATTCCTTTCCTCCTTTAATCTTAGATCAAACCTTTTCTTGAGAGATCAAACTTGTGGTGAAGTGAGTGTGAAATGAGGTACAATTTCTCCTTTATATAGCCTTTCTAAGGGGTTGAATTCCCTAATTTAGGCCGACTTGTACATTTGAGGTTTCTAGGGATTTCTGGACTCAAAATAAATTCCTTTACAAGATATATTTTTCCCGAGAGGGTCTTATAAATATGTTTTTGACTCTCTTGACTCATGACAATAAATCCTATGACCTAACAAACCTTAGAAGCATGAAGAATGTGCTTTTAATTAGAAGACCATTAACAAAGAGCATGAAACCAATTATTTAAAATAATAATCATTTCTTTTATTCTTTTGTTTGTTACGTAATATACGTATTGAAATGAGTACAACAAAAATTATGAAGACCGAAACTAGTTATATTTCCAACACCTTGACCCAAAGGTGTTTCTATGTTGAGACCCCTAAAGAGATTTGGAGATTTTCGGTGTTATCCCCAAAGCCTAAGACATAGGCTCCACCATTGGAAATATTATAAAAAGAGGAATTCAGAGGGGTATTGTACTCTTTACAAGGATTCACTAGGTAGGAAATGGAGAGGGCTTCGAGAATATTGAGCTCTCAAGGGTCTACAATTCCCCTCAATTCCTCATTAGGAGAGACCTTTCTTTCCCATCACCCAAATTAGGGGAAATAAAGAGTGAAACATATAAACTTCCATCTCGATGGAACAAATCATAAAATAAAGGAGAGATAGGTAAGTAATCACAAGAATAAGTTTAAGTGATGGCTCTATCCATTCACACTAGGTTTTGTTGAAATGAAGGAAAAAAGGTTATTGGTCGAGAGCCCGCCTAGTTGTAAGAAATATTTCAAATATCTTAAATCCATGGAATAAAAACATATATAACAATGAAATTCCTACTATATCCATGGGGATCCACTTCCCTAGATCAACAAGTTTCCACACATTTAGTAGCCAAATTTTTAGATTTAGAATTTTTTTGGGCTTAAGGAACTTGATTTACAACTCAGATACAAAATTCCAATTGCAAAGATGAATGGAAATGTATTAAGAAAACTAGAAGTTCAATAAAAATAAACATTTAAATTCACATGAGAGAACTTAAAGAATAGGAGATAAACAATGGAACACCATAAATATTCACACAATACATATATTTTACCATAGAAACCATTAAATGGGAAAACCAACCAACCTTTGAAATTCACTACTCTCATATACTCGACCAAATATCAAACCCATATTACAATGAATGTCCACCTTATTCCATAGCTAATACCAATGCTCTTTCTCATACATAGCTAATCTCTATATTTCATGTTTTTTTCATTATCCTTCATCATCCTTCTATAATGCTCTAGTTATAGGTACAAAACCCCTTAATTCATATCTTCTTGAATCAATAGAGGCGACCAAAAATCATTGGAAAATATCTTAGGAATTTTGGGATTTCTAACCATTTTTAGACATATTCTGACTATAGTCAATTTCCCTTTGATCCCACTAATCTCAATCAAATATGTGCATGTGCCTAACTATTATCCATTTGATTATTATAGTCAATTATTGATTTCCATCCGTTTCTCAACTACCCATCAACTTTCACTAAGGTCATTTCTCTCGACTTGAATTTAAACACATCCACTCAATTATCAACTTGACTTTGATCATCCTGCCAACTTGTTTTCATAGTCGATTTTCCTTGAATAGAATTGTTGAGTTTTATTCCTAGTCATCTTACCCTAATAGTTATTCAATAAACTAAACTCTAATCAACTAATATTACTTGCAAAGTCCACAACACTCAACATATTTAAGGTACTAGGTTCCCAAAAAAAATTATGTTAAGTATTCTTTGAAAACCTTAGGGGGGAATCAACGACCATGTGCCATACATATGGAAATTTTCACAACAAAAAAGCACATGTACATATTCCAAGAATTGCACATAATTTCAAGAGCCCAAAATTAATTTTATCGAGTCAAATAATTCCTTTCTCTTATCAGCCTCCACTAGTACATGCACTATAGAGTGCACCTCTCCAAGAAGGAATCTATCAGTGACCACTATAGTATTCCTATACAATCCCCAATGGATTTTAGCATAGGAACTAACCAAAATCCCAAGGGTAGCCTCAAAATTATTACCATGACTAGGAATTGTCCCATTATTTTTTTAGTTGCATTGAATAATGCATGACAGTGTTTCACTGGACAAAAACGAAGAGTCCATGAACCAAACACCTTTTAAAATATCCAATGCCTCCTCCTTCAATCGAAAAATGAAACTACATCAACCCTTTTCCACAAGGTGACACTTAGGTACATATTTTAGCCTAGCACACCAAGTGTGGTCCATTCAATTAATTAGGATATTCAAAGGAGCCATTTTTCTTGAGAATTTCCCAACCAAAGTCATTTCTTGTAGGTCCAAAACTTTTCGAAGCCCATGTCTTGGAAAAACACTAGTGATACACTACCCTTGGTTCTTCACCACCTTTATCGTCTTCCTATTTTTCAGGTCAAAACTATGGGAATCATCCCCTCCTTGTAGCAATCCCTCATCTAAGAGTGAGTCAAAAAACCATAAATTAGAACCAGGATCATTTTGATGAAGAGTGGTTTCTAAACTTGGACAATATTTTTCTAAAGGAATGGATGAAGGTATGTGATTCCATCAATTAATTGTTGATGAAGTAACCCCACTAACACATGGATATGAACAATAAGGATCAACCCCCTCTAAGACATATTGGCAAGGATCTATCAAGAACACGGTCTTCGAATTATCCCCTCTGTCACAAATGGCATGAAATATTCATAACTTGCTAGCTCGTAATAAGTGTACTATCTTGTCAATGAACTGAGATCTAATAAACATATCATTATCACAATTTTTTCTAATGATATGGTGAATAAGGGAGGTTATATTAAGTGGTGAACGAAAAAAAAAATTCCTTCAAAATGTCATCTTTTAAATAATTAATCAAAGGGTTATATGTCTCCACATCACAACATTCGAACAAACCTTAGCCATCTACTTTAATACTTACATCAAAGTCAACATGTTATCATGGTTGGCATCAATGATGGAGTAAGGATTAAATCATTTTTGGGAAGTGTAGAGAAATATTCCTCAACAAACCCATGGCTTATTATGTGATGTGCGGCTAGGTTCACATGGGTTCAGTGAATGGTAGGAACTATGGGAGTATGAAGGGAGTGTCATTTATATTGTTTAGAAAAGAAGGGACAAAAAAAAGAAGTACCCTAGTGGTGGTTAGGAGGTAGACACATGACAACTATTGAAAAGAGATAAATAATGGTTGGATGTCTGGGGTTGGATAGGTAGATTGGGATAATTAATGATTAAAAAGAAAAGGGAGGACTACAAAGGAAAAAGGGGTTATGGAGAGCCCTTGTGAATAAAGTTAAATCCAAAAGAAATGAAAAATATTCATAGAACCCATCATATATTTTGTTTTCTAATGTAGAAAATATAACAAGGGGATTCAATCTAATCTTGTAATGTACTAAAACAAAATATTGAATCCTTCTACAATTTGCGAAAGAAAAAAATGATTGCACAATCACCTAAACAGTAAGAGAAAGAAACAATCAATCACACGGCACAAGATGTATCTAGGGAAAGCACACGCCTAAAAGCCCGCTATCTGTATATTGTATAAATTCAAGACCATGAAACAATACAATGTTTTTCTCTCACCGAGAAACTCCTACACTCTACCAACTATCTCACTCTAATCTAGGAAAAATGAGTAAAATACTAAACCAATTTAAGCCTCTGCTCAGCCAACCTTCCTCATGCATTCCTAGAGGAATTTCCCGCCTATTAAATAGGAATATCCTTAGAATTGATTGTGCAATGCATCATAGGATTCCTCATGACTCTATAACTGACCTGTGAAATTTTGTAATTTTACAATTGATAGTTATCATCCCTTTAACCCCAGTCTCAACTAGGCCTTCCTTAGAACTAACATGAAACAACTATTTATAGCGAATTATCAGTTAACTGATTGATAACTACTTGTGAATTAAATCAAATTTAATTCAATGGACCTCTCACTAGCTCATCACTCAGTTAGAACTAGTTAAACTAATTTTAACTCAATTTCTTGAATTAACTAATTATAACTCACAAATAACTGTAACTAGACCCCCTAAAATCATGGGAGAACTCTACATGCCTCCTCTCTAAGCCTCAACTCGAATTTCCTCAGCTAACTAAGTCTTCCTAACTCAATTAAATAATACAAGTTGTCATGAGATGAAATTACAATTTCTCTTCCAATTTAATGAAGGGAAAATTAAATCAGAAGCACCCTTTGGGTGCCATTTTGGGTGTCATTTTCAATATTTCTTGTTACCAATTTCAACACTCCCTATCAACAAGAAAGGAATTCAACTCTATCTCAATCTGGTATCTTTGGAATGTTCTACATGCAACACTTATCTCTAGTGTTGTTTCTCCTGCAACTTCTGATGTTGAAAAACATTTAAAATGAATCAGTATGATGCATCTGTCTTCAGAGTATTTTACTGTTGCTAGCTACCGCGCTATCTACTGGAAACTTTGTGTTGTTGCTGACTCTTCATATGTGCCTTCTACACTGCTTCCAACTATGATATGTTCTCTAGTATTTGACATATGTCACTCTGACATATGACTGCATCAATCACTATTGATCCATCCTCCTATTGTGTAGTGTGGCCCCCTGTAGCCACGTAATGATCCATGAGACAAGCCATCACAATGGACCCTGCCCAAATTTCTTCTCGAATATATGAATTCACATCACCCCACTTCTCACCTGGAGGTATGGTTGCATGTGCTTCCTCTACCCACCTGGCTCGAAATTTGCTCCTACTAGAGGTCTCTACTTGAGTGGATGCCTCCACTCAGACTCCTCTTTGCTTCTCCAATTGTGAATGCTTCACAACCTTCCGAGATTGATTTTGAGGCTGCATTTTGAGAGGTAATTTAGGCTCCCTCTCAACCACCAAGTCACTAAACTCTGCTTTTATCTTGAATGCTTTGCATGCATCTTCGACCTTAAGAGACTATAGGTTCTTGACTCGTACACCAATTTGTTTCACCCATCCCGTGGTGATTTGTCTAAGGAACACCTTTCATTTTTTAAATATGACATCATAGCCAAGGTCTTCCAATTTCTCTACAGAGACAAGATTCTTCTTTAGTCCTAGAACATACAAAACATATTTGAGTCTGAGAGGGGAACCAATCATCCACTTAAAGGTAACAATACCTATGTCTATTGCATTATACCTCTCGTTATCTCCAAACTCTATGTTCTGTTGAAGGTCCTTCTCCTCCAATTCACTAAAGAGATCTCTATTCCCCGTCATATGGAACGAGGCACTGCTATCAAGATACCACATGGATCCCATTATAGTGTTGGACATGCATGCAATGAGAGTAAAATCAAGCTCAAACTGTGAAGTTAGCGCTTCACTTTTTGTTGCAACTGCAGCCTTCGTCTTGCTTTCCTTCTGTGGAAATTTTGAGGCATAGTGCCCATGCTCATGACAATGAAAACACTTGACCTTGGAAAAGTCTCTCTCGCTCTCTTCTCCTTGGGATTTCTTTCCCTTGGTTTTCTTGCCTTTTTCGATCAATGCAAAATCTTCTTCTTTGTATGTCCCGGAGGTACTTTCTTTAGTGCTCCCCCTTATGTCTTCTTGTACAAATTCGGACCACAAATGCTACCAGTGTGATAGATTCTCCCTCCCATTCACAGATTCCTTGTAACTATGCTAGCTCTTGGGAAGGCCTAGAAGAGCTAGGATCACCAAATCATCTTGGGCTACTATCACACCAACACTTCCAAGTTCATATCGACATTGAGTGAACTTCAATTATTTTGGTATTGTATCACCCTCCTCCATTTTGATATTTTTGAGCTTGTATTTCAGCTCCAACTTCATGTGGTCGCTGCTATTGTGAAACAGATATGTCAAAGCCTTCAACATAGCTTATGGAGTCACCTTCCCGAGGAGACTCGAGACAATATGACCTCAAACTCCCTCTAACAACATCCTTCTCACCTTTGCTACCTTATTCTTCCATGCATCATGTTGTTGATCATTTGGTGATGAAGGCTGAGGAATATCAGTATCAATGAATGCCTTCAGTTCATTGTCATCGAGCACTGCCTCCATCCTGTCCTTCCATGCTATGTAATTTCAATTTCCCTCAAGAACATATTCGAGTCTCAAGCCATTGAAAGACATCTTGATCTGTTGTTGGGTCTTGAAGAATAAATTTTCAAATTTGAACCTTTTCAAAACAAACTATGTTCTTCTCTTCTATTGTGATTCTTGGCGCTCTGATACCGCGTAGAAAATCTAACAATGAGATTCAATCTGATCTTGTCATGTACTACAAAAAAATACTGAATCCTTTTACAATTTGCGGAAACAAAACAAGATCGCACAATCACATAACAAGTAAGAGAAAGAAACAATCAATCACAAAAAACAAGATGTATTTGGGGAAAGCACACTTCCTAAAACCCCACTATTTTTATATTGTATAAAGGAAATACCATGAAACAATAGAATGTTTTTCTCTCACCGAGAAAATCCTACACTCTACCAACTGTCTCACTCTAATCTAGGAAAAATCAATCAAATACTTAACCAATTCTCAACCTCTGCTCAGCCAGCCTTGCTCACACATTCCTGGAGGAATTGTCACCCTATTAAATAGGAAATTCCTTGGAATTGATTGCGCAATGCATCATAGGCTTCCTTATGACTCAATAACTGACTTGTACACTTTTCTAATTATACAACTGATAGTTATCATCCCTTTAACCTCAGTCTCAACTGGGCCTTCCTTAGAACTAACATGAAACAACTATTTATAACGAATTACCAATTAATTGATTGATCACTACTTGTGAATTAAATCAGATTTAATTCACTTGACCTCTCACTAGCTCATTACTCAGTTAGAACTAGTTAAATTGATTTTAACTCAATTTCTTGAGTTAACTAATTACAACTCACAAATAATTGTAACTCGACCCCCTAAAATCATGTGAGAACTCTACATGCCTCCTCTCTAGCCCTCAACTTGAATTTCCTAAGTTAACTAAGTCTTCTTGACTCAGTTAACTAATACAACTTGTCATGAGATGAAATTACAATTTCTCTTCCAATTTAATTAGCGGAAAATTAAATCAGAAGCCCCCTTTGGGTGCCATTGTGGGTGCCATTTTCTATATTTATTTTTGCCAATTTCAACATCTAACCCTAAATCGAGAAAATGAATATTGATATGGGTTTCTTAAAATGGAGTATGGACCTCACTTTAGACAATAAGATTCTAAACAAAATTGACATAATTCTTCCATCCATTATTCTTTTATCTTTATGTTCAATGTCATTTATTATGTAGTCTCAAGTAATTGTAAACATACAACATTTATAAATTTAACTACTTAATATTATTGTTTTTCCAAATTTCCAATGATTAAATAATTCATCTATATTAATGGTTTTCCTTCAATTTCAAATTTATATATTATATCTTCTTTTAGAAAAAAAATTACAAACATATACCATTCATAAATTCTCATTTTTATGATTTTTCACATAAAATAGTTCATCGATGTTTTTTTTTATTGGTTAAACATATCTAGGGAGATTGAACTTTTGATCACTTGAATACACATAGACTAGCCAACATGAATTTTTGATCACTTGAATACACATAGGCTTGTCAACATGTTTTTTTCCAATAATACTACCACCACCAATTCTTCCATGTTATTTTCAACTACTTAATATTATTATTTTTTTCCAAATTTTCAATAACAATAATTACATTAAATTTAGTTTTTTTTCCCTCACTTTCCCTCAATAACAATAATTGCATTAAATTTAGTTTTTTTTTCCCTCACTTCCCCACACACATATATAAAATAATCATAATTCATATCTATTATTTTTCTAGCTCTCATTTCCACATGTATATATATCCTCCTTTTTGAAAAAAATAAAATAAAACAACCATACATCATTCATAAATTCATGCTTTTTATGACATTTCAATCACAAAGAGGTTCAGAAATTCAGTAGGGCATATTCTCTGCGGCATATAAGTAACCATTTCACCACGTTATGTAAAAATGTTTTATTTTCACATAATTAGTTCTATTCATACAATCTTTTCACAATTGAACATATTAGTAATATAAAGGGGAGTTGTTTTTAGTGGGACTTTCTTGAGTTTGAGGTGTCGAAATTTAATGAAATTTTTTGAAGTAAAATTTTGGTTTTTAGACTTTATATATGGATTCAACACCCTTAAAAACTTCTAGAACACTTCGATTGTATAAAGTTAGCAATCAAACTTCTCTTTTCAATTAATTCCTGCCAAATTTAAAAAAATTAAACCTAAAAAAACCACAGTGAAATCTTCAAAAAATCGCACTAAAAACTACTAATATAAATGTGTTATTTTCACTAAAATGATTCCATTCACATAATTCACTATAGCACAAAATTGAAGTATACATAGTGAAGAACATGAAATCAAATATGTTGAAATTACGTGAGAATGACAATGTTACAAAACAAATTAAACCTTACCCAATCATTTGGAATGAGGCCCATATAGCCATTAATGACACATACCTCCATTAATTATGTTAAAAATTAAAAATTATTTATAAGGTAGCTTTTCCAACGACCAAAGTAGGTTTTCAATGACCGAACGTGTTAGTTGTGAAAAAAACGTATGGCATAAATGTCTCCAAATTAATTTGGGGATTGGTAGAATGGTAGGATGTCAATTCTTTGCTATTATGACAATTGGGCTTTACACATGTGATGTTCACCTTTGGTAAATTGTGATATTTATTGTACATAAATGATTGTTTATACCGATATATACTTATAATTAAGGCAGGGCATTCATTAGAACGAATATTGTTTAAATTGCGGTATATCAATGGCTCATTAAAAAAAAAAATAATTGATTCTGTAAAAAAGTTAATAATAATAATTGGTTGTGTGTAAAATGTTCAGATTAATTTAATATAGTACAAATTTGATCATAAATAAAAATACTATTAACACAATTTAGTAGATAAAAAAGTAGATGAAAAAAATATTATTAGTAAAATATGAAAATAAATATTTTATAATTAAATGTGTGGGTTAAGAGTAAGTATTTTTTTTTTTAAAATATTATAATTTGTTTTATTTTAAAATGTTAAGAATTCAAATTTAAATGAGATATAGTATGTGTATTTTTGGTAGATTTTTAGGAAAGAGAATTATTTATTACATAAATAAAAACATTTTATATGCCAATTTAATCTTTAATCTCATCAATAATTTTAAAAATATATTATAATTATTATATATATTTCAATCTTTTTTTATTATTATAAAATAATTTTAAATATATTTTAAATTATATTTCAATATGTTATTAAAAAAATAAAAAACACATACATAGAAATAATAGAATATTTAGTTTTAAATAATATTTTTTTTATTAATCAAAATTAATAAAAAAAAGAAAATTATAAAAAAGTTTGAAAGATATAATTACATATTAATTTGAAATGAATTTAATAAGTAAATTTTTTAAAATTTGTTTCATGTGAGTTTCTGTTTTATTAGTTATATATATATATATATATATATATATATATATATATATATATATATATATATATATATATATATATTTTGTGAAATAGCATTTAAAATATAAATTTATAGACATGGTTATTATTATTTTGTGATGGTAAAATTTAATATAATTAATATTTTAGAAATTTTTTGGATGTGATTTTTCCGAAAGATTTTTCTCACAATATAATTAATAATTATTGAGTAATTAAATTATTAATATTAAATTAATATAATTATTAATTATTGAAATTCAATTTGTATTATTATATTTTTAATTAATAATATTAAGTTGTTAATAATACCATTATAAACTTATAATAAAATGAGATATTTTCTTATTTAAACATTGAAATATATTTTAATATTCATAGTAAACATATCTTTAATGGGGTGCTTATGACTTAAGTTGATGAATTTCTTGGAATTTGGGGTAGGGCTTATGGCCTAAACCCCTCTTAATGTGCTAACTGACTAATTGGAGCATTTAACTCAACTTTGATAGCAATGCTTGTTTCCTCGCAAGATGAACTACATTAATCTCACTTGTGTCGGTGCCTCCAAATCCTTTGTCACATTCTAGTTCTAATTATCTCCTCCTAATTGTTTCCACCCCTTGCCATGACACTTGGTTGTAGTTATTCCTTTCCTAGTTCTATACTAGAAACCTTATGCCTAGCATTCTTCTTTCCTTCGACAACGTTGATGGATGATGGATGACATGCACAAGCGATCACAACACAACCTTTGTCCACAAGGAAAGTATAGCCTCTTCTTCGGTGTGCACTTCATTCACCATTTGGCTATGAGTCTCCTTGATCATGCTCTTTTTATTCTTCCCTTGGATGTTATGACACAACATCATGCTTGCAGCGAATGAGGTGGTAGAGGTCATACAAGTATTGGAGGCTCACAAGCTCGAATTCGAGCAAAGTCCTCTGCTTACAACTATTGGGTTCACACTCCCCTTGAACTCTATGTAGAAATAATGCAGTTGAAGATGAACTGTGTCATGAATATCAAGTTATATAGGATTCTCAGAATATGGATGGTATTGTGGCCTAGATCCCAGATATTGAGAACACCATAAGCCATTAGAGTCATTATTTGTACACTAATGATATTTATTGGCACATTAAATTAGTTCTAGGGAAGGTTCCAGTCGATAGAAGGGATGCTCGAGAAAATCTCATGCAAAGTTGGAGGAGTTGAAGTTGTCGTTGATGGATATGGAATGTTGTCTTGCTCACCTTAAAATGGGATCGCCTCTAGGGCCGATAGAAACACTAAATCGCAAGGATGCAGACTATCCCATTAATTTGTATACCTCCTTATCTTCATGACTAATACAATTTTCCTAATGGTTGCTCTATTCACTTTGTCCAGAATTTTGGCATTTCTAACGACACTTCTATGTGTTGGTTTTCCCACTTAGGGGGGAACTCCTTTCCTTGTTAGACCAATGCTATTAGTTCTTTGCAAACAATCTCAAGCTCTAATTTATAATTTTACTTTTCTTTGTGTTGCTTTTCCTCTAAAGGAACAACTAAAGTTAATGTTAGTTGAGTGTTTTTTCCTCTAAAGGGACAATTAAACTTAATGTTAGTTGAGTTCTTTTTTCTTTAGTCTTTTTTTTTATAGTGATTGACCAAAAGTTATTTAATCTCTAGTCTATTTTCTGATGTGGCAAACCAAAGCCAAATAACAACTCATGACAATTGTAATTTTTTAAATTAACGATAGAAATTTAACCTTTATATATATTCATAATGGGCTTAATAGTTAAGAGTATGTGCTTCCTCCTAAAAAACCATAAGATCAAATCCAAAAGTGATATAGTATGTATGTCTTCAAAAATTTAGTAGTTAAATAGTAGATATGAGTCTCTTATCCCACAAAGAGATTTCATAAATCAATTAGTGTATAGCTTGGCCGTAAACTTTTAGAAATAAAATAAAAAAATAAAAAATCCAAATCCAAATAAAAAATTCAATATATCTCTGAACAGCTTAATTTTTATCATCCTTTATTATTCTGATCAAAATACTAAACTTTAAATAATTTCATTTCCAAAATATTTAAACATTAAAAATATATTACAAATATCTTTCCAAGTCTTCCTAAATCAATCCAATAGAACCGACACACGCTATAAATGATTCTAAACTACTCCTGCTCCCGAGGTGAAATGGTTTGGTATTATTGGTTTGTCTTGGTACCATAGCTACTTTAGAATATCAGCTGTAGGTTGAATGTTACAACCTATTGACTGGTTGATGAGGCCTTCTGTACGAGTCTGGCCCCACGAACTTTTCAAGTAGAAAGGGAATTCTGCATCCTCTGGATCATTTGGTTTTTCAGTTAGGTTGATTAATGGAAAAAACTTGTGAAGTAGGTGTGAATCATCTCAACCAGATGTTTCCAAAGGTGGATACTCTCAGCTCTAATGGCGAAGGGTGTGTCATGCCTCTGAAAACTGCTGGTAAAGTCATCACTTGCAGAGGTATAGTTTTTTTTCCTATGTTTACCCATATGTATTTTGAAAATTTCTTTCCAATTCCTTCACATTGCAACTCAAATTTAGTAAAAATATAAGCAGCTGCCATAGCATGGGGGCCGAAGCAGCCACTGGTTATAGAAGAGGTGCAGGTTGATCCTCCTCAGGCCATGGAAGTCCGCATCAAAATTACCCACACCTCACTCTGCCAATCTGATATCACATTCTCCATTCATGGGGTAAAATATGCAATGCCATTTCTAGCATCTTATATAACAATACAACCTTCTTCCCTAATTGTCCAGCAAATAAATTGTTTCAATCATTAATTCCATAAGCTTATATTTGCAGGATGAAAGCCTGCAAGCATTCCCCTGCATTTTTGGCCATGAGGGTGCTGGGTGAGCCTTACTCTCTCATCACCATTGTTGTTACCACAGGGTTTTCAGTTTTGAAATGTATAATTTGTTACAAATATGAGAATGCAATTCATGGTTTACAGGATAGTGGAGAGCGTAGGAGAAGGCGTTACAGATATCAAAGAGGGAGATCATGTAATCCCTTTGTTCATTGGGGAATGTGGAGATTGTGCGTCCTGTAAATCGGAGAAGACTAATCTGTGTGAGAAGCTCAATATTGTTAGAAATGATGTAAAGGAACCGCGTTTCTCAATTAGGGGAAAGCCCGTTTACCATTTCATGAATACCTCCACATTTAGCGAGTTCACAGTCGTTGACTCTAAATGCGTTGCCAAAATCAATCCAGAGACCCCTTTGGACAAAGCATGCCTGTTTGGCTGCGGTATAACCACAGGTATTTGGTCACCTAGATCTGTTCATTTTATACATGTGCCCTAGGGCCTAACCTAGATCTGCTCTGTTTATTCATATGCCCTGTCATATGTTGATTAATCCATAATTTGCTGATGTAGGATTTCACAATTTGAATTCATTTCATATCATATGCTGTTGTTTCAGGAAAAAAAACGGTTTGTCATGGCATATTTGTGTGAGAAACTTTTTAGTGTGTGTAACAATTGTCTTTGATGATGAGTAGAGTGTCTACTCGAAACAGAAAACATTTCATATACATACCATTGTCAATGTGTGCCAAACTTTTGAGTATAGGCTACATTTGTCCTTGATAATGAGTAGAGTGTCTACTCCAAACTGAAAACATTTCACACACCTGCCACAGTTTTTTCCAGAAGCAACAGCATATGATAATCCATAATTATCTTTATACAAACTAGACTCATCAAACTAGCTGCTAGGATCAAAGTTAACGTTTGACTCACAAGATAACTTGCATTGCTCTGTCATTAATGGACTTAACACAGGTTTTGTAAGCCAAATTGGTTACATAATACATTATCCTGACCCTTACTATTTTCTGTCTGGTATTGAATCAGGGGTTGGAGCTGTTTTATACGCAGCTGATATCGAACCCGGATCAACTGTGGCCATTTTTGGCCTTGGCACTGTTGGCCTTGCTGTGAGTACTCTCAGTCCCAAATTAATGTTTTTGTCTCTAATGGCCTCCAAATTATCTTTGCTATCATTATTTTACTCTCTAAGTAGTCACAATAATGACATTGATCTGGGCACTGGGTATAGGTTGCAGAGGGTGCAAGGATGAGAGGAGCATCCAAGATAATTGGAATTGACACAAATCCAAGCAAGTTTATCAAAGGTAAAAGTATAAATTCTGCCAAGGGGACCCCTGTCCTTTACAGATGAAAAAATTAGGCGAGAATTTAGCTTCTCACTTTATTTTTGTTGCAGCAAAAGCCTTGGGAGTGACTGATTGTATTAATCCAAAAGACCATGAAAAGCCCATTGAGGAGGTAATGTTAGGCATATATTATTTTTCCTTATACAATAATTCTCTGTTTCATGTTTCACAATATGGAGATTTTGAATATTATTTACATTAGGTGATAAGAGAGAAGTCAGAGGGAGGTGTGGATTACAGCTTTGAATGCATTGGAAACACAGATGTATTGTATCAGGCTTTCATGTCTACTCGCCCTGTAAGGCAGCATTTTTCCTTACTCTGTCATTTCAACCAATTTTCCTTCATCTGGAAGGCTCTGTCTGGCACCTGTAAACAAAATTTTGATGGGATTCCACTGCATTACAGGCATTGGGTATGACTGTTTTATTGGGGGTGGATACAAGTCCACGTAAGATAAGCCTCCATCCAATCGACTTGTTTTCAGGGAGGAGAATGGTGGCAGCAACATTTGGCGGTGTAAAGGGAAAAACCCAACTGCCATGCCTGGTAGAAATGTTTATGAATAAGGTATTATAACATAACTCTCAATTCCATTTGATGACAAATTAATCCTGGTTTGCTCTTGCATTGTTCTCTGAATATATAAATGTGGTTGCAGGAGATCAGAGTGGAGGAGTTTATTACCCATGAGTTGCCATTTTCAGAGATCAACAAAGCTTTTGAATTGTTGTTGGCAGGCAATTGCTTGAGATGTGTTCTCCACCTCTAACTCTCACTATAAATTGCTGCCTGTTTGTTTTTGGCATTTCGATTTGAATGTCATTTGCTCCAATAAAATAATTACAATGAATAAGATGATCTGCTGAGCATAGTCTCAGTGTTTGTGACAGCGGTTGATAAGTAAATTATAAATTTGTTTAAAATAGCGGTTGACAAATAAATTATAAACTTCCTAATCGGAGGAATGTACAGATAGTATTTATAATTGTGTGATAGACCACGACATTATAACAAAGATTCTCTTGATTGTAAAGGATACGTGGGACGTTGTTACTTTTTCAAAATGAGATTTAATCACTAAATGAAGCAATTATAAAATTGAGAAAACTTGTTGTAAGAGGTCCAGTTATCCGACCCTTAGGCTTTTATAAAGAAGGTTAGACCTGTTATGATAATGACAAACAGGTTAGACTATCTTATATGTAATATTTTATTTTAGTAAACTTTATTATGTTATGGTGGTATGTGGGAATTATGGTTTAAATATTTTAAGATGATGATGACCGCTTTGTTTAAACATTCATTGAAATTAATTCTGGTGTTTTTGTGCACTTTTTTTTACTAATATTGTCCTATAATTTTATTTGAGTAATTTTAGAAATTTTATTATAATATAATTATGGTTTGATAATGTTAGTTAATATATATTAGAACTATGTTTTATTCATTAGATATTAAGAAAGATAAGGAATTATTTAGTTTTTTTTTTAAATAGTAAAAGAAATATTTTCAGATTCATATAATTTTGATAAATTAAAAGGTTAAGAATGTTGGTATTGTGATAAATATTTTGAAATTGTGATGTAATATGGGCGTACACAAAATATTTTAATATAAAGTGTTTTTCATTTTCAACCCTTCTTCTTTTCTTTTATTTATTTTATTATCATTTTTTCCCTCAAAAAAAAAAAACCATAAATTTTATTAATCGTATAAAAAATATATTTTGTTGACACACACAATGTGTATGCATATAGGATCAAAAAATACATGACCAAGCTAAAAAGAATATAAGGCAAGAGAGATTTTTTTTTATGACTACGAACCACACGGAAAATAACATCAAAAGAAACAAAGAAAATCAAGTATGACAACTAGAGCTAATATTTTCTTTTTGTTTTTCCTTTTTTGCACCTTTTGCCAACTCTTGGGATTTGGTTCAACAAGAACCAAAGTCAATTCACGTCCCACTTGTGGGACTTCTTTGTCAAAGTCCAAGCTCTCAGAGACATGAGCTCTTTTTGAGCTCCTGATTCCATCCAATGTTAGAGAGTCCTTAGAATCCTTTCCTTTCTAATGAATGGTGGCAGTTTTTGGAAGAACCATAAAGTCCACATTCAGTGTGTCTCCCTGTTTGGCCATATCATTCATTTCTTCTTTTTTGAGTCGACTTTCTTTGTTATCTTCTTCTTCATCCTTGGAAGGATGATGCCCCTGTTCCATCCAATGTTAGAGAGTCCTTAGAATCCTTTCCTTTCTAATGAATGGTGGCAGTTTTTGGATGTAGCATAAAGTCCATATTCAGTGTGTCTCCCTCTTTGGCCATATCATTCATTTCTTTTTTTTTGAGTCGAATTTCTTTGTTATCTTCTTCTTCATCCTTGCAAGGATGATGCTTTGAGAGCTGCCACCATTTTTGTCTATTAGACTCCCTCTTATTCCTCTTAGAATTCTTCTTTGCTTGTGGACATGATTTCTGTAAATGTCATGTTGAAAACATACAAGACATCAGAATGTCATGTTCTCATAATCTATAACTTGTGACGAGTGAAAGTTATTGTGTTTCAAATTTATATGATCTAGGATCCCTATGTTAAGATCAATCTCCACACATATTCTGGAAAATGTGAAGAGACCATTTTACGTTCTTTCCATATCCATTTTCTTGGATTTTCCCAAAGTGTTTCCTATATCTTCAAGGACTTTATGATGAGAAAAAGGAAGGGGCGTGTTTGGAAGCCTCGCCCAAATTGGTATGGTAGAAACCACCATAGTGTTGGCATCAAACGCAGGGAAACATAGAGTGATGAATAACCTTGCTCTACCCCAGAACCAAGGCCCTTCATTATAACATAGTCCAAATCTTTACGCGATTCAAATTGGACTATGAAAAGCCCTTTGAAGAAAGGAATATGTCATAGTTCAGAGTTCATAAGGAAAAAATCCACTAAAATAAAGCTTCATTTTTTGGCTAGAAACCATTAAATATGCAAAACAACTGCTTTAGAATGAGGAATTTTGGAAAAGCTACTCACAGACTTTTGTTTGAAATGCATCATGAAAATGTTGAAAATAATGAAGAAATTGTGATATCCTACTAGGAAATGATGCAATTCATTGAGAGTAGATATTTAGTGTGATGTTTATATTTTTCTTAAGTTCATATGTTGATTATTGGTTATGGTTCATCCTCCAACAGATCATTGCAATTAAATGAAGGTGCAAATTATTCTCAAAATTTACATGAAAATTTTAGTAATAGAGATCATGAAAAAATTACTTCGTGTGATGCTTATAATTTGATAAATATAATAAGCAAACATCGAGATCATAGACAATTTACAAGAAGTACTAGTTTTGGTTCTTCTTAGATATCCCAAAAAAGTTCTTCACTATCCTATGAACGTAATAGAAATGTCACTGAGAAGAAGTAAACGATGGTTGATAGTGTTAGAGATAGAAGTAGAAACCTTCTTTAAGGGACACTATAAAAATCAGACACTACTTTTATTAGTTCAAAAATAAAAAGAAACAATATCGAGATGATAGTTTAGGAGGATTATAAGGGAAAAGGATGCATCGTGAAATTGTTGAAAATAATGAAGACATTGTGACACCCAACTAGGCAATGATGCAACTATTTGAGAATAGATATATGGCTAAAGAATTGGACCATGATGGACCAATCCTTTTGAAGGAGATTCAATCCGTTTGCATCATGAAAAAATCTACAAGGAATCGTTGAAATTGCAAATTGAAAAAGTTTATTTAAAAAAATAAAAAGGTTATAATTAATGGAATTCAGAGATGAACATTGAAGAGATGGATAATTCAAAAGTTTTATAATTTAATTGAGCTACTAAGGATGCTTTGGCTAAATTAGTAATAGAGTAGGAAAAATAAAATATTAAGTTGAAAAGGAGAATAACTGAATCAATAACTATCTTATTTCCACAGCCACTCTTTGTTGAACCACTAGCCACTCTTGAACCAAACGAGATTACAAAGAAACCAGTTGAATCAAAATCAAAAGTAAAAAAACCTTCAAGTCTATTGAATGAGATAATAAAATATGTTGTTGATAATATCAACAAACAAATCACCATAATTTTTGAAGCATGGAAAATAGCTACAAAATCAATCACTATGGGACCTAGAATTATATCTTTTATTGAATATTTGCAAAAATATCTAGAATTTGATGAACTGTTTTATAAATATGTCACAAGTATTTTTTCCTTAAAAATTTCATAAATGAAAGAGACAAAAAAGAGAAAGTAAATTTTCTAGTATGTTCTCAAACTCAAGCATCTCAACTAAAATGGATCACTGTACTCTGATGGATCAATGTACTCTCATAATTAATTTCCAAGTGTGATGTGATATATGTGATACTGTTAAGGATAAAAGAAATATTTTTTTCCTCAAAATACTTGATACAGTAAAGGATTGATACAGTAAAGGACTGAATAATCTGCCAATAACAATTTATGTTATATTATTAAATAAGAAAATAATGCAAGAATGGTTATATACTCTAAATTCTCTTGGGAAAATGATATCAATGATTTCTAAAAAGATGAAATAGAAAGGTAGTTAATCAAATATGTGGTAAAAAAGCAACAAATGACCAACTCTGAAAACTTAGTTATGAAATTTAAGGATTTTCACGGTGCTACCTTTAAAAAGATACTTCAACAAATTAAAAAAAAGACATTTTTCTAGCGTAGTAATTAAAATAATCTCATTGAAATTTTAATATATATTTCTCAATTATTTACCATCCAACTTTTCATTTCAAAGTCGTTTTGAATGTCAAAGGTTGATTTTGATTACATTTCCTTCTTTCCTCCGAGTCGTCTTCATCATCATCTTTATTTTGTCCATAGGAGTCTAATCCCAATACATTTGGATTAACGCATGTATTTTTATGAATATGATGAACTCCTTTTATAGACATTTATTATTTGAGAAAATTTAAGGTTTCAAAAAGAACTTTCATGAACACATAGATGGTGTAATATATGATTTTAAGTTTAAAGCATCCGATTGCAAGTGTCTATTTTCATTTCATCCTTTTTTAGCTAATTGAATTATGTTGTCAAGTTCTTTGCTTGAATTTGGTTTATTTCATTCATCTCCCCAATGATGTGTTGTGCCTTACATTTACTACATTGATGTGTTGTGACTTACATTTACTACATTGGAAATGATATGTCATGGAAATATTATTATTGTATTATTTTAATTTGTGTTTTATATATTATATTCGTGATAATTCAAAAGGTGTGTTTCTATTTCATATATTTTATAATTTTAAAGAAAATAGGGGTAAGGTCTCTCAAAAAATGAAGAACATATTTTCTCTACAATATTATTTCCAAGGTTGGTAATAGTCTCAAAGATCTACAATTTTTGTAAGTCATCATATTAGTGATCAAAACAAAAAGATAGTTTTCAAATTAGATACATCTTTTGTTAAATCAATAAATTTTTAAAATCTAGTAGAACCACAAACAATTATAGTCCCTAATGATCATAGAAGTGTTTTGAATCAACTATACAATCTGGTATTATAAACAATGACAAATATAGAAGAGTTGGAAATATCTTAGAAATCATTGGATTAGCAAGAACTTCTAGGCCAAGCAAATGAGGAGAGTGTTAGAATAATGAACACAATGACAGGGGGAAGGGTGAATTAGTGTATCATCAAATTATACCAATTTAGACAGTTTTATAATTTGATCATAACTATAATCATGAGAGATAATCAATAAACATCATCATCAGCACATCAACATGTGAAAATAACATATGTACATGGAAACCATTACGAGAGAAAACCACAAATATTTGTATCTACTTCAACCTTTGATTACAAAAATTTGCAGGCACTAACTTGATCGAGGCACCAAACCCCGAGATAGATTTATAGGCACCGACCCCCAAAATAGATTTGTAGGAACCAATCTGTTGAAGGCACTAAAATAGATTTCTTGGCACCAACCTGATATAGACTACAACTTAATTGAGGCACCAAGCTTGAAAATATTCAAGAAACAACTTAGAATAGGCTCAAAATTGATTGAGGCACCAACCTCGATGGAGACACCCACCTCCTTCTTCAAATTGTAGTGGACCATTTTTCACAATATTACAAACTGGATCTAGAAGCATAAAGGAAAATACCCTACCATAAATATGTTCATGTCAGTACAATCACCATTTGTTCACCAACTTGCAACCATAACAACTTCTTCAATTCTCATTCTAATCATCTAGAAAAAAATTACTCATGAGCCTAGAACATAACTTTTATCTAGGCCATTTTGTCACATCCAGTCATTAGGCCTCCTAATGGGATCAATCAACATCCTATTCCCCCTTGTCAACATCATTGCACAAAGAACTAAGTGAACCTCCTTCATTTCCTAGAATATCTGCTTGAAAGCATCTCATCCGAGCCAGTTTTAGTACCAATGCTCTAAGGCCTTCCTCTATACAAAGTTCACCTACAAGTTTCTCCCCCTTTCACCTGCGTTGGTTCTAGAAATTTAGGAAAAAGAGAGAATTTTTGGAAGCTTCCTCTTCCAGAAGCTTCCATAATTTGTTACAACAAATTACCTCTGAATAAAATTTCAGATCCTATCTCATCCTTCTTTGGAGTTTCCATCCATTATCCTTTGATCCCATCCTCCCATCAAAGGTAGATCTAAAGCCTTAGATTGGTAATTGGATAAGAACTCCCAACTTACCCCACTCATTTATATATTTACTACCTTGTTGTAACAACCCCGGTAAAAATCCATGTAAAAAAATTCATAAGACCACGGTTGATGGGACATGTATTCCATGTTGAATGGTGGGAAAATCATCCTAGCAGGTGTTCATTTTATTTATTATGGCTAAAGGAAATTGGCAAAGGCAAAGTGGAATTTATTGGCATTTATTGATGAATATAATGGGAAATGAGTGAAAAGGAAGGTGAAGGGTCACTGGTTGCATGTGAGGAGGAAAATGAAGGAAAATAATGAAAAATGAAGAAAATAGAGGCCTCATTAATAAAAAGGCTTCTGAGGATCAGTGGGCAAGACTTGGTCATTGTAGTTGTGGAGCTCTCATTATTCTCTCTCTCTCTCCCATACTCTTGGATACTTAGAGTTTTCTTGGAGCACTCTTGGAGAGTGTGGATACTTAGTGTTTTGGAACAAATAAGGAAAAGGAACAGAAGGAAAGCGCAAGAGGACATCGGGATCAACATCTACAGTGAAGTCTGAGTGAAGGTACCGATTTGCATGTAGGTTTTCCTCACTAGTTTTGGCATGTATGGTGTATTCATGTGTATTTTCCTAGCCTTGACATTTCCTGGATAACCACAGTGTTGTGGGTTTATTTCCATTGATTGTTTTCTTTTTGGTTCTCATGATTCCGTTAGCTATGGGTTTAGTTATTAGTTCCTGGAAGCCTTGGTTGGACAAACGCTTTGGAAGCCTGACAGACAACCATGGCTTGAGTTACTAGTCCTGTAAGCCTTGGTTGGAAAAACACTCTAGAATCCCTAGGTGGGTTGAGTTACTAGTTTTGGAAGCCCTGGTTCAACAAATGTTTTGGAAGCCCTGGTTGGAACAAACACTCTAGATTCCTCAAACAACCTGGATAGAGACCAATCCGTGATGGTTGTGATGTCTGACTGTGAGGTGGTGTCACTAGTTGGGGGTTGAGGTGGGTTGGCCTCTTGAATCCCTGGATTGATTGTGATTGACGTGTTTGGTGAGATACCACATTCATTCTTGGAATATGTCACAAGGGTGATTGGATGAAGTGAGATTTGGCTCAGCCAATCTATGGTCGGGTGGAACGTAGAAGTCCCATTTCTGGTTGGTTTTTACATTCAGTAATGAAGCGCTCATTCCTTTGGTATTTGCTATGCAAATGTAGTAGTATATGTATATATTTTATTGTTGTTATATCCATTGTATTTTTGTTGTTGTTGTGTTGGTTACAAGCATGTAGAGCCGATCAGTGATGATGTATGACTCTATACATGTTTTTACTTGTAAATAAATACACAATGTATCTATGGTAAAATAGATTGTATTGCAGCATATGATGTAAGGGAGCAATGCTTCTTAACGATTCTCAGATAAGTAAGAGACCCCTATGTTTAAATATGTTGTTTATACATGTAGATTAAATGTTTGTGACATGTTTGACGAAATTCATGTCATGGCTAAGAGGGGTCCAAATGAGTTCTTGTTGATGTGATTGATTCAGCATCATCGTTCTAATGTTAATTATCATCTCCTAAAGTTTCTTGAAGTTCTTGGCAGTGACTTGGGTTTTGGGCTTGAAAAGGTAGCACAAATTCCAAAGTTGCAAGCACAGAATTGACCATTTGGGGCCGTGAATGCTACCTTTCCTTAGCATGCATGCGGCTATAGGAACCCAAATCTACCTTGCCTTAACATGCTTGTGGCTATGGCTCAAAATGGTAAAAAATTCAGTCTCCCTCAGGGTTCAGGGGCCTGGAAGGTTTGGTTACCTCCTGAGGATGTTTTTGATGCCGTGTAAGGTGTTTTTGTCTTATTGCTATTAGTTCCACTTCCTTAAGGTCATCTAGGAGGTTGAATATCATATTAGTAGCCTCTCGTCGCATGTTTACCCTGGTTGGTCGATTACTTGGGTAGATGTGGGAAGAGGGTGTTACAGAGTGGTATCATAGCATGATTGCACTCTCCTTGGGTATTGTTTGGTTTCTTTGATCTTGGTGTCATATCTGATACCAGAGATTCGTATCAGAGCATGGTTTCACTCTCCTTGGGTGGTTTATGGTTTCCGTTCTCTTTGGGTGATGTCTAGTTCCCATTATCTTTGTGTGTTATATGATACCACAAAGTGGTATCAAAGCATGGTTCAAACCTTAGACTGGATGGGCAGTGTGTTTATCATGCATTTATGTTGGTTGCATGTGTTTAATATGCATGTAGTCTATGTGTTTTTTCATCCATGTTGTGATGAGTGTATGACTGGTTAGGTGTTGATCATTCTTGTGTATTTTTCATGCATGCTTGCTTACATATTGTTACACATTGTACACACATTGCTTGCTTATGCTAGTGTTACAGATTGGTCATGATTTGATGTTATCTGTGTATGCTTTATTGTGTGATGCCATATGTTGAAAATGCATTAGTCCATGTTTGGTTATACATGTTGAGTGGGTGCATATGGTCAAGTTTGGATTGGTCTAGTTGAGGTTGTCATGCATAAGGTCATTATATGAAATTAGGTCATCGGGATGATATTGGTATGATATGATGCTAATGTGTTGGCTAATATAGAGCAGGAGATGCAAATATTTAAAGTGGGGTTGCAACAATGGAATTATGGGTAAGAGAAAATCATCATACAAGTGTGCATTTTTGGAATGTAGGTATGTGATTCATGGTTGTTATAAGCATTAGGGTTGCTTATATGTTTTTCATTCCATTGTTATTTTGGTTACATGTATTATAAATGCTAGTTTATTGCCTATTCATATTCATTATGGTTATGCTTATGCCTTTCATTCTATTGATTTTATGGTTACATACATGATATATGTTAGTTAATTAGTGTGATCATATGCACAAGCGTTGGTTAGTCAAGCATGGTATTAACTTGATGACTATGCTATATGTTGTTGATGAGCATGTTATATGTTAACTCATAGCTAGCTCGATGATTACATTATATGTTGTTTATGATCATGTTATATGTATCATGCTAATTTGACTTGGCCTATGCAAATGGTTAGGGTTATGACATTCAAGTATGAGTCAACCTAATTATGATAGTGTATTGTATTATGTTTAGACTAAATGTGCTTATGTGATTGTGGGAATAAATGACATTTTCTTATGAGTTTATGATGTGAACATGTTAGCTAGATAATATTACGCATATCGTGATCTTATTTATGATTGGGTTGATATGTTATGAAGTTATATCATGCTAATATAGATTGATTATGTAGACAAGATAACCTCCCCTAAGATACATTAAGGTATGAGTTTTCTTATGTCGTATACTTGGTGCTTGACTACTTTGAGTGTTTGATTATGTCATCTAGTTTATCTATTTAGTATGGTATGTTTGCAATTTGTTTGAATGCTTGATTAATTGCATGATATGGATATATGTGTCTGTAAGATTGCATGAAGAAATGGTCTTGTTTTAAGATGGTTGTAATAACACATATGTGTTGGGACAAATGATATGTACTTGAGTGTAAGTAGGTGATAGTTGTAGCATTATGTATTATGAGCGATGAATGTGAGTTGATTGTTGATTATGACATGGTTGTTAGTTTTGGTAAATATTGATTTCAAATTGATAGATATGTTTTCTTGATGTTGATACATATGGCTGACATGTGTGTGCTTATTTACAAGGAAACATGATTATTACAATAAGGTAAGGTAACTAGCTTGCTGTTATGTTTATCTATGCACCTATAATTATGTGTTTATAGAAATATGATGCAGGGGATTGGATTGCAAAAGAGACTGCCATGAAATCTTGGAGAAGGATCAGGTTGAGTTTTCCTTTGGATGTGTTGGGAATCCATGGGGGATTGAGTCACGATGTTTGTTGCTAGTCTTGTGCTTTCAGTTTTTATGATTTTTTTGTGCTTGATTTGCATCTTGTTTATGTTTGGTCCATAGCTATGCCACTTTGGTTGCGGTGTCATATTGCTATTGGTTTTATTCTTATTATTGTCCTTATATTTTATGTTTTTAGAGTCTTGGGAATTGGTTGGGAAAGAGGAAATTCAATGGAGCTCAGGGAAATATTTGTGGTACCCAACATGTAATGTAATACTCGGATGAAGCTTAGTGTATGAGTAAGCACAACGGAAAGTAAGAATATTATAATCGATTGGACTAGTTGGGTCCATTGTGGTAGATGGAAAGTGGAAATACAGACATGAGAAAGGCAAAAAAAAGGTAAAGAAAATAGATATGGGGTGTTAGATGCCTTGGCTATGTTAGGCACTGTTGCTCTCAATGTTGTGCATGTTGTGCATGGGTAAAGAAATTTCTCTTAACCTAGACCTTATGATATCTGGTAATTATGCTGTGATCATGATTATGATAATGTCTATATATGTATATATGCATGTATGTATGTCGCTATATGATGATATCATGATTGATTTATGTTGATGTTTATATATGTATACATGTATGTATGCATGTATGTCGTGTTTGACAGGGTTGTCATGGATCATGATTGTTTAATGCTAATTTTTCTATGTATATATGTTGTTATATGACAAGATAATTGTTAACACTGGAAAATCGTACAACAGAAGACGACATTATTTAATGTCAAGCAGAGGGTTTACAGGGCTAGAAGACATTACAAAATCTAGAAAGCATTTAAAAATCTCTAAGGTCCAAGGAAAATCAAATTTGAACAAGTCCTAAATGTTATTTGCACGCATAATCCTTCGTGAAGAGCACCTTTGCCCGTTTTTTTTCCCGATATGTGCACAATCCTGGGAGTGGCGAAATGTCATTATCCGAGACCACACAAAGCAAAGGAAAAGTGATTCCTCACTTGAAGCCACCTAAGGACATCCACCAACGCCTCCTTAAATACCAAGTGAGCACACAATGGAATATTTGGAGCACACAAAGGAATCATACCCCTATTGGTTAACCATCCACAATGTACCAAGAGAGGGAAGGGAGGATTTGAAATCTCCTATATAAGGCCACCATGAGATGAAAAATGGGTGAACACATTGTTATGCTAGCTAGAATTTCCCAAGCAATACCAGCAGTGTGTGATCCAAAGATGAAGATAGAGGGGACTCAATTGTTGGCAATCCAAAAAGTTTAGTTCAACATAGTAGAGAGAGAGAGGGAGATTGCATCGAGGCAAGCTCGGGATAAAAAAATCCTTGCATCAAGACTTAGAACCCATGTTATAGGGGCCCTTTGGCAAGAGGGTAAAGTTTCACTCTTATTACTACCAACGCTCAATAAGAGGGGCCTAGAGCCATCATTCATATTATTGTTGTCGTTTGACTCTTTTCAGATCTCGTGTTTATTTGTTTTAGTTTTTAGTTTAGTTTTAGTTTATATATGCATTTTATTTCTCTATCTAGTATGCTTATGATTCTAGCTTGTTCCACTAACTTGCTTGACTCCACTTCTTTTTCTGCCTGTTACCAATAACTTAAGTGGGTAGACCACACCCCTTAAGTTGGTGTGATTTTGTACATACGTGCAACAAACACACCCCAATAGGATTGGCGACTCCACTAATGTTTCTTACCAAGTTTATGTGGTTGTGCCCTTTTTGCAGAGACCTCTGTCTGTGTTGTGGAGTGGAGCTGAATTTCCCCTGATTTCTCTTGTAGTCCCTAGTTCATCCCAAGTGACAGACTGAAGCAGAGCAACTCCAAAAATTTATTTTGCAGGACTTTGTGCACTTTTTCCTCCCATAGATGTGCCTAGGGCTTGCGTTCAGAGTTGACCCGCGCGTAGACATCACCCCTGTTCCAGCGTTTTGCGTGCAAAATACAGAACGAGAAATTTCTCCCATGTTTCTATCTTTTCCTCTTGTAAAGTTCTTGGCAGCCCCTAATACACATGCCATCATTGGTTGTGGTACCTCGTAGCTTGTTAAAACTCACTCTTAGATGCTTTTTATAGGCTTAGTGTTAGTTTTACTTCAAGTTGATTTTTGAAAAGTTCACACATAGTTTAAGTGGGGGGGAAAAATAACTTTCATTCTGAAAAAAAATTATGTTTTGCAAATTTTGGTACTTACACACCTAGATAACTAGCCAAAGTAAGTGGCCCAAGACCACGCATGCGTAGCTAGTTTCTTTTTTCTAATGTAAAAGTTATTAGTTTAGTTCAATTTTTGCACTAGGATTTTTGGGACTAGGATTGAATTGTTTATAGAAGAGCAAGTAATCTCTGCTACCTTTTCACCCTCCAGTGATCCTAGGTAAGCATATGAATGCTCCCTATTCACAATTCTCCATCTCCCTATAGTTGGTCACATAGATTAACTAGGAAAAATAGAAAGTGGTTCATTATCCGCACATGTTTTTCTTTTGAGATGAGAACAATACAACATAGTTTAAATAGGGGATTTTGTAAAGGATCATCGAATATACACACGTTCAAACTATGTGCTTGTCCGCTTTGTGCTCACACACATTCACTCACTAAGCGAAGCAAAGAAATCTAAAACTAACTTAACCAAACTCACTAAATTCTCCCCACAAGGGCCACAAAAGAATTTATAGCTTAAGTTAGGATCAAGGGGGTAGGCAGCCAATAAGCTGCCTTGATCATACTTCATCTTGAAACATAAAAGTTTTCTATTTAGGGAGCTTCAAACCCAATTATCAGCCCATGAAAAAGAAAGCCCGAGCGTGACAGAGACCCGTTTCAGAGGGGGTTAGGCTTAGGCGCAGTGCGGGCATGTATCAGTCAGGGCTACCTGACTTGGCTGATACTTGGTACTGTTAGTCGACTTACCAAGAATCCCAAGACTCAAATGCTAACGTGGGACAGTGATTCTTAGTGGCCAAAAACTAGGGCATAATTTTCCCTATAGGTGATGGTGCAGGCAAGCGTCGAACCCTCTACCCTTACCTTGGTGGATTTTCTTCGACTGACTGGGGGCATCGCCAGTGCTTACGGGACGTTGTGCCAACACTCGCAATAAATATTCTCAAGGCCTAGTTACATTTGAGTGTGTGAGGACGAATATGTCTTCTATGATTTTGAGTATCATATGCAATCAAACAAAAACCACTTTTTTGATTGCTTGATCACATATATTAACTTAAAGGGAAATTTATCTTATTTTTCACTTTTTTTATGTATGTGACAAGAATTTTTCTTTGATCATAGACTCTATCCTCTCAAATTTTTCCAAAACCAAACTTGGTTGACACCAGAATGGACCCAATAGGACCTCGTTGATCTAGGCGTCTTTTAGAACTCCCCCCATTTCCGGGAGGGGTTCCAGGTCTTTCGCCATTTAGGCATCAAAGACGAAACACTGCCACCATTATCGGTTCTTCCTTTATTGGGGCATCCTTAGTTGCAAACCCTAATCGATCTCCCAACACCACACCATAGACCAGTCCTCCCACGACCCTTAGAAGGTAGAGGAGTGCATCCCATTCGGGAAGCCAACCAAATACACAACAGGGTACGTCGCAGACTAACCCTCTTCCTAACATGAACTTTGTGTTTTCGCACAGTGCAATGACGTCAACCTCTCGGCCACCTTTCTTACCTTCGTTGAATCTAACTGATTTAACCAAGTCGACGAATGAACCCATCGCACACAATACTACATGGCCTCCCATGCCCACAAAGCTCCCTTCGGATATTCCAAAGTTCGAAGGAAGGCAAGCGGAAGACCCAGGTAATCATGTCATGACCTTCCACCTGTGGTGATCATCGAACAATATCATTGACGACACTATTCGATTGAGATTATTTCAATGCACTCTGACAGGAATGGCCGCGAAGTGGTACGTGGAGCAACCCTCAGCTTCACATGGAACCTTTGGCATACTCGCACCCACGTTCCTAACATATTTTTTGTTACCCATTCACCATAATTCCAGAATGGAATTACTAACACATTTTAGATAGACCCCCGCCGTCCATATCTCGGACCATCTCCATGAATGGAGGCGGCGTCGCAGTTTATGTAAAGCTAAACTCGACGATTGGGTTCTCATAGATTTTTTCTTGAAAACTCTTACGACAAAGATTTCAAAGCCCAACAGCTTGAGATGATTTATACGCAGTCAGGATACATTTATAACATCCTGCCTAATGTCCCGCGCCTGCAAAATTATCAAGAATTTCCAAGCGCGTCGAACTCTGCAGACAGACTAATTGGGTCATTGACCTAAGGTTACCTAGGCAGCAGCAGTCAAAACCCCGGTTACACATACAGTTCTACCCAGAACGTACCTCAACCCTATTTTCAAAGTCATCACATGCCTCAAAAAAATTTGACCAAGAGGGTGCCAGTGTATCACCAGGGAGGACCTTATCCTCCGCCTCAGGGGAATTAATACGTAGAAAGAAACAATGATGGAAGAGATCCCCTCCAACAGCTAGGTGCAAACCAGGGACCACGTTATGCACAGTCCCCAGCACAAGACCTGCCTATGCAGACCAATGCACACATGAAATTTGTGCAGTCGTCCTAAAACCAACCACACCAATACAACCAGGAGAACTACCCTCCTAACGTGGTGAAGAAAAACTCCCAAAAAAATCCAAAAGGGAACCCTAGACAGGGGGGAAAAAACCAACAGCACCCACCGTGATGCCAAGCTAGAGGCAACTCCAACCAGAATCATAGTCAGGAGCCGAGAAATGCCCAACGGTAGATCAAAAGGACACCTCTTCGAACAAACCATTCTTGTTCGATATGTGGTGAGTACAACCACTATACTCACCACTGTCCCGATCTCCCTGAGCTGAAGAAGCTACAAAGTAACCGAGGACAAGGAGGATCTTCCCAGCAACCAGCTGTGATGCAAGAACCTTTCCCCCATCAAGGAACGGTAAGCACTCAGCAGCAAAATACATACTACTCCGGGAAAAGCGGCCATGAAATCTACATGATTAGCGAAGAGATGTTTTTCCAAACATGGAATCTCAATTACGACACCCCACCAGACGCCAATATGTCAGGGGCAAGTACCAGTGCATCAGATACACCTTTAACCATTTCAAAGATGCCTATAGAACCATTGCAAAAAATGGCAAAGGGACCCAATAGGCAAGCAGGGAGCTACTCCAAAGCAGCCCATAATTATAGTATCATGGACGATTTAACACAATCTCCTGCTGCTATGTCAGCTTTGGAAGTATTGCAGTCATGCCCAAAACAACAGAAAGCCCTACTTTCCATGTTAGGTGCTATCCACCTTGCCGATACGTGCCTAATGGCTTTTGACTTAGACAAAGCCACCCCTAGGTTTGCTTCCATGGTCACCTTCTAGATACTAGTGTCGGTCTAGAATATCACTATTCACGGATGTGTCATAAACGAGGGTGCATCCACATGCATCATGTCCAAAAATGTTTGGCAGATGTTAGGGTCTCCCGAACTAAAACCCTCAATCATTATGCTTAGAGCATACGATGGTCGTCCATTAATCCCTGTCGGCTTCTACCAAAATTTCCTAGTCTGCTTAGCTGAAAAGATGATCCACATAAACATTGAAGTCTTGGATGCTCACTTGGACTACAATATTCTCCTTGGGTGGAGTTATATGTATGCCATGTCTACCATAGCCTCCTCTGTCTTTTGCATCATAATGTTCCCCCATGAGGACCGCATCATTACCGTAGACCAACTGACGCACAGCTAGAAGCAACCCCTAAAAAACAATGATGTAATTCTACCCTATGTAGACACATCCTCAGATTCTCTCTCACGGTACCAAGAATATGGCCCTGGCCAGTTCAAACCGTCGTCCGTTATAGGGTCATTCCTAAGAGATCCTCCCATAATCCTTGAGTCATCACCCAATGTCACAGGGGCTCCGATGTGCATGATGTCCACATCAGGTGCTGAAGCTAGTTCGGACACAGACACAAGTAGTAATGGCACCGAGTCATTGGTCACGACAGCCTCTCTAGCCTACACCGCCTCCCAAACCTGTTTCCTCTATCCCCCAGCTGGTTTCGTCTCCTAATAGGTTTTGGAAACACTGGTATTACCCAACATATCATTGGAAATCCCATTTTGGTACCTCGTCCCCCCTGCAGGAATAGGAGCCACCCATGTTACTGCCATAGGATTAAAGCCCCTTAGTCCCTAGGAGGCCCCACTCATCCAAGAAACATTCGAAACCACCCTTGCAAAAGAAATTCCCATTGCAAAACCGGTGATTACAGCTAAGAAAACCGAGAAAAGAGGAAAGAATATGGTGACTCCTGTTGCTCAATGGGAATCACCAGTCTGTGCCATATGCAACGTAATAGATCACCCTACCCATATCTTTCCAGAACGAGATGAATTAAACCCACTCCTTGGATCTAAGATAGACATCGCGACACCTCGTTCCCATAAAAAGGAACCCACCACCAAAGGTAAAGGCAAAGCATTGCGTACCAATCACGCATGCGCTCTCTGCAGCAACTATGGGCACTATACCCACCATTTCCCAGAGGTCCTGTGGTATAGTGACGCCTTACAGGCCATCGAGCGGTCCTATCAAGAGGATCCCCCCACCCAATCTGTCGGGGATGAACCTCGTATTATCCTGTACCTGCAGGAAGAGCAGTGATCACCTGAAAGGCTCCCCGCCAGACCCCCTCCCCTAATCGAAAGGTGTGTAATTTGCGATGAACTTGATCATTTCATCATTGACTACCCAGCTTTGGAAATGTTCCAACGATGGTACCCAATCCATATAGTATACTGTGCCCACATGGATGTCCCATATTCATGTCAGATATGTGGTGACAACCACCCAGTACGTCGTTGTCACTACATACCAAGATTCCGCACAACTCTAGCCTGTATGCGATCAACTATAGTCTGCCTCTCCCGAGAATATGACACGGATTCAGAATCCATGAACAGTTCGACAACCCAAGAGGATGTGACAGACATATCCATCCTGTTCTTGTCAACTAAGGGGCGACCAATCAAGGAGATTCTTCCCCTACCAAATGCCGACGACACGACACATCATATACGATTAATATTAGCATGTATCAGAACTATGACTCGAGTTGTTTGCTCATCTACCATAGGTGTCGAGTCAGCTGCAACTACGAGAGTAGTTGTTCCTATGACAGTGCAGGCCCAATCTATCTACACTCTGTCAACTGCGTCTGGTTCCACCACATCCACGATGGAATCCTTCTCGTGTATCTCAACTAGCTCCGTGCGTGTTAACCCCATTCAACATAAACCTACCCAGGAACAATCCCCCTTCGGGTCCTTTTTTCATTCGGATGAAGATATCCTAGAGGCTATGACAGAGTCAAATTATCCATGGGACGTAATGCATCACCATTCACTTTTTCTCCTCAAGCGGACGTTCTATCCTAACAAGATAAAAGAACAAGAGATCTATGCGATCGAATCAAAATATTTCCTTCCATCAGTCAAAGTTGATTGGTTCAAAAACTCCATCCCAGTGCCTCATGTGTATGAGGAAGGAAATATGTCGAATATCTCACCTACCATCAAGGTGAACATATCCCAAAATCCTACAAAGTTTGAAGAAATATCACTGGGGGCAGCATGCTCCCTAGAAGAAATAACATCTTATACCCAATTGCTACAAGAGTATCAATATATCTTTGCATGAGACTACTCATAAATGCATGGGCTTAGTCCTACTATCGTAGAGCACCATATTGACACTTGGCCTAACGTACCTCCAGTGTGCCAGAAACAACATCAACTACACCCATCTAAGGCAGAAGCAATAAAGTGAGAAATCGACAAGCTTCACAAAGCCGATTTTATCTACCCCATTGCCGATACATCTTGGGTTTCCAACCCTGTTCCCGTCATGAAAAAATAGGGCACTATACACGTTTGCACCGATTTTCGGGATTTGAACAAAGCTTGTCCTAAATACAATTATCCCACTCCATTCATCAAACAAGTCATCGATGCTTGCGCAGGACATGAGGCTCTATCCTTCATGGATGGGTTCTCTGGGTACGATCAAATCCAAATCCGCCATACATACCGGTACAAAAATGAGTTCACCACCCCCTGGGGCACATTTTCATACAAGGTAATGCCATTTTTCCTGAAAAACGCTGGAGCCACCTTCCAAAGGGCCATGGATTATATATTTCATGACTTGGCACACCTTATCCTTGCCTACTTGGATGACTTGATTGTACTCTCCAAGATGCGCTTAGACCACCTCTAGGATCTGCGATTGGTATTCCAACGATGCCATCAATACAACCTATGCTTGAAGCCCCTCAAATGTGTATTTTGCATCAGCACAAGAAGACTCTTAGGTTTTATCGTGTTCGAGAAAGGCATTTATGTGGACCCCTCAAAGTCCAAAACATCAAAGAGGTACCACCACCTCGAACCCTCAAGCAACTTCAAAGCCTGCAGGTGAAGGCCAATTTTCTGAGACGTTTTGTCCTAGATTATGCCACCTGTGCTCAAGGGTTCCTATGCCTCCTCCGCCAGGACATCCCATTTAAATGGGATGATTATGCTCAGAAAGCATTCGATGCACTAAAATAAACATTATCTTCAGTGCCCCTCATCAATCCCCCAGACTATGACAAATATTATATCCTGTATTTATCAGCTTCTGAGTCAACGTTAGCCGGAGTATTGGTCCAGGAAGGCCTAGATGGGAAGGACCACGTAATCTACTACGCCAGCAAAACCTTATCGGGTCCAACATTAAGATATGGGCTTGAAGAAAATACTGCACTAGAATTAATTTATGCAGTCTAGAAACTTCACCACTACCTCATCTTAAGAACCACTACGGTCATCGCAGATAGTAACCCCATTAAATACCTGCTCAGGCGCCACCTAATGAACCATAAGTATGCCCACTAGATAGTCATTCTACAAGAATATGACTTATAGTTTCGTTCCACCAAAAGAAAAAAGGTGATTGCCTTAGCAGAGTTCATTACGAATCTCCTAGGAGATGCCAAGAATTCACCAGTGAACGATTTGCTATCCGATGAACACCTCTTCTTCGTAGCAACCGATGACCCTTGGTACGAAGATATTCTCCTATTATTTTGAACCCAAAATTTTAGACCTCATCTCACCCGAGATGACCGTCAGTGCATACGCTAGTAGGTCCCCCGATATCTCCTCATGGGAGACGTCTTATATCGACGAGGCATCGACACCATTTTATGGCGGTGCCTCACCCAAAACCAAGCGGAACAAGCCCTTAATGACTGCCATGGAGTTGCTTGCGATGGCCACCTATATGGCATGGCCACTACCCAAAAGGTCCTATGGGCAGGATAGTTTTGGCCCTTCTTATTTCGCGACTGCATTACAACAGTCAAAAGACGCAAATGATGCCAACGCTTCACCCACAAAAAAAGAGCACCTCCCACTCCTCTGCATCCTTTCATCGTTGTTGACCCCTTTTGTAAATGGGGGATTGACTTCATGACTTGTAACCCCACCTCATCGGGCAACCATAAATACATCATCATGGCTGTCGACTATTTCACTAAGTGGGTTGAGGCCATGCCTACATACGACAACACAACAAAAACCGCCGCTCAATTTCCATTCAACCATGTGATTGCCCGATTCGGCGTCCCCAAAGAGTTAGTCTCTGACCATGGGAAACACTTTGAGAATGAAGTTTTGGAGGAACTATCTCACCACCTTGGATTCAACCACGAATTCGCTTCACCATACTACCCCCAGTCCAATGGACATGTAGAAGTTATTAACAAAGTACTCAAAACTATGTTACAATGCATGGTGAATAACCATAAAAAAAACTAGCACCATATGCTCTTTTCCGCCCCATGGGCATACCACACGATGGTAAAGACATCCACTGGTTTCAATCCCTTCCACTTAGTATATGGGGTCGAGGCTGTGATTCCCATAGTACCTGAGATCCCAAATTTACATGCTGCCATCGAACTCCTTGATGATACCCAACCTCTAGAACAACGCTTAGTACAACTAGAATTTGTTGATGAAAGTCGACGATAGTCGCTACAACACAAAGAGGCCCACAAGAAAAGGGTAAAATCGTCATTCGAACATCACATCAACCCTCGCTCATTCACTGAGGGAGAACTAGTCCTCCGCTATGATGTCGCAAAAGAAGCCCTAGGACTAGGAAATTTTGAAACCTTGTGGAAAGGACCATACATCATCAAACATTGCCTCCAAAAGGGGGCATACATCTTGATGGAACCGGATGGGAAATGCCTCAGAAACCCCATCAACAGCCTTTACCTCAAGAAATTCTACCCATAAGGGCCAAAATGGCCCTTCCCTAGAGTGAACGTACACAACACCAACTGCTAAAATATTTTTTGACCAAAAGACTTATTTAAAAGCCCTCAAAGTACCACCATGGATCACCAAACTGAACCCTATTTCGGATTTGATGATGGTGTATCACGATGGTCTCAAATATTAGCTGCAGCTTCCTGGGTCATTTACCACCTTGACCGATCACCACTCTGCTCAAATGGTGTGTGCATCGGTTTAACAACAAACAATCAGGAAGAATATGACGCTGTCATCAGAATTATGTGCAAGTCCCTCCATTAGGGTATACGCCATATGCATATCTACCTCGATTCCCAGTTAGTAGTGTCACAGTTAAATCAAACATTTGAGACAAGAGATACACATATGTTTAGAAAATATTTGCGTGCAAAAAGATTAAGCAGACAATTTGACTATATCACATTTACACATGTACCAATGAGTCAAAACCAAATAGCTGATCACATAGCTAACAATATCCTAAACTGGAATGCATCTCGAATAAACCATCATACATAAAAAGCAAAAAATATATATATCCATCAGCATAACATCATACATAAACCGAAACAGGTGACACGTAGAGCCACAAAAAATATGTCTCATATATATATATATATATATATATATATATATATATGTCATAATGTATATGTCTGAGTACAAAAAATAGTGTTGCTGGCCCAACTGCCAGCCTAAAGTTACAAAATTTGTAAAAAATAAGGGAAGCATCCTCATAATGGGTGCTTTCCCTGTGTACAATTATACTCTAGGGTGGATCCCCTCAGGAGGGGCACTTGGACCCACAACCGCTCCTGGTACCACCACTGGAGCTGCCATCACAACCGAGATCACCACCTGATGTAGAATGGGTTGATACTCCTTCTCGCAGGCAATCACAGTCTCCAACCAGACCTCCTCGAAATCATCCATAAATCCTTGAGCAGGCACCCCCTGGATCAAGCGATCCACTCGACCCTAGGCGTCCTTG
This sequence comes from Pinus albicaulis, assembly GCA_034641835.2. Taxonomy (NCBI): domain Eukaryota; kingdom Viridiplantae; phylum Streptophyta; class Pinopsida; order Pinales; family Pinaceae; genus Pinus; species Pinus albicaulis. The sequence continues at coordinate 634,885,549 of CM076584.1, forward strand.
AGAGCTGACACCTGAGTAGTCATCTCCTCGATACGAGCCTCCGCCGTATCTACACGTGCTATTGCTGCATCAGCATGAGTCCGCTCAGCTGCAGCCTCCGCAGCGATCGAGCTGCTGCCCTCTCTTGAAGGGCCAATACAACCACTAGGTCCCCCAACAACACCTTCTCCCTGAGCAACCCTAGGTCACCATAGAGGATTGTGGCCAACCAACTGAGCCACGGGGTGACCTACCTCACCAGCATCTGCAAGAGTAACCAAAAAGATGTTAGTGTCGCTAGCAAAACACATAAGTACATATATACTCAAATAAATGCAGAAAACATGCACAAAATACCTGTAGGCCACCAAGCATAACAAAAAGGGAGACCCATGTTTGGATCCCCCCATAAGTCCATCCCCGCATATGGGAATGGCAAGAACATCTGCGGGTTGGCCTCGAACCAGGTCTCTGTCATGGTGCTCCAATAACACCCCACCATGCCATCACCACCTCGCGGCATCACCAGAGCCCACCTCCTCATATGAGGCTCCCATGGCCCCCCAGGAGGCACCACCACTATTGGCCTCAACAGCACTACCCTCTCATACATAATGCTGCACAAGATACTGGCATACGCAAAAAATTTAGATCCATTATGGACCTTGTTGAGTTGCGTCACCATACTGTCATAGCATAAATGGGCAAAGTAGTAAAAATGCCCGGACCTCAACTAGTGCAGTACTCCAACCTGTGGGCCTAATGCCCGATGCGGAGCCGACGAACCTACCAGTCGTGAAATCACTGCCAGAGCACATCGCTTTGCCAAATCTGTCATGGATGCAATGCTGATGCACCCCTCAGTAAGAGGCGCCCCACCACAGTGGCATCTCTGAAACCTCTCCAGATCCACCTTCCCAGAAGGGAGTGGATATCTTAGCGCCTCACCATGAGGTAGTAACCCAGTCACAAAATACACATCCGTCTCAGGATGGATGATCAGGTTCGTCCCCCGCAACATGAACATGTTGCGCCTCCTGTGCCAGTGTTGAATCAAGTAGCGTAGCAATCGGTCCTGCGACCGAAGAAGCTCGTTCTCTGTGAACTTCAGGAGCTCCCATTGCGCCAGATGACGGTGTACCCCAGGATCAGCAGCCAATGTAGTTTAGAGCTCTGGCCAATCCCACTCCCTCCACAATAACCTGTCATCAAAATAGGTACTCATCAGTATAGAAAAAAAACAAAAATAGGCAAAAAACCAAAATATTTTTCGCCTCGTCTTTGCGTGCCTGTCCCTCAGATAGGCGCACTTAGCACGCGCCTGTATTTTTCACAGGCACGTTTAAGGCATGAAAAAAAAAGGGAAAAGAGCGCTTTAGCGTGCTTATCCCCCAAAAATGCACACACGGAGAGCACACCTTTGCCCCGATCGCCCGCGCAATCTAGAGCAAAAATCACCCAGAATCCATACAAACCCAGTCTGTACGGACCCTGACACCATCAAGCTGAAAAAATTAAAGTGTAGGACGTTATGGAGGTTACCTAGGCATGATCTCGCTAATCCCTAGTGCTGAGGCTGAACGCAATGACAAGAACTACTACACATAAGCCTCTGACCTCTCAAAAACTCAGCAAATACAAATGAATTGAATTAGGACCATATTCACCTATATATCGCCCTTTTCAAAAACTTGGGAGGACCATAGCGAGAGATAATAAGGTCCGTTCTCTGAACCATAAGTTGCATCGCGACCAACACTCCATGATAAACAGAGGCGATGCCACACAATCGAACTCCCAAAAAATTATTTTCAGCGCCAGCAGGTATGCCCTCTCTCATCTTCTTTTTTAAAGCTCATGACTTTCAATAATATTTGATAAAGAAGATGCTTTCACTTGAGGTAGTTTTTTTTGTAGGAAAAGCTCGCAAACCATCCACAACGCCATCTACTGAAAGTTCTAGAGCAGGTATCATTCTACCCCCAGCATAATAAAGTCCCATTCAACTTTTCATATCTTGACATCATTTCTCCATCAGAAATCAATCATAGGGTCCTCACATCCGATCGTGTTTATCATCACCTCACACTGCACATGATAAATGTCCTCGTTGGTCGATGGAGCCTCCCCTCCATGGTGCTCGTCATCCATAGTAGACCATATATCACAACAAAAGTGATGCCATGGCCATACCACTTTAGTCTGGGAGGCACCTCATGCCCATCCATTCACCATGCATAAGGAAAAGTTTACCATACAAGCTAAAACCCCCTTCCCGGACGACCAGGTTGTACAAGTAGATCAAAAGCGCACTACCGCGCCTCGGATTTGGTCCATCATACCTCCACCATCATAATCCCATATGCAATACTTTTTCATCCACTTCATCAACCCCGCACATGAGACCAACCAACGGGACCCCCACCCTTAGAAAAACACGTTCCTCAAAACATTAGTGAGTGAACACTTTCATGTTTTGGGGTACCCGTCTCTATGTTTTGTAAAAACCAAACCCCATTATTTTATTCTTTTGGTAAGTGTACAAAGACCTCGAACGATGCACTACGTCCTTCACCATTCCATCCATCTTTTTCTCCCATGGCAGCAGTCCTTGAACACCCTTGTTCAGATTATTACGCCCCCATGCACAAGCCACCATGACATTCATAGCCAGTTTATACCTGCCCTAGAAGTCTTACCAAATCCAAGGAGTTCCCCATCAGAAATAAGTATGACTGCCTCCAAGCTGCTTAGTATACTCCAAGCTTGGGCTGCTGAATCCCTATCATCAGTTTTTAGTCCCCCCTCGCCAACATGCCTATGTTAAACCCATCACATCCAGGTCCCCGAACCCTCAAGTTGGTGACCCCTTGGACGGTTGAGGCTTCCTTTTTGTTGACTTTGACACCTATTCTCGAAAAAGGAAGCGATACCTTGGATTACCCCTCTCCATAAAAGGGGCATCCTTAAGTGGCACTATGGGAGACATCATTGCCCATAGATGTCATCGATCCTCCTGAAATTTGACTACAACAAAAGCTTTCATGTCAATATGGTATCATACCTTACAATGATTGCACTTTGATCAAATTCATCGAAGACCCGTGCCTCCATAAGCGTCTCTTTCAGCAATGCTCACACGGGAAGGTCCCAGCCAGCACCTATGCATACATTGTGCAACTATATGCCATACCAATTTTACGCATATGGGTACCATATTCCACCTATTGTTAAAGAAAAGACACCTCATGAGGGCACCAGCAGTCGTCATCAACAACCACCAGATCACTACCACATCAGTGATACAGACATAACATATATCTGTCAAAATAGATTTGTTTAACTAGCCACAACATTACGAGCGTGGGACATGCCCGCGTCGTAGAAAATTTGTTTATGTATTGTATTATATTTGCTTACAGGGGTCATTTAGGAAACAATCATTCTTGGAACCGGTGTAGGGTGTTTTCAATTCCAAGCTTCACGCAGGTCTCTCTCTCTCTCTCTACACATGATACATAAAATAAACTATAATGTATTTCTACTATACAGTTCTTCCTAGACCTTGCACATTAGGGGGAAACTGTTAACACTAGAAAATAGTACAACAGAAGACGAGATTATTTAATTTCAAGAAGAAGGGTTTACAGGGCTGGAAGACATTACAGAATCTGGAAACTATTTAAAAATATCTAAGGTATGAGGAAAATCAAATTTGAACATGTCCTAAATGCTATTTTCACGCATAATCCTTCGTGAAGAGTGCCTTTGCGCTTTTTTTTCCCGATATGCATGCAATCCCGGGAGTGGCAACATGTCACTATCCAGGACCACACAAAGTAAAGCACAAGTGATTCCTCACTTGAAGCCACCTAAGGACAACCACCAATGCCTCCTTAGACACCAAGTGAGCACACAATGGAATATTTGGAGCACACAAAGGAATCATACTCCTCTCTTGGGTCACCATCCACAATGTACCAAGAGAGGGAAGGGAGGATTTGAAATCTCCTATATAAGGCCACCATGAGATAAAGAATGGGTGAACACATTGTTATGCTGGCCAAAATTTCCCAAGAAATACTAGTAGTGTGTGATTCAGAGCTAAAGATAGAGGGGACTCAATTGTTGGCCATCCAACAAGTTTAGTCTAACACAATAGAGAGAGAGGGAGACTGCATCGAGGCAAGCTTGGGATAAAAACATCCTTGGATCAGGACTTAGAACCCATGTTCTAGGGGCCCTTTGACAAGAGGGTAAAGTTTCACTCTTATTACTACCAGTGCTCAATAAGAGGAGCCTTGAGCCACCATTCGTATTATTGTTGTTGTTTGACTCTTTTCAGAGCTCATGTTTATTTGCTTTAGTTTTTAGTTTAGTTTTAGTTTATATATGTATGCTTATGATTCTAGCTTTTTCCACTAACTTGCTTGATTCCACTTCTTTTTCTACCTGTTACCAATAACTTAAGTGGGTAGACCACACCCCTTAAGTTGGTGTGATTTCATACATACATGCACCAAACAAACTCCAACGATAATGATTTATTTACTCTAATGACTATATATATGTATGTGTCTATGTATTTATTTATCTATGTCACTGTATGACATAGTTTTCAAGGATAATTCTTATGGATGAATGATTGCTTCTGTAGGTGAATGGCATGAAGAGGTTCTTGGTCTTATGAGGAATTGAGTGGAAAAGTAACCCTCAAAGAAATATGAGGTGATTATCATGAGGGTTTGACTTGATATTATGTGATTATACTATGTATATGTCTATGTTATGATAGGTATTGTTGAGGGTACATCGACGCAATGAAATAAGTGTGATTTGTGGCATGTTGTGCAAGCATAGATAGCGGAGAGACACTGGAAGAAAGGCTGCTTGTGGGGTTAGTGTCTGGTTTATGGATGTGAAATACTACTGTTGTGTATATGTTGCGCATGTTGTATATTCAGTGGCTGTACCTATGGTGATGTGTAATGTTGCATATGTAGTATTGTGTACATACGATGTTGTATGTCTGATGAATATATGGTGTTATGTGTATATTTCATATGCAGTGCTAGGTATAGACAATGCTATGTACATGTTGGATATGCAGTTTTGTGTACATATCATATTGTGTGCATGTTGGATATGCGGTGGTGTGCATATGGTTTTGTGCGCATGTTGGTTATGCGGTGTTGTGAACATATGGTGCTATGTACATGTTGAATATGTAGTGCTATGTACATATGGTGTTGTGTGTGTGTAATATCCCAAAATGGGAACTGCTAGCAAGGCATGACTGGAAAACGCATTTTCCAGGAATGTTTACTACAGAATATGAAATCAGCCCCTGGATCCATTATATATGATAATATAAGATCCAAATCCAAGAGGAGATTAGAAACAAATCTTTCTAGGTGGGTTAAACAGATCTCCCACACCTAGGAAGGCTTGAAAACTTCCCAAAGAAGGGACTGTAGCAATACAAAAGAACACTGCCCAGAAAATAACGCAGTTTTAGATAGCAGTATTAGTAGACCAATATGACAGCTTAAAAATAGCTTATACAATGACAAATCATATTTACAATGTAGCCCAATCAATGTACAAGAGAAAGATGGAGACTTTTATGGAGAAAAACCCTCTAAAAGAGGTGCTGCAACAATATAATTCACTATAAAGCCTTGACAACGTATTTTCATGAGTAAACAAAAGCTGTAGGTTACAACTCAGATCTAGGATAGATTTGTGTACAAAATATTAGACCTATATCAGATCTGTACATTTACATACCCCTTGGGGTTTTCAGCAAAACATGAAAGCACAAGAGTAGATATGAGATCTACTGCAGCAGATCTACAAAATGATTCAGAAATTCTGAAGTAGATACATCAATTAATCAATCAAATCTGAAACATACATGGATTAGGTGGCTAATCCATGGATCACCACTATGTAAGGAAGGCTCCTTTACACTAGAGATCTCTCCTCCAAATAGTTGCCAAACACCCTGCAACTCCTCACTTGCAAAATAATTTAGTTTAGGGATATAAACTGCGCTGTAGGCTAGATGTAGACTTTGGCCTGATGCCAAGGTATGGATATGAAGCTCCAATCAGCTAATACACTCTTGCCAATGGGATAGAAGGCTTTCCTACTGAAAAGAGGCACTATTATGGTCTAGATATGAATAGATATAGCCTCCACTTGTTGCTGCTCGCAAGGACAACCAAATCCTCAACAGGATCTGAGTTGTAGTTGGAAGAATAAGCTTGGCCAAATAACTGATAGTGGACAAGAAATGTAAGATTCTTCCAAGAGGCCTCTCAAGGAAAGAGGTGGGATTCCCGATCAGGAACACCTAGTGCTAAACAACACTATTCTCAACTAAACAGCCAGAGAATGAGAAGTGTCTAAAAAGACAAATCCTTTCAAGACAATATGTTCAACAACAACCCCTCTCATGCTACTCTCCTCTTTCATTTATAGGCTGAAAGCCTTGCAAAACCCTAAACCATCTCAAAGGTTTAGCTCCTTTCACATTTGAAACCTCCAACTAGATTTGCGCTGTTCATATAGGTACATTGCATCTGGAAAATGCTGTAGATGTGGTCCTGTTGACCCAGTCAATTGTCACAATCCCTTTTCACACATGAGGGAGTTTTATTAAGGCAACCCAAATTTAGCCTTGTTCACATGGGCATTGATTTATTTTGCTGTTTAAGGAGTTTAACTTGTCCTCCTTTGCAATTTTATTCTTGTAACAATAAAATGGAAACAAAATTGAATATTCCTGTTAGCTTGGGCTAATTAGGAACATTACAGTCCTCCCCTCCAAAATTTTGCTTGTCCTCAAGCCACTGGTAAGGTGAGTGCTGCAACTCATCACCTCCTCCATTGGTGTCACAAACAAAGCATAAGCTTCTCTCATAAGCTAAGTGATCACCAAACCATCCATCCATGACTTTTCCCAACAATGTCCTCATGAGATGCAAACAAATCCTCCCATAAGGAAACAATGAATCACATGAAACAACCATGGTTTTCCCAATTCCCTCCTTGAAATATAAGACAGAAAGTACAGGGAGTGTAGTCATCCCATAGGGCACATTCATGCATTCCATCCTCCCTCCATTCACCCCCATGAAAAGTACAAGTACATCATCAATATAGGGGATCAAGACAATGTACAAACAAACATAAATGTGTGTACATGGAGGTGGATCATAATCCCACATTTGGAACCAATGCAGAGCATCCCCTGCCTGCATCAAACCAAGATGTGGTAAGTGGTCCTCCCACCACTTACTTGCTGCCCATACTATCTCACCATAGCTGAAAGTGTGAGATATATTTGGTGCCCTTGGGAAGCACCCATCATGATGAAAAATATCCCTTGTTCTCCCATGGGAGTGGCCCAATTCAGAAATTTTTGGGACCCAATATTGGCCAAAGGCTTAAAAAATATATTACTCCTCCTTGGAGTCATGGCCTGTAAAAACATGGTGTAAGAATGCATGAAATCAGAATATAAAACACATGTACTAAGAGCATGCTCTTCACCAACAATTTTCCTCCTATCAAGGGAGTGGTGCAAAAATCTACTCTCTTCTTCAAGGGAAGGAAGAGAGGGATGATTTAAATCTCCCTTAGAGTCATGTTGCTGCTCCAACTCCACAAGGTCCATGCATCTCTGACAATGCTGATATAGCTCTTTTTCAAATCCTTCCCAATAGTAGCTCCTCAAAATGATATTGTTGAACTTCATAGAATAGGTGTGGCTGAAATTGAACTCTTCATAAGCCCTTTGTAGTAACTTATCCTTGAGCTTGGAAGCTCTAGACAAGAATATCCTACCATGATTATAGATGACTCCATCAAGGATTGAATAACTCCCTTCATGCAACCATTCATCAAGAATCATGCAAGTATGAAGATCCTTGGAATATTCCACCAGCAGTTGGGATTTCCAATAGGGATTTAATGTGCCCAACAATGACAACATTGATAGTGTGTCATCTGAAGTGTCTGCCATGTTGTGGTTCTTCTCCTTGACATCTCCCATGTACAAAGTGGAAGGTTTCCAATCCTTCCTTGCTGCCCTCCTTGCTCATGCACATGCTCAAAAGAAGATGGAAGTTCTTGGAAGTTAGTCTCCCATGGAGGGCTACCATCTGTCCAAAACCTCCTTGTTTTTTCCAAAGTATGCATGTGTGACCACCATCTCTCATCATGTATGGAAGAGGATCTCCCAAACAAGTTTGTATCCTGATTCAAGGATTGCCTTCCTTGCTTCATGATGGTGTCATCCTTCATCCTTGTAGCATATTTTCTCAGCGTAGTATGAGATGAGAGAATGGATAGTGATTTTAAGGGAAAAATGCTTTCCCTTTCCTTGTACTTTCCCCATACTCTCAGCGCTGAAGCATGGTCTTCTAATGCTCCCTCCCTCCTTGGATCTATGAAAGGAGCATCAATGCATGAAACATCTTCCATCAAATCTGAATCAGGTGGTCTCCCAGGTGGTATACCAGAAGATAATGATGTCTCATGGCTCATTCCCATGTGAACAATCGATGGGAACATAATATGACTGCTTCCACTGCGCAAATCCATCTCAAATTGCTGTGTGGAAGTATCATGATAAGGAGAAGTTGGAGCAACTCCCCCATCTTCTGATATTGGATCTGCTAGGTGACCCCTCCTTTGTTCTGTCTCATTGTCTTTTAGCAAAGACACATGCTGCTCATGTCCTCCATATGGAATATCCTTAGGAAGTCCTTGCAAAGGTGCAAGAATCCCTCTAGTGGAAGCCATTGCTTCATCTCCATCTTCAAATGAAAATATATCTCCTCCTGCTAGCACAGCACTAGAGGATCTTCTATGCTCTTCCTCTCCCTTCTCCTCATTAGTGGAGACTGCTTCATCATCAAGAGATCCTTTTTCTTAATATCTTAGTGAAGAAGGAATCCTCATGTATTCTCTTTGAGAAAAGAGATCTTGCTGTAGTGGGGTGTTTGCCTCTGGAAATTTGTGCAGCAGATCCTCAACCCCCTCAACAATGTTTAGGACTGGAGTTGGCTTCATGGAATCTTCCAACTTATGCAAAGATGCAGATCTCTTGGGCTTGATTGGCTCTTCCCAAGAAGTCTCGGAATGTCTCACATCAAATCTTGTCACTAGTCTCCTAGTGAACCTTGCATAAGAAGAGATGTTTATCCCCTTTAAGGAAGAGGACTCAAATAGCCACTAAGCATAATATTTTCCTTGAAGATGCAACACTGCTACTCTCAAGGCTTCTTCTTCTGAAACTTGATGTAGCTGAAAGTATGTGTCAAGCTTCCTTACCCAAGACTTGGCTGAGTATTTAGGTGATCTATCAAATGTAGGTAGAGAGAATCTACCCAAAGTGTGCTGCATGCACCCTTTCCTTCTACTGTAGCTATTGGATCTTTCTTCTTTGAGTTGACAGAACTCTGGGAAATTGAGATGCTCTTTGAATCTCTCTGATTGAGATTAATATTCTTGGAGATAATCACCAAGAGATCCCTCCTTTGCTGTTCCTTTTCAAAATATTTTCTTGCCTTTCATTCCTCACTCCCCTGATTTCGTTCTTCAGCTCATGCATATTTTGGAATAGAGTTTTAGAAAACTCTTTCCCAATAAATCTTCCAGATGAAGGGTTTGGACCCTTGTCTTCTGTGTCTTCAATGTAACTACACGTATTCATCAATATTTTCTTTCCATGAGAATACATATTGGCTCTTCAGTAGGAAAAGCACAGGCTGTGCCAAGAAACATGCTCCGATACCACTGTAATATCCCAAAATCGGGACTGCTAGCAAGGCATGCCTGAAAAACGAATTTTACAGGAATGAATACTACAGAATATGAAATAAGCCCCTGGATCCCTTATATCTAATAATATAAGATCCAAATCCAAGAGGAGATCAGAAACAAATCTTTCTAGGTGGGTTAAACAAATCTCCCACACCTAGGAAGGCTTGAAAACTGCCCAAAGAAGGGTTTGCAACAATACAAAAGAACATTGCCCTGAAAATAAAGAAGTTTTAGATAGAAGTAGAAGTAGACCAATATGATAGCTTAAAAATAGCTTATACAATGACAAATCAGATTTACAATGTAGCCCAATCAATGTACAAGAGAAATATGGAGACTTTTATGGAGAAAAACCCTTTAAAAGAGGTGTTGAAACAATATAATTCACTGTAAAACCTTGAAAACGTTATTTTTCATGAGTAAACAGAAGTTGTAGGTTACAACTCAGATCTAGGAAATATTTGTGTACAAAATATTAGATCTATATCATATTTGTACACTAGATTGTCTCTATTTTACATACCCCTTGGGGTTTTCAACAAAACATGAAAGCACAAGAGTAGATTTAAGATCTACTGCAACAGATCTGAAGAATGATTCAGAAATTCTGAAGTAGATACATCAATTAATCGATCAGATCTGAAACATACATGGATTAGATGGCTAATCCATGGATCACCACAGTGTAAGGAATGCTCCTTTACACCAGAGATCTCTCCTCTAAATAGTTGCCAAAAACCCTACAAATCCTCACTTGCAAAATAGCGCAATTCAGGGATATAAACTACACTGTAGGCTAGATGTAGACTTTGGCCTGATGCCAAGGTATGGATCTGAAGCTCCAATCAGCTAATACACTCTTGCTAATGGGATAGAAGGATTTCCCACTGAAAAGAGGCACTAGTATGGTCTAGATCTGAATAGATCTAGCATCCACTTGCTGCTGCTCACAAGGAAAACCAAACCCTCAATAGGATCTGAGTTGTATTTGGAAGAAGAAGCTTGGCCAAATACCTGATAGTGGACAAGAAATGCAAGACTCTTCCAAGAGGCCTCTCAAGGAAAGAGGTGGGATTCTCGATCAGGAACACCTAGTGCTAAATAGCACTATTCTCAGCTAAACAACCAAAGAATGAGAAGTGTCTAAATAGATAAATCCTTTCAGGACAATATGTTCAAAAACAACCCCTTTCATGTTGCTCTCCTCTTTCATTTATAGGCTGAAAGCCTTGCAAAACCCTAAACCATCTCAAAGGTTTAGTTCCTTTCACATTTGAAACCTCCAACTAGATCTGCACTGTTCATCTAAGTACATTGCATCTGGACAATGCTGTAGATGTGGTCATGTTGATCTAATCAATTGTCACAAACCCTTTTCACACATGAGGGAGTTTTATTAAGGCAGCCCAAATTTAGCCTTGTTCACATGGGCATTGATTTATTTTGTTGTTTAAGGAGTTTAATTTGTCCTCCTTTACAATTTTATTCTTGTAAAAAAGAAAATGAAAACAAAATTGATATTCCTATTATCTTGGGCTAATTAGGAATATTACAGTGTGTGACGTACACATGGTGCTATGTACATATGGTGTTGTGTGGATGATTATACATATGGTGATGTATGCATGTCGTGTTGTGTATATGTTGTACATGTGGTGATGTGTGCAGGTGGTGTTGTGTACATGTTTTGCATGTGGTGTTGTGTACATGTGGTGTCGTGCATGTGGTGATGTGTACATGTGGTATTGTGTAAACATTATATAGGTGGTACAATGTACATTTGGTGTTGTGTACACGTTGTGCAGGTGATGCAGTGTACATGTGATGTTGTGCACACGTTGTGCATGTAGTTTTGTGTACAGGTGTTATTGTGTACATGTTGTGCATATGGTACTAGTATACGTGTGGTATTGTGTGCCTGTCGTACATGTTGTGTTACGAGCATGAGGTACTATGTATGTGCATGGTGTAGTCATGGTATCGTGACATGTTTATTGTGTTGTGTTGTACACTAGGTATATGTATATGTATTGTGTTGTATTGTACCTGAGTGTAGGTGTATGTGTTGTATGTATATGTAGGCATATGTATTGTGTTGTATTGTACACCGGGTGTAGGTGTGTGTGCTGTATTCCGGTGTAGGTGTATGTATTGTGTTGTATTGTTGGACATGGTACCCCTCGATGAAAGAAGTTGGAGAAAGAATCTACAGATCAAGGAGCGGGGCACACAATGCGAAGTACATTTTGAGTCTTAGGGGATTTGGGGTGGGTCAAAGCCCCTTATTTTGTAAAGGGATGGGAATATTTTGTGAACTTTGAGCTTCGCCCTTGATTTTTGGACCATGGAATTGTAATGTAAAAGACTATATAAGGAGTCTAGGAAAGAAGTCATAAAAGAATAAATTGATGAGATGCACTTGGATGTAATGTTGTTTTGAGTCCGAGTCTGTGGTTTTGGGTTAGAGGAAAGGTTCATGCAACTGAGTACGCAGAGACCTTAGGAAGTTTGCAGCTGAGTGCATAGGGTGGAATTGATTGTATGATAAATATATGAGCATTAATGAAGTAATTTTGAAGACATATCATTGTTTTGAGTTGATGTGTTTTCTTTACTTGTATTTTATGTTATTTTTTCTAAGTAAGGGTTTTTCTCTATAATTGCATATCGAAGTTAAGTTTATGGTTGTTTACATTTTTTTTTGCTTGAAGAAGTAAGATCATGCAGTTTTCAAGTGAGTTTAATGGATGTGTTAACAACGACGATATACTTGATAGATCTATTATTTGAAGCTATACCAAGTATAGAAAGTAAGTGAAGCCTTAAAGCCACAATCCATTGTCCCTCTGGATGTAGAAACCTGGTTCTAGCATCCCCCTATATTGCCTCAGGTGAGACTTTGGTTTGTGCAAGAAAATTGTTTCTAAAAGGGTTGGTAATAGTGGGTTTTTTTGGTTCACACACTGATATTTGATCTAGGTCTAGGCCCCATCAAGCCAAAAAATGGTTCCATTGTCATGACCAAGATTTGACCGAGCGATAGAAGGATGTCACATCAATCTAAGAAAGAGATTCAAGACTAGGTATATATAAAATAACATGAGTTTAATGCGCAAGAAAATAGAAATCTACGCATATTTATTGAAGAGTGGTTACAAAAGTATATTTTTACAGATCAATACGAGATATTTTTCCGGTCATTTTCTGGCGAGTTGTACGAGTGGATATCAAGGCTAGCTGAGAAGATGACCAAGTTCAATAATAAGCCTACTGCATGGACCCCATAACTGATCAAGCAACTAAATAAGACTGATAACAAGATCACTAGGGTTGTTGATTATTGGATTGATAGTATCCTTGGAGGTTTTATCACTGAGTTCGTGATCGATACCTCGGTATCCTATAGCAAATCAGAGCACAAAATTTTCAAAGGTCTGCGAGGTAAGTACCTAAATTCACTAAATTTCTAGATTAAAATTCTATTGTGTGAAAAGGGTGTATTATGAATGTGCTCAAATTAATGTTCGGAGAAAGAGAATCTGGTGTTACGTGAAGTGGTAAAAGTTTTAGGACAAATTGGGGTACTTATGTTAAAACTAAATATAGTCAGTTGTTTGGATCTGAAGGAGGAGAAAGCAACCCCGCTACCCCGAGAAGTCTTTCACTGAGATCTAAAAATAATTAGAGCGCTGCAGAGATTCCCTAACCTTCCACCCCCGTCATCACCCCCCTCCATTTCGTTCCTCCACATCCACCTCCCCCATTCACCATGGCCCAACCACCAAATATGACCATGTTCAAGGGATCAGATGATCCTGAACATTTCTGGTTTGTTGTAGAAGAAATATGGAGTTCGTAGAATATTACAGATGAAAATATGAAGAAAGCACAATTGGTTACAACACTACAAGACAGAGTGTTGTACTGGAATATGAATTATACTATGACGAACTCAAATGCTACATTGGATGAGACGAAGACTGCATTGAATGTTGAGTTCAAGAAACCAAAGTCACAGTCTTAGTGTATCACAGAGATTAAAGAAATTAAGTAGTTGGTTATTGAGACTGTGTGGGATGTAGACCAGAGATTTAAGACATTACTAAAACAAATCATCTTCAAGATCCCTGACGAACTACATAAAGAAAGGTTTATTGCTGCACTGTTACCTCATTTCAAATTTCCATTGTCACAACATAAGATTGCAACCCAAGTGAAAGCGCTAGAGATCGCGATGAAGCTCGAAGCTTCGCTGGTAGTTGATACCATCATAGGAGTTTAACAGATCCAAACCTAGTTGATGAGCTTGCATATTGAGCTCCAAGATATAAATAAGAGAAAGGAGGTTAGGAATAAAATAAGGTCAGAAGTCTAGTGTATCAAGTGCAAAGAGGAGGGTCACTATAAGGAGCAGTGCCCTGTTTATAAGGATTATTTTGGCATTGGGATGTCGAGTCCATTGAATCCTAAACTGAGTGTTGGGCCAAGTGTAGGGCCTAATGTATGATGTACCATTTGCAATGTTCCAAGCCAGCATTCCACTAATTATTGTCATCTACTGCAAAAATATGTCAAATCGCAGAAGCAATGATTCTGTAACTACTATAGTTCGGCGGGACATGATGAAAAAAATTGTCGAAGCTATGATCTCATGATGCAGCACAGTCCTGGCGCATATAGAATAAAATTATAAGGTCAAGAAGCTCTAGTTTCACTAACAATGCGAGGAGGTTTCCTAGGCTGAGGATGTGGCCAAGGAGGAGGCATTTGTCATGGACGAGGGTAGATTATATGTTATAAATGCAAACAAATTGGACATTTTGTCAGGGTTTGTCAAAATCCTACTACAGCTTCCTGTAAGTATTATCAAGAATTTGGCCATGAAATCAAATATTATCCAATTTTATTAGCTAAAATGTAGGAGAAGTGCAACTAGCAACCAGATAAAAACATACAAATGATGAGGGCTGAACCATGCGACGAAGGTCTGAGTGCTAACATAGTAACGTGTAACGGTGTGAATACTAGAATATACTGCAAAGAAGGAAAGCGACCTACGATGGATACATGGGTTTGGAAAGCTGAAGATAAGAATGTTGGGTTCAATATACAACACAAGAAAGGGACGTTCATGGAAGCGAAGAAGACATTTATGACTCTTGAAGCTTCGACATCAACCGCGCAGAGACAATTGTTCCTGCAAAAGAATAAGCATTGGAGAATACTGAAGCAAAAGAAGTTGATTAATCCATCTTGGCGTCCTTTTTGTAGTCATGTATGAAATTTCTAAGGGATCATAAGGTTATAGAGGGGTTACAGGAGTTGATAGATAACTGCACTGGCAAGGAAGAGCCATGATTGGAACAATACGCAATAAGAAAAGTGTACAAAAATAAGAAGAGAACCGGCCGAGAGATGCAATGGACTGCACAAATCAGAGATTATGAGGTGGATCAAGTCATTCTAGATCTGGGATCAAATACCAATGTTTTTCCAAAACAGACACGGGAACAGATGGGAAGGCCTAAAATGTAATGGTCTCTGATTCAGTTGAGGATGCAAAACTAGCAAAAGATCATTCCTATGGGTTGATTGCAAGGATTCAATGTAGATATTGATGGAGAAAGCATGTTAGCTGACTTCGAAGTTATTGAGATCATTGACGATATCATTCCCTATCCTGCATTGCTTGGATTTGATTCGACTTATGACATGGACATTATAATCAATTTGAAGAATAGGAAGATGGTATTTGAGAATGATGGTACTCGAGTTGTTGTGCCATTGTATCCCTCCGAAGGTGCATGTTATATAGAGCCTGTCCAACATAAATATGGGGATGCTTATATTGATCATATCTATAAGCTTACTACGCAGGATGACTATTATATTAACCATAAATCTGATGGCACAATATGTTGGGAGCGCGATAGTTCATGCATTTCATTCTCCGATGAAGAGTTGGAGAATTGGCATAATCACTTACATAAAGTAACTACGAAGAGATATAACAAGGTTACCAAATCACTTCGCAATGTCACATCAAAGGTGCGTGAATTGCCATTTTTTGAAGGAACGGGGAATGTTGTCTTATTTTTGGAAGAATTTGAATAGAGGGTGCCAGAATAACAAAGATACAAAGCTTTGGACTTCGCATTGAGGACCAATCTGGCCCGATGGTGGGGCACGCATAGGGAATACTTAAGAGGATGGAAGGAGTTTTTCAAATTGATAAGGCTCAGGTTTGGTCATGTAGACACGAAAATCATAGAGAAGTATGAGGGTAAGGATGATCCTGGCAAGAATTTATCTCGTTGGGCCATAGCTTGGGGTGAAGAACCTCAACCATAGTGGATGTAAATTTTCTTTCATTCCTTGGTTACGATACCTCAGCAGTGGTATCTAGAAATCAAGTTGTCCCATGGCATTATAGATTGGTATGCAATGACTAAAAGTTTATTATTGACCTATGGCTTTGTTGATGGCTGGGAGTGTATTAATTAGGTTCTTCAAGAACTCAAAGTAGGAGTATTCTGAATTACCACTGAACCTAGAACTATGGTACAAACTTATTGGGATGTGCAGTTGGAACAAGCCCAAGAATGTTACAATAAATTCAGTTTAAAATACCCGGTCCACAAGCTTGTGTTGGGGGGGGGGGGATTTTCTGATGGTTACTATTGTTCCTAGAGTATGATTTTGAAGTAATTGTAAAACTAGGATGTTTGAATGCCAAACCAGATCATCTATCTAGGATTGAGATAGGTGAGGAACCAACGAATCTTGAGGAAGGCTTACTTGATGCAAAGTTGTTCGCTATCATGGTTGCACATGAGAATTTCCTAGATATCATTCAATTTCTCTCTATGAGAATCACAACTATGAAGTACACTATGCAGCAGAAGAAAGAGATGGTAGTAAAGGTAGTAGACTTTACTCTGAATGTAGGACATCTGCACAATCTCAGAGCTTATGAGATTCTGCGAAGATATGTTCTTGAGCATGAATGACCATATTTTGGTTGAAGCACATGGTGGATTAGTTGGAGGTCACTACGCAGGCAAAGCCACTGCGTAGAATATTCTCTGAGCTATATTATGGTGGCCCATAATGCATAAATATTCAAAGGAATATTGTAATGCCTGCGATGTTTGTAGAGGACTGGAAGACCATCATGAAGAGATGAAATGGCGTTGCAACCCAAAGTTACGTTGCAATATTTTGATAAATGGGTGATTAAATTTGTGTTACTAATTGATCCTCCATGAAAGAAAATGGGTGTGTGGTACATTATTACTGCGAATGATTACCTCACTCAGTGGGCTGAGGCGAAACCAATGAAGAATTGTATTGCATACATGGTGGCGAAGTTCCTTTTCTAGAATATTGTGTCATGGTTTGGTTGTTTGAAAATATTGATGAGCGAAAGGGGCACACATTTTATGAATAAAACTATTGAAGCCTTGACTGAAGAGTTCCAAATGGGTCACCAAAAGAGTATGCCATATCACCCCTAAGATAATGGCACGATCGAAGCCTTCAACAAAATTCTGGAGAATGCGTTGACAAAGGTGTGCAACGTTAATAGAAATGAATGGGATCTATGGATTCCTGCAGTTTTATGGGCATATAGAACTACCTATAAGAAGCTAATAGGTCAGATCCTAGTCTGATTAGTGTATGGCTAGGAAGAAATGATGCCGATGGAGTATATTGTACCTAGTCTTCACATCGCAACAATGACAAATATGATGAACATCGAAAATATGGAACAGAGATTGGCGCAAGTGATTGAGTTGGAAGAGGATAGGCTCATCATTGGGTTTCACCAGCAGGTCCATAAGGAGATGGAGAAGGCCTGACATGACCATCATATTAAACAAAATAAGTTCAAGGATGGAGAACTAGTTCTTTTGTATGAAAACAAGTTTGTGAAATTCTCGAGAAAGCTGCAAATGCACTGGTTGGGTCCTTACATCGTCAGGAATGTCTTGGAGGGGGGCGTAGTCCATCTCGCAAATATAAATGGATATTTTTTCTCTGGACGTATTAATGGCAGTCACTTGAAAATATATAGGGAAAACTCCATCCCTAAAATTTCGTGATGACTATATGGCCGACGAAGAGTCTTAATGCTCCATGTAGTTGATCGAGGGAATAAGACTATAATAGAGTTGTAAGTTTAGATGAGCACAGTCTGGAATTTTGAAAAGTAGTGCACTGAATCAATTCCGCCATTGAAGGATGCCTTAAGTGGTATCAAAGAAAATATTGATGAAACACCAACGATGTGACTCAGTAAGAGTCATAGTTTTGCGTTGGGGGCATGTTGGACATGGTACCCCTCAAAGAAAGAAGTTTGAGAAAGACTCAAAAGATCAAGGAGCGGAGCACAAAATGCAAAGTAAATTTTGAGTCTTAGGGGCTTTAGGGTGTGTCAAAGCCCCTTATTTCGCACAGGGATGGGAATATTTTGTGAACGTTGAACTCCGCTCATGGTTTTTGGACCATGGTATTGTAATGTAAAAGACTATATAAGGAGTCTAGGATAGAAGTCATAAAAAAGTGAGTTGATGAGATGCATTTGGATGTAACATTGTTTTGAATCTGAGTCTGTGGTTTTGGGTTAGAGGAAAAGCTCTTGCAATTGAGTGCACAAAGACCTTAGGAAGTCTGAAGTTGAGTGTGTAGACCCATGTAACTGAGTGCACAGGGTGGAATTGATTGTCTGAGAAAGATCTAAGCATTAATGAAGTACTTTCGAAGATAGATCAGTGTTTTGATTAGATGTGTTTGCTTTATTTGCATTTTATTTTATCCATGCTAAGTAAGGATTTTGATCTATAATTGCATATTGAAGTTCTGTTTATGGTTGTTTACATTTTTATATGCTTGAATAAGTAAGATCGTGAAGTCTACAAGTGAGTTTAATATATTTGTTAACAATGACAATATAGTTGATAGATATGTTCTACGAATCTCTGCCAAGTATAGAAAAGAAGCGAAGCCCTAAAGTGAGAGTCCACTATCCCTATGAATGCAGAAACCTGGTTCTAGCATCCCCCCATATCTCCTCACTTGAGACTTCAGTTTGTGTAAGATGATCGTTGACGAAAGGTCTGGTAATAGCGGGTTTTTTGGTTCTCGCAACCATATTTGAACTTGGGTCTAGGCCCCATCAAGCTAACACGTATTCTACCATGGGTTTAGGTGTATTTTTCATATGCCAATGTGGGTGCATGTATTGTATGGTGTTTTATGTCGTGTGTGGTTGTAAGAGTGTGATGCACCCTATGTGTATGTGTACGTGATTGAAGAGAAGCAAAGTCAGTGGGTGCTTGCCGAGTGTGGAAACTGATCCGGTATGAGTACAAAAGAACAAAGGAAGAAGTAAGGAACGATGAAGGATAAGTATCGATATTTTATTTCAGTTTTATTACAAACATGATCTATGATTCTAACTTATGATGGTTACATGTGATTTATGATTATGGTTTATGATGATTGCATGTGATTCATGATTTTGGCCTATGATGGTTGTGTTTTGAGCTAACTAGATGCGATATGTTTATACATGGTGATTTGATCAAACAACTGGTTTGACTTGTTGTGATAGGAAGTAAACAATATTTCAAGTATACTTATTGACGATCTACATGGAAAATTTTAGGGGCTAATATTCACAGGTGGGTTAATTTTCCATGCTTTTTCAAAAAAAAAAAGATTCGCCAATTTCCATTTTTTTTGTAGAATGATTCGCCAAAATTTTATAGTACACCATTATTTTACCTTAAAAATAGCCAAAATATTATATTATCTAATATAAAATCATTGGAAATATAAATATTTCTACAAAAATATTGCCAACAATTTTACAATTTACATATTAGGGACTAGTAAGATTCGCCAATGTTTCTAAACTTTAAGATAAAATTCCATCCTTAAAATTTTCCTTGAGTTAACAATGAGGTATGATTTGAATTTATTTCAATATATTTTTTATCTAGTGGAAATTATGTGCTTGGTACCGAAAATCATGGAAATTCTCGGTTGGGTGGTTGAAACTGATAAGCATTAGAAACAACAAAAAAAGGAATTGAAATAGGCAGTAGTATGCTGGTGAAGCACTTTAGGAGTAGGGCCATTGTGGGACATTGGTACCCAGTAGTGTCAATTTATTTACATGAGCATGCTATGATCGGTATGATGGTTTTGAGGCAGGTGTATTCCTTGGTTGTTTGATCTTCCGATGCGAGGAAGCCTTGCCAAGGGATGGACTGGCTGGGATGGGGGTGCCAACATAACTTGGAAGGTGTGTGACTACACCGAAGGGGGTGACTGGATTTACCGAGGGACTATGCATGAGATAATGGAAGGTCAGGGATATATTTGTTTTGGTCAATAGAATTTATAGATGGAATCAAATGCACATTGGGAGTGTGCACTGGAACAATGAGCTAGTAAATTTTCACTAAGAGGAAAAGTGGCACAGGATTATAGTGCTAGACAATGGATGCCACTTTGAATTTTACAGTAGATTCTGGACTTCTTGGGATAGAGGTGAATCCTGGTACTAATTTTGAGGGTGGAGGCATGAGCCTCTAGATTCCCTTGTTGATTGATACGAGCATCGTATCCTTTTATTTTCTAGTTGAGAAAATGTGTATATGTGCATATGTGTATATTACTATAAATACTGTATCGAGTTGTATTTATAAAGCTTCATGAAAAATATGATTCTCTATTGGTTGAAGAAAATGTGGTTGTTATTGTAAATATTGTAATGAGATGTGTTATAAATCTCTAGTAAATGGTATGTTTGTAATGTTTTTATCAGTAGTCATTGTAAATACTGCAACGAGTTATGTTATAAAGCTCCATAGGCAGTGTGATTTGTTTTTAGCGATTTATTGGTTTGTAGGTGTCATTGAACATCGAGGATGGTGTTCCCCCAAGGGGGAGGGTTTTGTAACAACCCTAGTAAAAATCCATGTAAAAAAATATATAAGACCATGGTTGATGGGACACGTATTCCAAGCTGAATGGTGGGAAAAATAACCTAGTGGGTGTTCTTTTCAGTTATTATGGACAAAGGAAATTGGCAAAGGAAAAGTGTCATTTATTGATGTTTATTTATGAAAATAATGGAAAATAGGAGAAAAGGAAGGTGAAGGGTCACAAGTTGCATGTGAGGAGGAAAATAAAGGAAAATAAAGAAAATCGAGGCCTCATTAATAAAAATGCTTCTGAGTATCAGTGGGTAGGACTTGGCCAGTGCAGTTTTGGAGCTCTCATTATTCTCTCTCTCTCTCTCTCTCATACTTTTGGATACTTAGAGATTTCTTGGAGAACTCTTGCAGAGTGTCGATACTTGGTGATTTGGAGGAAAGGAGGAAAAGGAAGAGAAGGAAAGTGCAAGCATACATCGGGATCAACATCTACAGTAGAGTCTGAGTGTAGGTATCGAGTTGCATGTATGTTTTCGTCACTAGTTTTGGAATGCATGGTGTATGCATGTGGATTTTCCTAGCCTTTCCATTTCCTCGATAGCCATGGTGTTGTGGGCTTATTTCCATTGATTTTTCTCTTGTTGGTTCTCATGATTTCATTAGATGTGGGTTGATTCATTAGTTCCTAGAAGCCTTGCTTGGACAAGTTCTCTAGAATCCTGAAAAACAAATTTGGGTTGAATTACTAGTCCTAGAATCCTTGGTTGTAAAAATGCTCTCGAAGCCCTAGGTGGGTTGAGTTACTAGTCCTAGAAGCCCTGGTTAGACAAGCGCTTTGGAAGCCCTGTAACAATTGGGGTTGAGTTACTAGTCCTGGAAGCTCTGGTTGGAACAAACACTATAGAGCCTTGGAACAACTTGGATAGAGACCAATCCATGATGGTTGTGATGTTCGACCATGAGGTGGAGTCACTGGTTGAGGGTTGAGATGGTTTTTCCTCTGGAAGCCCTGGATTGATTGTGATTTATGTGTTTGGTGATATCCCACATTCATGCTTGGAATATGGCACAGGGGTGATTGGATGAAATGAGATTTGGCTCAGCCAATCTATAATAAGGTGGAAAGTGGAAGTCCCATCTCCGGTTGGTTTTTACAATCAGTAATGAAGAGCTAATTCCTTTGATATTTGGTATGCAAATGTACTAGTTTATGTGTGGATTTTATTTTTGTTGTATCCATTGTATTTCTGTTGTTATTTTGTTGGTTACAAGCATGTATTCGATCAATGATAATGTATGACTCTATCCATGTTAATTGTAAATGAAAATATAATGTATCTTTGGTCAAATATATTGTATTGTAGCTTATGATGTAAGAGAGCAATTTTTCTTAGTGATTCTCAGATAAGTAAGAGACCCCTATGTTTAAATTCTTTGTTTACACCTGTAGATGCAATGTTTGTGACATTTTTGACGAATGTCATGGCCAGGAGGGGTCCAAATCATTTCTTGTTGATGTGATTTCTTTTGTATCATTTTTGTAATGTTATTTATCATCTCCTAAAGTTTCATGAAGGCCTGGGTAGTGACCTGGGCTCTGGGGATGAAAAGGTGGCACAAATATTGGAGTTGCAGGCACATAAATAACCATTTGGGGCCCTGACGGCTATCTTTCCTTGGCATGCATGCGGCTATAGGCTCCTAGCCACTACCTTGACTTGGAATGCCTATGGCTATGGCTCAAAAGGGTTAAAGCGTCAGCCTCCCTCAGGGTTCAGGGGCTTGAAAGGTTGGGTTACCTCTTGAGGATGTTTTTGATGATGTGTAAGGTGTGTTTGTTTTGTTTCCGCCGGTTCCACTTTCTTAAGGTCATCTATGAGGTTGAATATCATATCAGTAGCCTCTCTTCACATGTTTACATTGGTTGTTCAGTTACTTGGGTAGATGTGGGAAGAGAGTGTCACACTTGCATATGCAAGGGGTTGAATTTTGGAGTGTGATTCTACCCTAATTCTATTGAGGTGAGAGGTTAACATTCCATGCATTTAGGTTTATTGGAGTTGCATATTGTGACAGGGAAAGGACATGACAACTTGGAGGAGCTATTGTAGAAGATCAACACCTATTTGTGGTTGTAATATCCTCCCATTTATATTAATGCAAATAGTTCTCTGTTTTCCTATATGTGATGTCGTTATTTCACTTATTTCAATACCATGTTGATCTATTTAATAGAGTACTTAGAGGATAATACATAGATCTCATATTTTCTTGGCTTGTATTATCTGAATGTGCAGGTTCTAATTTTGAAAATTAGAGTTGGAATTGGAGCATTCAATTTGAAGAAGATATGAAGCGTCCGACGAATTCCTGGTAGGCTTCATTCCATTATCTATTTACTTTAAGGAAAACATTGGGTTCCTTTTTTATATGTTGTTCTAAGTTGGAAATCGAACCTAGGGGAGATACTTTTTTCCACAATCGTATATCCCACATAAAAAAATGGCGACCATACTCGGGAACAGTGTATTCCCTCAATGGTTTTCCTTGTCCATTGTGTTTGATTAACTCTTTCATAGACCTTTGTTGCTTTGATCAGTCAAGAACAGACCTAGGAAGTGATTTCATTGTGACTTTTTAGCAATTTTTTTGTCGGACCAATGGTCCCCTAGTGCCTCTGACAGAACGTTGCACCTCACATAGGGCCACTTTGTCTTAGCATTGTAGAGCACTGGTTCCTCTTCTGCACCAACATTGACCCCTATTTTTGCACAAAAATTCCTCTATTTCTAAGTGTCTCTTTGATGAGCCTAATTATAGTTGACCTTCCCTAAGTCTTGAGTGTCTTGTAGTCTTCCTTAAGCCTCCATTTGGTTTTCATTTGAGTTTGATTTCCTTGGTATGAATTGGTTTGGATTTTTATTTTTTTCTTATGATTTGGTCGCTTGCAAACTAATTTTATTTGGTCATTTATCGCTTGGATGAATCATTGTTCCAGTCCTCATTCTAAAAAGTGCATTTGAATAAGTGATTAAACATTTTCATCTCATTTTTCTTCATTTTTAAAATTAAGTGTGGTGAAAAGAATTTTTTTGCATTTAGAATTTAGGGTTTTGTATGTTTATCAGTGTAGGAACAGTTACATTGGAATGGAAATTGCATCTTGCATCTTGTTTGCTGCATGTTGTATGATGCACTTATTATTTCTTCCCTTCCTTAGCTAGATTTTCATTGAAAGAGAAAGGATTCCATTTTCTCATGTGATATTTGCATTTTAGGATATTCACGTGACAAGCACGGTGAGCCCCAAAAATGAAACTCAATCAAAGATAAATAATAAAATTTATTGAATCAACCTAAGGAGAATTTGTAACATTAATGCAAACACATAGCAATCTAGGCTAGAGATGTGTTCTAACAATGTTAAACGTAGGAGCTGTCGTTGATTTCTAGTATTGCTTCCCAGGGGTGATATCTCATTCCACATATGTGAGTGTATAGGATCATTCTCCACATGCCTTTGGGTATATTGGAATTTTCTCCACACACGTAAGGTATAAGGGAATGCTCTCATCGAATGATTACACATTAGAAGACACTGATAAAGGCTGCACTCCCATGTACCATCGAGTATATTTTGGGAGTCCCCTATAGGTTGTTATCCATCCATAGGTAACCGAGTATACCACCTTGTATACTATGATACATTGAACATAACATTTGAGGATATTGGCTACCGTAAATTAATTCCTTGGTTCACAAAGGTGTATATTACAATTCGCGGTTGCTTGGTAATACTTTATTCCTATATTACCCTATTTTTTATTTATTTATTTTTGTGTTAATAAAATTTATTGTCCCACGTGGAAGAACAAAATACCCCACCCCATCTTTCACGTAGAATGAAAAATAAGCCTCCATTTCCAACAGTGGCTACTCCTGGCCATCGTCAGAAGCAAAAAAATACACAAACTACCAAATTGGGAACATCAGAAACCACTTCTTGCCCTCCTCTTGATATTGATCCACCTTAATAATTTGACCCTTTGAGTTCTAAGCTCGAGATTACATCTACTCTTGACGGTGACAATGACACAGTCAAAACAGAAGTCCTTGAAACTTTGTCACCTGCGGTTGTTGAACCCAACTTTCCCGAGTCAAACACTTTGAATCTTGAGGTTGTTGAGCTTGAGGAGCCTCAACTATATTTACCTGTTACCTTAGGAAATTCCTCTTCTCTTTCAGTGTATCAAGAAAAACCTATATATCTTAGGCCCAATGGTGAACCTCTTCCACCTAGACTTGTGAGTATTGAAGAGATACCTACCCTATTCCTCTACAAATTCTCCCACAAACTCCTTTTCCTAATTATTTGGACTCATCCATGGATTTATTGTGATAATGTTCATTGGAGTTGTTAACCATGACTAGAATTGATCCAACTTCTTAGCCCGTGTCCCCCACTACGGTCAAGACATAAATTTTTTCCTCCACATCTATGTTTGCAACATCGCCAGAAACACATCTATATGGTTGTCTGTTCGTCCCACTAGGTTATCAGTATTTATCTGGTACCTTTTCTGGTGCAACTTCTAGTCCTTGGACCTCTCCTATGTCATCCAATATGAGAATATCATCTAGTACCTCTATTATGAGTGACACACAGTTTCTACTCCTCCTCCTCCTTCATTTACACCTATGGTTGAGCAACAGGCTGACCCTTGTGTTAGTGGGAAAGTTTACATTCAACAACCTAACTCTCCTTATTTTGGGTATCCTCTATCTGGATCACAGTTGCCTCCATCATCCCCTCCTCCTTTGGCAGGGGTGAAACCTATTGTTGGTGTACCTCAAATTGGTAATCAACCTCATTATAGTCATACTTATCTTGGAATGGATGCCAGTGTTTGGAAAGATACTTTTCCCCTTAAACCTGGTTCATGTTGGGATAGATTGTTTAATCCTCAACCTACACCATATTCTCAAATTCCTATCCATCCATAAGCACCAGAACAAGCTCAAATACATGTGAGCCAAACTTTACAGGATGTCGTTGTATCTAAATCTATTCCAATGGTATCTAGAACTTGCCAAGTCCCACTTACCCAGCCAGTAAAAAGTACCTCACACTCTCAACCTCTTGGATAGGGTACTCCTTAAGTTTCAATAGGACAATTTATTCATAGTATCACGTAATCCCAACCAAACCCACCTTATCATGGGAAAATGAAAAATACCATCAGGAGACAATATGGTCCATATCAAGTGCCTTTTCAAGGCCAACAAATCCAAACCCAACCATTCCAGTAGCTTTATCATCATCCTGGTGCTGGGAAACAAAGTCATTATTTTACTGGTTATCAGAGTCCTCCTTATCATGGTACCCAAGTTCATTATTATCAGAACCCCCCTTATATAGGAATGCAAGTGCTTGGTTCTCAATCCATTCCTTCATATCCAGGTCACCCTCCTCTAGAATTTAATCGTTAGTTTCTTTTTGTGGCCACTCTGGAATTTACAGACTTAAATTAGCTCACTAATGTCACCATCACTCATTTATCATGGTGGATGGTTATTCCCACTAAATTCCCTTCGCATATCCCAAAATTCAATGGGAATCCAAGAGAAGACCCATCATGATTTCAACACTCTATCCACCACCTTCCTCACACTTTTATAGTTACCCATTAGATATGAAACCAAAATGGAACTATTGACCAATTTCAAACAATTAGATTCCACTCACATCTCAGATCACATTCATGAGTGGAGGCGTCATCGCTGATTGGTCAATACTTATGTTCCAGATAAATTGTTATCAGAATGGTTTATCAAATCTCTATTATCACCTATAACATAAGATGCGGCTAAAGGTGGAGTCATTACCGAAGATAAAGTTATTTATTGTGCACAATATTTAGACCTTGTTTATACCCAATTGGGCACACTCTATGATAATATACCAAACACTTCGATATCTTCGAATATTTTTCATCCTCCACCTAGTAAAGAATATCATGCTGTTATTGGCATGATTAGTTCTACTCGTTTTCAGTCGGTGAGTAAACCATTTTGTGTTTCTCTTACCGCATTTGATCAAAACCCTCAATCCCATCCTCCTGCAAATTTTTCTTCCAAGATAAATTCCATTTCATTTGATAAAGGAAAGTCTCCACAACAACCTGGAAGAAAGAAGAAAGGAAAAGGTAAGAATAAGAAAGATCCTTCACCACAGGATAAACAAATAAATCAACCTTCCAATGATAAGTGCAAGCCTCACTACCCATGCTTAATTTGAAACGAGGATCAATTTACATGTGACTATCCACACCGCACTGAAGTGAATTAGTTCCTTAAATATTCTACTTCTCCTGCTGTGTTGACCGAACCGTTTCCCAATTAGGAGACCCATATGGTTTCATGGGACCCTTCTTCGTCTAATACGGTTTCGATGCTTTCATCCTCAAAGAAGGGATCTGATGTCATGGTGGCCACTCATAATAAGGACTGTAGTAATTTGAATCCACCGAATGGCCAGGCTATTGATCAACCTACCAGTTCGATGTCACCTTCATCTGATCCTACTCCACCTCCGGTTCTCATGGAATTGACTATCAAACCTCCGAAGGGCATTATTAATAATCCTACTATCAATGAGTGTTTGAATTAGCTATGTAAACTCTTGAAGTGTTGCAAAACTACCCCTCCCAAAATAAATCCTTGTTGCTGGCTATTGGATGTGTGAATCCATTGTATTCCAACCTAGTGATTTTCTCTCATGAAAAATATACCCCCCGACATCCAACTCAATTAGATTTTATAATCCATGTCGGTGTATGTGGTAAGAACATTCATCATTCTATCATGGATGAGCGAGCCTTAACCTACATTATTTCCATGTACTTCTGGAAGGTGATTGGTTCACCTCAACTGAGTCAATCAACCACCACATTGAAATATTTCTATGGAAGAACTTAAAACCTTGTGGGATTTTGAATTCCCTTAAGGTAGAATTAGGGGAAAACCGTCTCTATAGAGGTAGAAGCAATTGACGCACCTATTGATTACAATCTTCTACTGGGATGCACGTGGGTTTATGCTATGGCTTCCGTTGTTTAAACTATTTCTTTATGACCCCCTTTTCTCATAAAGGTGGGATCATAGCCATAGATCAACTCACCTTTTTTCTCTCTGATTCTCATGTTACTGGAAGTGTCCCTCTTGTGGGGGTATCTCTAAAATATTATCAACATGTCGAGGTTGGATTATTATAGGATTCATCACTTATGGGAAAATTTGTTCTCCATCCTCCCACCCTTTCCAACAATTCTTTTTCGGTTGCTTATATCAACATGATTTCATCATCTACTATCCTGGCTGATCCATGGATTGTACCTGATGAAACCAACATCCAAGCTTTTGGTGACCGAATGTCATTAATCCTTGTTGAGCTAGATTACATAGCCATTTATTCAGCTTGTGTGGATTATACCTTCTCTTCACATTAGAGGAAATTTCAACCTAAAAGTTCCCATGAAATTTTCACATAATTTCCATGTCACAATATGTAAACCAATCAAATTCCTTTAAATTTAAACATAGGTACATGTAAATATTTTGTAGGGAAAAGAAGAAAAACTATTTTTTTTACTTGTATGTTTGGCTTATCTACTTATAGGTTTACCCAAATTTCAAGTGTAGAAACAAATTAGACACGGAATTAAATACCACATTCACCGAGTACCCATTATTTATACTTTTTAGAAGACTGACATTGAAAAAAAATGAATATACATTAAAAAAACATGTTCAACACGATTTTTCAATGTATCTTAAATTATTATCAATGTGGGTCTTCTCAAAAGTATACATAATGGGTAATCATTGGATGGGAATTTTAATTCCACATACTATGAGTGTTTACACTTGAAATTTCGATAAATTGATAACAAGATAAGCAAAAAATACAAGTAAAAAAACTAGTTTTTTTCTTTTCCCTCCAAAATTCATAACTCCTGTTTTATTATTTTTCCTTAGGAGGCCACTTTTAGGCTGAAATTTACTCTAATGATCAATTGGGTAGATCAATCACTGGCTTATGGAATGCCTTTTGACCCTTTTTCTTGCATATTCTCTACCGATGAAAGCATCATGGATATCATGATTTCAGATGACATGTCATGGGATGAACATCACCATCATTCCCCCTTACCAGATTCCATTGAGGATAATCACAATGATGTATATTTTCCCAATTTTGTCAAGCCTTTTATGAATTTCGTCTGTATTCATGAGATTGACTCCGAAAATAACCTTTTTAATATCGAAGAGATGATACCTCTCAATATTTCGATCAAACTAGGTATTGTCAAAAATATATACATTAGAGAATCTTGTTCTTAATCTTTGATCGAGATTTATAGAGCCCTTTTTCGTGAGTTTTAGGATTTATTTTCCTAGACTTATGAGTAAATGAAAGTCATCGACCCAAATATAATAGTATACGAGATTAAGACATATCCTGATGCCAAACCCGTCTGACAGCACCTCCATCTAGTTCATCCTAAGAAGGCTTCTAGGATCAAGGTTGAATTTGAAAAGCTTCTTCGGGCTAGTTTCATATACCCTGTTCCTTTAACTGATTGGGTATCGAATGTCTTCCCTATCATGTAGAAACAAGGCACGATCCAAGTGTGTGTCAATTATCAGGATGTGAATCATGCTTGTCTCAAGGAAAAATATCTGACCCCGTTCATCGACCATATTGTTGATGACTATGCTGGATGCAAGATCTATTCATTCATGGATGGATTATTGGGCTATAATCAAATCAAAATTCACCCAACAGACCAACCTAAGATTGCATTTATTTGTCCCTCGGGTAATTTTGCATATCAAAAAATCCCATTCAGCTTGAAGAATGTGGGTGCCACATTTCAACATGCGATGGATTACACTTTTCATTATATTAAACACATCATACAACCATATTTGGACAATCTCCTTGCTCATTCTAAACATCGGGTTGATCACCCGATGCATCTTCGTGTTATTTTTCTTTGTCGTAGACACTATAAAATTTGATTTAACCCACAAAAATGTGTGTTCTGTGTTGGTTCTGGTCGTCTCTTAGGTTTTTTCATTTCAAAATAAGGAATTCATATTGATCCTCTGAAAGTGAAAGAAATCATCAACTTTCATGCACCTTCTTCTCTCATTCAGTTATAAAGACTCCAAGGGAAAGCTAAATTCCTACGGAGGTTCGTCCCCAATTATGCTTAGCTGGCTAAAGGATTCACTTGGTTACTGAAGAAAGGGGTACCCCTCCATTGGGATGAAGCTTCTTAGAAAGCATTTGATGCCCTGAAATATGTACTAGTTCGGGCATCTCCTCTATAATACTCCTCTGATTATCAACGCGACTATTTCCTGTACCTAACTACTGAATTTCTACTATAGTAATGATATTGGTTCAAGAAGATGATATTACGACTGAAAATACCATTTATTATCTGATTTAAAACCTCAATGATACGGAAATTAGATATTCTCATGTAGAAAAGTTGGCTTTGGTGGTCGTTCAAGCTGTCCAAAGGTTTCACCATTACATTTTTCTTAGGAAAAATATGGTAATTTCAAATTGCAACCCTATGACACATATATTGTCACGTCAATTGATGAGGGGAAAATAATCTAAGTGGATCATTATTATCCAAGAGTTTGACCTCAAGTTCATCAAATCCAAGTCGAATAAATCCCTATTTTTCACTGAGCTTATTTGTGAATTTTCTTCCCCTGATTCTGAATCTACATATAAAGATTCTATCCCTGATGAGTCATTGTTTCTGATTTTTTCATTTGACCCGTGGTATGGAGATTTCCTAATTTATCTCTTGACCTAGAATTTCCGGTCTAATACCTTTCGCTACGAGCAGTGATGTATTCGATACCAATCTGAGAATTACAACAATATCTGTGACAACCTTTATCGTCGTGGTATCGATATGAGCTTATGGAGGTGCCTCACCCTTGAGGAAGACGAGAAAGTCCTTAACGAATTCCATTTGGGCGAATGTGGTGGAAATATATCTAGTTACGCTACCTCGCAGAAGATCCTACGCGCTGGTTACTTTTGGCCCACTATCTTTCACCACTACATTGTCGTCGTCCGAAAGTGTCATGTGTGCCAGATATATGATCACAAGAACCATGATCTGTTTGCTCCTTTTCATCCCTTCTTCGATGTTAGTCCTTTTGAAAAATGGGGCATGGACTTTATGACATGTCACGCTCACTCAGCTGGGGGGCATGGTTATATTATTGTTGTTGTTGACTAGTTTACTAAGTGGGCCGAGGCGATGGCTACATTTAAAAACACTAGAGAAACAACTGCATAATTTTTATTCAACCACATTATTTCTAGGTATGGCGTACCACAAGCGATAGTTATAGATCATAGAAAGCATTTCCAGAATCATATGATGACTAAACTAAATGCTAAGTCAGTACTTTCGCATGAAAATTCCTCTCCCTACTATCCTTAAAATAATGGACAAGTTGAGGTTGTCAAAAAATTTCCTAAAAATATGATTCAACGTATGGTAGGGGTCCATAAATCTAATTGGAACCTGCTTCTTTACACATCCTTGTGGGCATACTGAACCTCAGTTAGGACTACTACAGGATTCACACCCTTTCATTTGGTCTATGATATGGAAGCGATCCTCCCCATCGAATGTGAAATTCCATCATTGAAACTAGTTGTTGAACTTCTTCCTATCACTTCCATTGAGGAAGACCGTATTTTACATTTGACTTGTTTGGATGAAACCCTACGTGATGTTGCATTAGCCAATGAATCTCATAAAAGACGTGTCAAGGCACAATACAACAAAAGTTTCAAGCCGCGAGTCTTCTCAAAAGGTGACCTAGTTCTCTTATATGACCAAGAAGTCGATAAGTTAGGTCCAAGAAAGTTCCAACCTATGTGGCTGGGTCCATACATTTTCAAGCGAATCCTTGCAAAGGGGGCCTATGGGTTAGTATATTTCGATGGAGTTCCACTTTAGCATCCTAGAAATGTGTTGTACCTCAAAAAATACTATGCTTGATCTCATGCATAGTACACCGTGTACATACTATCTATAGGTGTGTTTGAGTGTGTTTGTAGTGTGTATTTTTAGATTTTCCCACAGTTTATGTTGATCCCATTTACATTTGGTTTACAGATGTTGACATTTCTCGAACCGTACATTGGTTATGCTGATAGTGCTAGTCGTAGTACTCAGAAACTATCTTCCGTAGCATGGGCTATATTTGCTCCAAATGGTGATCTGGTGAGTATGCAAGGGATTTGCATTGGTCGCTCGACTAATAACATCATTGCATATATCATAGTGGTTGAGCTACTATTTGATGATATTTCACATGGTATCTTCCATTTACTCATCAGATTTGACTCACAACTCGTAGTATTACAACTTCCAAACATCTATTCAGCTAGAAATACTACCATCCTTCACATGGTTTTGAGAGTGAATCTTCTATAAAGACATTTCGATTTCATACAATATGTACATATTTCTAGAAATCTAAACACATTTGCAGATGCCCTAGATAATCATGTTTTATATATACATTTGGAACGAATGTAAATAAGTTTCAATTCACATCACATCATATTGAAAGCATAATAGGAACTCAAAAACACTGAAAACATGTATGTATATATATATAGAGTTTTTTTTTACAAAAAATTGTGCCCCGAGACACATATGGCTACATCTCCCATATGAAAAACTACATGCGAATAGATAAGTATACTAATCAATGGTGCTCATGATAAAAAGACACTACGAGAACCATATTCTGTAGTAATTGACCAATACATCTAGGAAATGTGATAGTGTGCAACTGAAGTCACGTAGGAACCTAATTGACTACAGTCTCATCAACCCCATGTGTCAATCCCTCCATGTGGTGCTCCACCTCTGATAGGATCTCGATTACCTCAAGATCCATAGCGCATCATATCCTACCACATCGGCTTGTACTGGTACTGCTGCCTCCTCAAGTGGTTGCCCTCCTACACGAAGGAGATATGAAGCACCCATTGGTAGAACTGTTCAACATCTACATGAAACATCAAATAGTTTAGTTTCGGAAACATAAAAAGCAGAAAATAATTGTAAAAATTTTGAAAAAATTAATGTTCAAAATAATTTTTACCTGAAGCATCTCATTTCTCACCATCAGGAAGCATGAGCTCAAGATATTCATGGAAATCCATCCATGCGTAAGGATAATCATCAATCACGATGAACTGTTTGCCCAACCATCCAAAAAAGGTTGGTGAGAAACTGATCACCGACGAAACTGTATGTCGGGCCATATGATTTATCCACCTCCTCATCCGTGGGACCCTTGAATTGATAGGCTCAAGTATAACCTACTAAGGTTGAAGTAGTGGCACCCAATCTAGAGAAAAAGAGACTAAGATTGAAGCATAAACGAAGTTATTTAACTTCCCCTCTTTCGATTTAGTCAGTTGTTCCTTCTTATTGACCAAGAAATCCTCACTCCACTTGAACACTGTTGGCTCTAGACATTCTATCCCATAATTCATGTATGATCTACTCACTACATGGAGTGTTGAGCTACCTGCCAATATCTCTATGATAAATAGGATGGTTCTCGAAGGTAACTGGGTCAGATCTTTGATATTGATCTTTCCATCCCTATTAGGCTGGGCTTGAGTTCTACAATAGGTGTTGATATAGTATTTCGTTGTCTCCCCACCACTCCTCCCCCCTAGGAGAGAGATGGGGGAACCCCTCTTACGGTAAACCTGCCAGAAATTAGATATCCTCTACCTTTATCTCGAGTAGATGTTCCCCAAACCTGAATTATTATACCTCAACATCCCATGTGTTGTAGCCTAGTTCAACTCAGCTAAAAGTCAAGAGAGGTTATGAGTAATTCAAGGTTATTGAGAAGCAGTTCTTAAAATTTCAAGAAGACCTGTAATATGCTTGAAAGGATAACCACAAGCTCAATGTGGATTCATCATCACCTGTGCACCAGAACAAAAATCAAGGAAGCAACAACATTGGAGGTGTAATCTAAGCCAGAGGAGTAGCAAAGAAAAAATCATACACCGAAGGTTCGTATTCATTGTGCCCAGATCCAACGGCAATATAGGAGCACAAATTGCATGATATTTATACCAAGGAATTCCCCTACAAGAAGTATTGTTAAATCCACTCAACTGCAAATCGATGGTTGAAATTAATTGTGGGAACACTCTCTTCAAGTTCCAAAAAACCACTTAAGTTCCCTCGCAAATGGTTTAAGGTTTCAATAAAGGAAATTACGTGGTGATATCTGGAGCCCACACCCTTTACTTTCAAATCAGAGAAAGCGAAGAAATGGCGTATTTTCCTTAAAGGAACTTAAGGGTTTCAGAGGAGGAAAAAAGGGGAAAATAAGTGGTCAGGATCAAAGTGCAGAATTGAAGAAGAGAGATGGACGGCGGAGATTAAATCACAAATCACAAATCGCAGGTTTCAAAATATAAGCGTGGAGGTAAGTGTTAAAATCGCTGAAGTGCGATATGCGATGACGATAGGACCCAATCACAAATCAGAAATCGCAAGTTTTAAAGAATAAGTGCGGAGGTAAATGTTAAATTCGTCGAAGTGTGATAGGCGTTGACATGGAAAGGTGACGTGGCAAATGATGCATCCCCTGCCCCACAGATCGCAGTTGATTCATGATGACGTAGCAAGGTGATGTGGAAGATGACGTGGCCCTAGCCCGAATACCGCACATCACAAGTTTTAAAAGTTAAGTGCAAAGGGTTTGAGTTATAATCACCGAAGTGTGATATGCGATTTAGTGGGGCCCGATCACAAATTTTAACGAATAAGTGCAGAGGTGAGAGTTAAATTTTCCAAAATGCGATGTGTGATGTATGGTGGGACCCAATCGCATATCGTACATCTCAAGTTTTAAAGGTTGAGTGCTAAGGAAAATTTAAAAACAAATACATGCGAAGTGCAACATCTCACGGATGCGATGTGGTTTCAAAATAGAACTCCAAAGGTTTTCAAATCCGGAGGTAAGGAATTTCTTGTGTTACATCGCATCGAAGGAAGAAAGGAGGATTATAACGTGAAGCTGGTGAAACACCTTGATAATGGAAGAAAGTCTCAACGTAGGTAGAGAGACTCGGGTAAGTGACCCGACGCAGAGCAAAGGAGAGGAGAAGACTAAACACAACAGGCACGCACCGAAGAGGTAGAGTCGGGTAACAGGTGACATGATGACACCATTCGAAACACAAAATCATGGGTAGAGTCAGGTGGAGATGCATTTATGCAGACTGTTAGGACATCACAGCCAAAATGAAAGGAGACACATTAGCAAAAAATCAGACTGAGCAAAAGGATTATATTCCAAGTGTATTTTGTTTCCTTTGTTAATATGGAAGCTACAATGGTGTACTCGATTGCAATGTAATAAGTAGTTTAACAGTTTAGGTAGTTTAGGAGTTTCAAGAAGCTTTAGCAGTTACTAAATACTTTGTTTTGTATTTAAGGAGTGGAGAAAGAGAGAGGAAGGGTTCCGAGTTCTGGACCTCTTGGGTATTACATTTTGTACTTCTTTTTTTGATGGGTAAATTAAAGAAGCAGTAAGTGTCTTGCAACTGTTGATGGTGATTCGTGTTCCTTGTGCCATTTTGTGTCCCTTCTTCTTTTGAAGTGAAGTAATGTAGCAGCTGGTCTCTTAATTACATATGTGCATAAGAGTTAAATAACCTTAATTTGCGGTCCTTCAATCCATCTCTTCTCCCTTCACAATTTCTCTCTGAAACTTAAAAGTAATAGATTATGTGTTTACAACATATTATTTTGAGTTTCCCCTCTCCTCACAAACTCTTGATGAAACTTCAAAGTAATAGATTCTGTGTTTACAACATATTATTTAGAGTTTCCTCTCTCTCCATGAATTTCCCATGAAACTTAAAAGTGGTAGATTCTGTGTTTTTAACATATTACTTTGAGTTTCTTCTGTAGCTCTTCTTTTCATTTAGATATCAACAGCGAATGGAATTATGAAATGTTTTATTATTACAGATCATTAAGGGTTTTATAAAACTAGTCTCTAGAGGGATAGAACAAAGACCACATGATAAAATTGTTTTTGTGACACACTTTTAAAATGTCTTAAGCACTGATTCCTTTCACAACCGAGGGATTGTCTCTTAAGATACAACATTTTTTGGCGCCGTTACTGGGGACGAAGGTAGGAATTTATTTTTACTTGGGTTTGAAATCTATTTCTTGCTGGTGAACAAGATTTAGATACAAATTTGGTTGTTTATTATTCACCTGGCGACTCCACTGATGAAGGTTTCATTAGATGAGGAATTCTGCGAGCAAGAAAAAAAGAAAGCACCATGGAAAATACAGATATCAAAGTTTGAATCTTTTAAAGGAAGTTTTATTTTTCACTATAAGTTTGGTGGCCTATTTTCCCTTACATATCAAGAAGATTGTTTCCTGCTTTATTTCATCAGAAGATTATAAGGCCCAACATGTACATTCTTTATTGGAGAAAGAATATTTTTCTTCCGATTGTATTATTGATCTTAACACAACTTTATCTCCTAAATATGAAAGGAGAGATGACTGTTGCATTACTATTCCTGAAATTAATTTGTCACAGTCTAGGCATAAAGGTGAGGATTCATCAGGTGATAAAATTATACCTCATAAGAAATCCGCTTCTTTCCATCTTGGAACCAAGGTGATTTTCAAACCCTTAGTGCTACCCATAATCCTCCATCAATATCCTTCAAATGGATTCAAATTTTTGCCAAGTTTTTCTACAGAGGAGGAAGATATTTCAGTCGAACAACATATCTTGGAATTTGAGTACTTTCTGGGCAAATTTCAAATTATTTATGAAGACGTGTATTTAAGGATGTTTTTTCATTCATTAAAGCAGGGTTCTCAACAATGGTTCCAGTGTTTGGAAGCAAGTTCATTTAGTTCCTGGCAAGGTTTTCAAGATATATTTCTTAGATATTGGGGCGAGCGTAAGTCATATGAAAAAAACCTTTTAGAAATATATTATATTCGGAGGCAGAGCAATGAGTCAATCACTGAGTTTAATAGGAGGTTTCAAAAAGTTTATTTTAGCATTCCAGAAGAGATTTTCCCCCGTGAAGTTGCAACTATGGTTTACTATTTGAGGTCTCTTTTTTTTGTCTTGCCTTTTTATCTCAAGGAGAGAAAGCCTTGCACTCTAGAGCTGATGTTTCTTTATGCAAAGGAAATTGAAGATAATGTGTGGGCTTGTATAAATTTTTCCTTTCATGTTGAAAGAACAAGTTTTGTTGAAGACGAGAGGGCCTGTCCAGAAAACATAGGAATTGCTTTACAAGAGAATGCAAATTCAAAGATGAACCGTAGGATTTTCAAAAGGGGTCACAGGATTCCTGTATTGCTGAAACACAAGAATTCAAGAATTCTGAAGATTCTGGTCAAAAATTCGTTGCAAGAACTGAAATACATGCTGAAATCCTAGAATATCATTACAATTTTCATAATTTTAATGATTTTGTGAATAGAGCAGAAACTAGTGGAGCTTCTCAGGTGTGTTTGCAGGAGGAGAAAGATTTTTTTCAAGAGTTGGCATTATATGAAGAACATTGGCATTATGAGGAAAAAACCTTATATTTATCTTTCTAGCCTAAATGTTTACCAACAGAAAACAACAATCAATCTTCTTGTATACAACCTCAAGTTGAGGAGTCAAACAGTGAAGGAAGCTGTCGTGTTCAAAGAAGTCTACATCAACAAAATGTTCAAGGAAAGGAGGCAGCAAAAAATTGGTCTCATCATTTCTATGATCTAGTAGCAGAATATATGGAAAGTTTCTTTTGTCAGCAACAAACATTTATGCAAAGGTATGTGAAAAGCTTGGTATCTGGAAATTTTTCATGGTATCTCCCTATTATAATCTTCAAATTTCAATAGTATGGAGGCATTAGGCCTAACATGCAGATGTTGGATTGGTGCCATTGGAAGGCTGACTTCACTTGATTGAGTTCAGACATGAATAGATATGTAGGAGTTGTGCATAAATAAGCTCAGAAGTTGAGCATTTTCACCTATAATATTTCTAGTTCAGTATTTTCAGCTTAAGAATAAGGGAAGAAGTCCAAAGTGTCATAGGTTTTGGGAGGATTTCATACTAGATCAACTCCCATTTGGGATTGACTTCATGCTCAATAAAGGCTACTGATCTACAAGTGCTCCTTGACTCCATGCTGAATAAAGGCTGCTGATCTACAAGTGATCCTTGACTCCATGCCCAATAAAGGCTACTGATCTACAAGTTCTCAGCACTTTGCTACCAAAATTCTCTCCCCAATTGGAGCCATATGTTGTAGCCTAGTTCGACTAAGCTAAAAGTCAAGAGAGGTTCTAAGCAAT
Organism: Pinus albicaulis; assembly: GCA_034641835.2. NCBI lineage: Eukaryota > Viridiplantae > Streptophyta > Pinopsida > Pinales > Pinaceae > Pinus > Pinus albicaulis. The sequence continues at coordinate 634,923,818 of CM076584.1, forward strand.
TCAAGGTTATTGAGGAGGAGTTGTTAAAATTTCAAGAAGACTTGTAATATGCTCGAAAGGATAACCAAAATCTCAACGAGGATTCATCATCACATGTGCACCAGAACCAAAATCAAGGAAGCAACAACATTGGAGGTGTAATATAAGCCAGAGGAGTAGCAAAGAGAAAAGCGTACAACAAAGGTTCGTATTCATTGCACCCAGATCCAACGGCAACATGGGAGCATAAATTGCACAAGATTTATACCAAGGAGTGCCCTGCAAGAAGTCTCGTTTAATCCGCTCACCTTCAAATCGATGGTTGACATTAACTACGGGAACACTCTCTTCAAGTTCCAAAAAACTGCTTAAGTGCCCCTGCAAGTGGTTTCAGGTTTCAATAAAGGACATTACATGGTGATAGCTAGAGCCCACGCCCTTTAATTTCAAATAAGAGAAATCAGAGAAATGGCATATTTTCCTTAAAGGAACTTAAGGGTTTCGGAGGAGGCGCAAAGGGGAAAATCGGCGGTCAGGATCAAAGCGCAGAATTGAAGCAGAGAGATGGACGACGAAGATTAAATCGCAAATTGCAAATCACAAATCGCAGGTGTCAAAAGATAAGCGTGGAGGTAAGTGTTAAAATCGCTGAAGTGCGATATGAGATGACGGTGGGACCCATTCACAAATCGCAAATTGTGAGTTTTAAAGAATAAGTGTGGAGGTAAATGTTGAATTCGCTGAAGTGCGATATGCAATGACGTGGAAAGGTGATGTGGCAGATGATGTGGCCCTGACCCCACAGATCACAGTTGATTCATGATGACATGGCAAGGTGACGTGGCAAGATGATGTGGTAGATGACGTGGCCCTGGCCCGCATACCGCATGTCACAAGTTTTAAAAGTTAAGTGTAAAGGGTTTGAGTTATAATCGCCGAAGTGCGATATGTGATGCGGTGGGGCCCAAAACAAAATCACAAGTTTTAACGAATAAGTGCAGTTGTAAGAGTTAAATTCGCCGAAATGCGATGTGCGATGCCCGGTGGGACCCGATCACATATTGCACATCACAAGTTTTAAAGGTTAAGTGCTAAGGAAAAGTTAAAAACAACGACATGCGAAGTGCGATGTTGGGCGGATGCGATGTGGTTTCAAAAGTGAAGTCCAAAGGTTTTCAAATCCGGAGGTAAGGCATTATTGTGTTACATCACATCAGAGGAAGAAAGGAGGATTATAACGTAAAGCTAGTGAAATGCCTTGATAATGGAAGAAAGTCTGAACACAGGCAAAGAGACTCAGGTAAGTGACTCGACACAGAGCAAAGGAGAAGAGAAGACTAAACACAACACGCACACATAGAAGAGGCAGAGTCGAGTAGCAGGTTACATGATGACAATGTTCGAAATGCAAAAGCATGGGCAAAGATGGGTGGAGATGCATTTATGCAGACTGTTAGGACATCACAACCGAAATGGAAGGATACATATCAACAAAAAATCAAACTCAGCAAAAGGATTATATCCCAAGTGTACTTTGTTTTATTTGTTAAGATCGAAGCTACAATGGTGTCCTTGATTGCAATGTAATAAGTAGTTTAATAGTTTAGGTAGTTTAGGAGTTTCAAGAAGCTTGAGAAGTTACAAAATGCTTTGGTTTGTATTTAAGGAGTGCAGAAAGAGAGAGGAAGGGTTCTGAGTTCTAGACCTCTTGGGTATTACATTTTATACTTCTTTTTCTGAGGGGTAAATGAAAGAACCAGTAAGTTTCCTGCAAATTTTGATGGTGATTCATGTTCCTTGTGCCATGTTGTGTCCCTTCTTATTTTGAAGTGAAGTAATGTAGCAGCAGATCTCTTAATTACATCTATGAGTAAGAGTTAAATAACCTTAATTTGTGCTCCTTCACTCCATCTCTTCTCCCTTCACAAATTCTCTCTAAAAATTTAAAGTAATATATTCTATGTTTACAAAATATTATTTTGAGTTTCTCCTCTCCTAACAGAATCCTAATGAAACTTGAAAGTAATAGATTCTGTGTTTACAACATATTATTTCGAGTTTCCTCTCTCTCCATGCATTTCCTCTGAAACTTAAAAGTGGTAGATTCTGTGTTTTCAACATATTACTTTGAGTTTCCCCTGCAGATCTTATTTTCATTCAGATATCAACAGTGAATGACATTATGAAATATTTTATTATTCCAAATCATTAAGGGCTTTAGAAAACTAGTCTCCAGAGGGATAGAACAAATACCTCATGATAAAATTATTTACGTGACACACTTTTAAAATGTCTTAAGCACTGATTCCTTTCACAAATGACAGATTGTCTCTTAAAATACAACACCATGAATGAACAAGCTATTTTAATAACTCCACCAGTTGCCTCATATGAGGTATCCAGAAGAATTTCAACAATCCAGAGTTTTTCAGTTCCTGGATAGTGTCAAGATCAATTTTTGTAGTCAAGTCTTGTTCTTCGTGTTCTCTTTCTCACAAAATGAAAGCCATTTTGTGCTAATGAACACCTAAAACATAAACAAAGGATTCATTAGGCTCCTTTTCATGCAAAAAAAATAACAAAAATTGAGAGGAAATTGATAAACCCTTGAGCATTTTGTGCCCAACACACCCATGTAGTGCAAACCAGAGTATTGCACCTCTCCCAACAGTGATAATCTACCTAGGTGCAACACATATTTCGAGACGGGGGGTGTGTTGGTTCTAGGGCATGCTTTTGGAACCCTAGGGCCCTCAAAACCTCAAAATATTGCCATGAAATCACAAAAATGGGACATCAAATGAAATAGAAGCATTTTAGATCCTACGTGGAAGTGATGGTACTTAAAATTATCCATTGGATTGGTCATAATCAACTACATAAGATCGATGGAAAAAGTTCTCGAAAATCTCACTGTTGAAGGTAAATGTGAAATGGTAGAAATGAATAGTCATTTTGATTATTTATGGTAATTTATTGCATTATTCTATTCAAATTTAATGTTTTAACATAGATATGCTTCATTTTTACTATGAAACAGGTATGTTTAATCCTTTTTGCGATATTTTGAGCAGGTCGACAGCTGTTAATGGTGTTTTTTCAAGCTTCAAACATGTTATGTTGAACACGGAGTACACTTTTGTCTCTTTTTCGGGCTCTATAAACCTACAAAAAATGAACTCCTTGGAGTCGTCATTCAACTCTTTTCAGACTCCTAAAACATGAAAATATTGTCAATCACTTGTATTTTGGAACTCATTAAAGTAAATGAAAAGACGTCCGATAAGTATAATTTTAACCCTTTTCCAGATTGAGATGGACTATTTATGAAAAAAGAATACCTTGGTTAAACATGGCTAAGAGGTTCTCTTGAGTATTGTTTTCTACATTTTTGGACTCAAGATACTATCTATGAAAAGGAACATCTGGAGTTTTCTTTTTTGCCTCTTTTGAAATTTCTAAACATGACAAACATTAGGGGAATTTTGAGGTCTAAAATGGGCTTCCTAAGGAAATTATAAAATAGTAGTGGAAATAATAAAATAATATTTGATTACATCATCAAATTTTAGAGGGAAAAAACAAAAAACTACTTTTTCAACTTGTATTTTGAACTTATCCCCCAAATTTTTTACTCAAATTTCGAGCGGGAGTACTCGTTGGATGAAAAAATTAATTACTCATCAAAGGAGTACCCATATTTCATACTTTTGATGGACCTTGCTACACGAAGAATGTGAAATACATGAAAAACGTGATTACAATCACGTTTTTTCATGTATTTCTCATTTTTTGCATATCGGGGTCCATCAAAAGTATGCAACATGGGTACTCCTTAGATGAGGAATTAAATTCTGCATCCAACAAGTAGTCCCACATGAAATTTGAGTAAACACTTTGGGAGATAAGTTGAAAATACGAGTGGAAAACACAATTTTATTATTTTATAATTTTTTAATCTTTTTACCCTTTTACTTAAAAAATGGTGAATCATCCCCCATGGTTGAAATCATTATCTTGAATCCTATTGGTTCTTATAAATTTTATTTTGGTCGCATATTTTTCTTAGGAGGCCCATTTTAGACCTCAAATTCCCCTAATGTATGTCGAGTTTTATCTTTGTTGGACTCGTTAAAACATCAAACAATGATGGAATTGTCTAACATCACAAGGCCAAGGAACTCCTTCTCAGAGTTCATTAACAATACTCAGAGGTATTCATCTGAAGGGTGAACTTTAAAATCAAGCATATTTTATCCTTCTCAAGCTTGTTAAAAATTAAAAAGGTATTGACCGGTATGGTTGGGGAAATTGGGAAAACATGGTACTTCATTTGCTAATGGTAGAGAATTTATCTTGAACACAACACTCTTCCACTTCATCTCTATGGATGTTGGTTTGGTTAATCTGCTTATCATTCAGTTCATCATACCTCTTCAAAGCCTCCATATTCATTTTTGGGTCAATGCTTCCAAATCATTTTAGTGTTGCTATGTGTTCAAGAGAATTAATTTCAGTTGATATTTGTCGCAATAATCTTAAGCCTTTGTTCCATGTTTTCCTTTTCCTGATCCAGTTCTATATCATCATCATTTTGTCTCACTTATGATACCCATTTCGTGTCATTAATGGGGGATACTCAAGGCCCTCCTGTGACGTGTTGGTTCCTGTCGACATCAACACATCATCCAGAAAGCTCACTTAGAAACACCCCTTTGGTACCTTGGTTCTTGCATACATCAATGGAAAGTTTCCTCACTCTCAATGAAAGGTTCACAACATCGGCCTTCGACTAACATACTCTATGTGGTGTTCAACATCAACTCATTTACTCACACCATATAAATTTTACTGTAGTACCTTGAGAGCCATTAATAACATCGATGGTTTCTCTCGCATATGTTAATGACTTACATCATCGACCGGTAATTTGATGGTGTATACCATGTTCGACCTCAACTCATTTATTCACATGGTTAGAATCGTACATTGGTTGGTTGTGTGAACGAGATAGAAGACCCCAAATCTAGTTTCCTCCATCCGGGATGCGATTTTAGGAGTTATATAGAGATCACAATGTATAATGGATATGATCATATAAATATTCATCCAGTTGTGGGTCCAGCAATTAAATCCGTGGATGCATATTTTGATCATTTTACATGTTATGCTATCTTATGTGCTGAGTATTGGTATTCCTCCCTCAGCAAAAGGATGTCATGATAAAAATTTATTTTAAGAGATGAAGCCCGCAGGTTGTTCTTGATCTCGACTTGTCACAAGGTAAATCACTTCAGTCATCAGTCATCATTTATGACTTTGTACTTTAGGGGGAAATTTGTTATAGTCCGTTCTATCAAATCCATTCATTAGGCCTCCTAATGGGATCAATCAACATCCTATTCCGCCTTTTCAACATCATTGCACCAAGCCCTAAGTGAACCACCTTAATTTCCTAGAATATTTGCCTAAAACTACCTCATCTAAGCCAGTTTTAGTACCAACACTCCCTAGCCTTCCTCTGGATAATGTTCACCTACAAGTTTCTCCACTGTGGCCAACTTTGATCACATACAGGTTGCTCCTGTTTTCACTTGCGTTGGTTCTAGAAATTCAGGAAAAAAGAGAGAATTTCTGGAAGCCACCTCTTCCAAAATCTTCTAGAATTTGTTACAACCACTTACCTCTGATTAAAATTTCAGATCCTATCTCATGCTTCTTTGGATTTTCCATCCCTTATCCTTTGATGCTATCCTCCCATCAAAGGTTGATCTAGAACCTTAGATTGGTAATTGGACAAGAACTCCCAACATACCCCACTCATATATATATTTACTACCTTTGATATGCAAGGGTTTGGAGTTTGGAGAGTGATTCTGCCCTTATGTTGTTGATTTGAGAGGTTAGCATTCCATGCATTTAGGGTGATTGGAGGTGCATATTATGACAAGGAAAGGAAAAGACAAATCAGAGGATTTCTTCTACAAGATCAACACCTAGTTTTGGTTGTAATATCCTTCCATTTATATTAATGCAAAGATTTCTCTTTTTTCCTATATGTGATGTCATTATTTCAATTATTTCAATACCATGTTGATCTATTGAATAGAGTAGTTAGATGATGCTGCATAGGTCTCGTAGTTTCTTGGCTTGTGTTATCTCACTGTGAAGGTTCTGATTTTGGAAATCAAAGCTGGAATTGGATCATTCAAGTTGAAGAAGGAACGCAGCGTGCAACGGATTCCAGGTAGGCTTCATTCCTTCATCTATTTACTTTAAGGAAAGCATTTGGTTCCTTGTTTCTCTGTTGTTCTAGGTTTTCCATCAAACCTAGGGGATATAATTTTTTTTGCAATTGCAAATACCACATAAAAAAACAACAAGAAGAGAAATAAAACTTCTTTTCATAAAAAATGTCCTCATAACTCTTCATGTAACCTTGTTAGATCACAAAAATATTTTGTCAATTTCCCTTTTTAAAAAAAATATCCCAAAAAAATAATACAAATTAATTAGTCAACAAAATTACCTTTTAGAGCACATTCGATATAATGCACCATTACGATTCTATATAATGAACTTTTACGAGTTCAACAAAATTCAACTTCCAATGCACTAATAAACCTACTAAAATTAATTTTTTTCCAGTCCGATGGTAATAAACCTTGTGACCTCCGCGACACAAACCAATCCAAACTTCCAATCTTATTGTGTAATATGTCGTGATATATGATGATCCAACACTCATTTTTACAATGCCTAACAATGAGACGATGATAGCACCTAAATAATACTTTCCTTCAATCTTAATCATATACCAAATTTGTGTCAAACCAGACTCTACCTTGTAAGAAAAATGCCAATGGTTCCTTTAGGACTCACAATGTGACCAATAAGCCAATATTTCCTTTGGGCCTCAGAATGTAACCAATTTTCAAATAGTGCCTTTAGGCCTCACAACATAATCAATAGTTCCTTCAGGCCTCACAACGTAATCAATAGTTCCTTTGGGCCTCACATAGTAACCAATATTTCAATCATGTCCTTCTACGTCACAACGTAACCAATATGGAAACATTACCTTTGGGCCCTAGACATAGTTGATATTCCAAGGGTTCCTTCAAGCATCAGACGTAACCACTATGCCAACAATGCCTTTGGGCCTCAAGAATATCCAATATGCCAATGGTGCATTTGGGACTCAAACATAATGAGTATGCCAATACTGTCTTCATGCCTCAGACATCACCAATATGCCAACAATTCTAGTGTGCTAACAATGCCTTTGGGACTCAGATGTAACCAATGTGACAATAGTTCCTTCAGGTCGTAGATGTAACCAATATACCAACAGTGCCTTGGGCCTTACTCACAACCAATATGTGAATAGTTCATTCAATACTACACGTAACCAATACAAAATAATACGTTTTCCCCTAACACGTAAACAATATGTCAACATTTATTACACAAATTTCTGAATTATCCATAGTGTTAAGAAAAAATGGTCGATGTTTTGAATCCCAATGGGGATCCATCTAAGTTCAGGATAGGATTTGCAATAAACGATAACCACAAAAGCTTAAAAACCAAATATGTCAACAATACCTTTGGGCCTCATACATTAACTATATACCAATATGGCCTTCAAGCCTTAGACTTAACCAATATTCTAACAATGTCTTTGGGCCTTAGACGTATCCAAGAAGCCAACAATGCTTTTGGGCCTCACTTGCACTACAAACAAACTTTAATCGCCTTCGATATTTCCATTACTTCCAAATAGAAGAATGATCACACACACCTTTTTTCACCACTCAAACACACGTATATGCATGTGTGGGTTCCTCCCTAGGCTAGGTTAAGGATGACATAAATTTGAAAATTTGGGCCAACAAAAGTTTTATTTTTGGTGCTTAAACCCTCGATATGACCATGCTATGTGACTCAGACCTAGGGTTCCTATTGGCTTGAGGGGTCCTTACCCAGGTTTGTAGGTTAAGGTTTTCCAACAAACCCCTATACTATTGGCCCTTTCAGCAATGACCTACTTGTGCAGGCCAAGGTCTCACCCGAAGAAGTATGGGAGGGTGTTGGAACCAGGTTTCCGCACCCTGAGAGAGAGTAGGTAATTCGAGGCAGATCTGCATTATAACTTATGAGGTTCGCACATAATGAGTCTATTTGTAGCTCTTTAACACTGCAATCAGCATATAACCATAACAAAGCTATCCAATCTAATCAATATATTCGCATCCATGTGTGCATTACTAATTACCATCACAAAGAACTATAATCACAGCCAATATCAGATCATAGTTACACATATGCCAATTTCAGAACACAGATACATTCACAGCTCAAATAAACATCACATATGTGCTTCAGAAGTGAACATAACTAATTCAGATAACACATAGATACTTCAACGATACTTCACATTCATTAATATCAAAAGATCCACTTACAACCCAAACACAGCCCGCGCACACATCCTAGTGGGGTCCGCACATAGCAGGACTGAGGATCTCCGTGCACACAGCCAGCAGGAGTCCTTACCCAAAACAACCCAAAACAGATCTAACAGTTTGCACGTAACATCTATCTCTCAACTTTCTTTTTTACTAGACCTGACTATCTATCTATTTATAACATTTTAGCATTTGCTATTCAATGGTCCACAAACCATGGTTTGCAGACCCTAGAGATACCCTTTAACCCATTACAAACATTAGGGGCTTCAAACCACCCCAAAACCCCTACGCAAGACCGAATTTAACAAAATTGTACCAAAAACACAGGTTAGGGAACCCTGTTCCAACAGTTCCATAGTCAAACTACTATTAATGCCATCATGACGTCACCATTGCCACATGATACTCTATGAGTGGTGCCACATGACACTCTATGAGTTGTGCCACATGTCCCCCAAATTGTACCATATTGGTCAACCAATACTATGTAACTTAGACCTAGGGATCCATAGTCAAACTGATGTTGATGTAATCATTACATCACTACTTCCATGTCGCACTCTATGAGTGGCACCATGTGGCACTCTATGAGTGGGGCCATGTGGCACTATGTGAGTAGCATCACATGTCCCCCAAATTATATTGTATTTTTCAACCAAAATTTCCAAATCAACATGCCATGTGGAGCCTCTCTTTTCTCCTACATCATCACTATACTAACACATCATCATGTCCATGTCATCACTATGCTGCCACATCACCAAGTATATCTCATCACTGTGAGCTAGTCTTGTGTCGCCACGTGCAACTAGGCTAACACTTATGCATCCATGTTAGAGTGCCATGTCAGCTTTACAATCTCTTGGTCCACCTATACTTGCCATGTGCTAATTTGAGATTGATCGACAAGTCATGTCCAAATGGTGAGGGGCTTAAAATCTATTAAATATTATGTAAGTATGCACAAAATCCACCATTCATCAAGCCATATTTCATTTTTTATTGTCAAATTTTCTCAAAGTTGTGAAGAATTTAACCGATTAAAATTTGTGAAAGTTGGGTACCAACCACCATCGATTTCCTAAGGAAACATACATTCGCTCGAGAAATTTCTCGACCTTTAACGAATTTGGGGTTTGACCCCTTTTCACCCTTTTCCTTCGAAGTGAATTTTCAAACTAATTTATCTTGTCATTTGGGAAGATTTTGGCCAAGTGTGATATACCATTGGAAAGGTATTCAAGAGTACTTTCCAACCATACCATCTATATATTCATTTGAATGTCACATCTTCAACAAAACATAAATAAAATTTGAACCACTTAGTCATCATTTGATGTGATATTTCAATTCATCAAACTATCATACTCAACAATCTTCTTCCTTTGACACACCTTCTTCATGATAACACTATATTCAATAGTCTCGTCCTTTTACATACCCTTTGACATTAGTGGCACTGGTTGACATCAATGACAACAATATGTCCAAAAATATCGCCCATTATCATTTATGGAAACACCACTAGACATTGATGGTCATTAAAGGAAATAGACTGAACTACTCTTGTTGGGCATGGCTCAAATTGGTCCATATTTGGTCAAAAGACACTGCAACTCAAGGAGTGGAGTGCACGGTCCAACGAGGATACCCTAACCACATGGATTTTAGGGGCTTTGGGGTGGGTCAAAGCCCCTCTTGTTGTAGAGGGATCAGGTTTATTTTGTTAGTTTTGAGTCCTTTCATTGTATGTGGACCATGCTTTTGAGTCGTTGTAAATGTTATATAGACAAATGTAAAGCTACGTTGAAGTAGAGAGTCTTGTACTTGTGATGAGCACAACTTTTTGAATATTTATATTTCTGTGTTTTGGGCTAGGGGAAGGCTCCAAAATTGTGTGCGCGGAGGCCTTGAAGAGTCTGCAGCTTTTTGCGTAGACCACTTGCGTATATGTATGTGGAGGCCTTGAAGAGTTTGCGGATTTGTGCGCAAACCACCTAAAGCTGTGTGTGCAGGTCAGAGAATTATATGTATCGAAGATATTTATCCTAATTAAATAAGAAGAGTTTGAATACATATTTGTGTTTATGCATTGCACTTTCTTATTATCAACAATTGTGAAGTTATTTATATGCTTTATGTATGTTTTAATGATAAAGGTGCAATGCGCATAAGTATTGGTACATGAAGGAAGTATAATTTGCTAGAGTAGATAAATGCATATGAGCAGTTCCAAATAGGCATAAGTAGAAGTTATGTAGTAGATCCACGTCCTATTATCGCTATGGGTGCATAAACCTGGTTCTAAAAACCCCCAATATTTCCTCGGGTGAGACTACGATTTGTGCTATAGTTCAGTTCTGAAATGTTCGGTAATAAAGGGTTTTGTTGGTTGCGCAGCAACTCCGAACCTAGGTCGAGACCCCTTTGAGCGAACAAATGGTTTTGTTGCTGGGACCAGGATTTGATTGAGGGATATGTGGATGTGTCATATGACCAAGAAGGAAATACAAGACTGGGTAGAACTAAAAGAATGGGAATTCATAGTTAAAGAAAATAGAAATCCATGACTGTCGACTGAAGCTCGACTGCGGAGGTATCTTTTCACAGAACAACATGATATTTTCTTCATCGTGCTTGTTAATGAACTGCATGAATGGTTATCAAGGATGATTGAGAACAACACATGTTTTAATAATGACAAGCCTATTGCGTAGAGCCATGAATTGTTATAGCAACTCAAGGAGATCGATAACATCATATCAAGAGTTGTTGATTTCTGGATCGATAATATCCCGGGAGGATTTATTACTGAATTCAAAATAGACACATTTGTATCTTACAACGAACTTGAGCGAATATTTTTCAAGGGTCCGTGAGGTAAGTATCTGAATTCTTTGAAACTGTGGATTAAAATGATTTTATGTGAAAAGGGTGTACTATGAATGCAGTCATATTAATGTTTGTGCTTAATTTTGGAGGCAGATCTACATGCAGTGGAAAATGATACAGAGTAGATCGTGAAAATTACATTGAGACTGATTATAGTCCATTTTTCAGTAGCTCTGAGAGCGAAGAAAAAATAAGTAACCCCAAAAATTGTGAGGTTTGATCCTGGGTCGCCTTGCTAACGAGGCCCATCCTCAACCGGTTGTGCTAGTGGTACTTGACATGCTAAAATTCAAATCATCTAAAGGGCTAGTGTGGCATAGGCCGGGTTCGATTCCTGGGTGACTTTGACAACTTGGATGGCCCCGGTTTTCGGCTCCTCAAGACATAATCCATTGCCAAATGAGACTGTAATGTTCCTTTTTAGGAATAGCTAGCAATCCATGGCTGGAAAACACATTTTCCAGAAATGGAGGCAGCAAGATTTGATACCAAGACCTGGATCCCCTTATACCAATGTGTCTAATACCAAAATCCAAGGATTGGATCAAAGAAATCCTCCTAGGGTGGTGAAACACGCCTACCACACCTAGTTCCCTTCAGAAATTTCCCAAGGAATGGGGTTGCAACAATGTATGAACATACAATGGGTTCTCTGTGTTATTTTAGTGAGCCAACACATATGAAGATAAAAATAGCCAATAAATGTATATTGCAGCAACAAAGAGTACAATGATTGAGGATTCAGTCACTCAAGTTAGGCAATGAAAGCCTCAATAAGTCTTGTACATGAAAATGAAGGCACACTGCTACATAAAGAAAGCCATGGCTAAAACTGCGCAGTCATATGGAGACACTGCATCATATAAAATGGAAATACAATGATATGACACTAATAGCTCAGGAAATGAGGGGGAGTAAGCTCTCAACCCCTGAAAACAATATTACAACAATCCTTAGAAGGATTGGCTACAATACATGTACAAAATGGGAAAATACAATAATGCCAGAGTTGCTAGGCAGAAGCAACTCAAAAATGGAAATAGAGGGAGAAGGCTGAAATGGCTACAACCAATGAAGAACCCTCCTCCAATGGAAATATGAAGTGAAAGGCTGATCCCTTCACCTAAGATCTCACCCTCCAACTATCTGCTAATCCCTCACAGCAAATGCTCTTCAAGAATAACGCTGTCTAAGAGAGGGACTGCGCTGCATATGATGGAAAGTGGTTGGCATGGTGCCAAAGATGGTGGAATAAGTTCATTAACCTCATTTTCTGATCTCCCAAAGGGATGGGATCTCCCTCCTCTGAAAAACTAGCCAAGGATGGTGTTGTAGAAAACCTCCCCAGCAACACCCAGCAACAATGCACAATCTCCAGCTGAAACTGAGCTGATGAAGAAGGATGATGCTTGAACTCAATGTATGAATATGCGGAATGGAGTGAAATCCTCCAAGAGCTACTCAAGAAGGAGAGGAAATCCTAAACAAGAATTCCCTCGGCAATTCTTGCTAACTAGCAAGAAGTTGCAGCAAGTCGACCGGACCAAAGATGAATAATACTCAAGATGTTTTGCAATAGCTACCTTGCCCTCCTTTTAAAAAATGTGATCTCCCTCTAAATAGACCCCACTCATTAGGGTTTCCTTCCTCTAGAAGCTTCCCTCCTTATCCCACTGCGCTGGCCCACAATGTGCTCTCCACCTCATGCCACTGCGCTGTTTGACTTGGTCAAACTTGACCTAGTCATCCTGCAAAAGTCCCCTTTCACACATGGAGGTGTGAAATCCAGCTCTATAAGTGATCCTCCTTCATACTAAGAGGATTTTTATTCCCTATTCATGAAGTGAATGGGTCTCCTACCCATTTTATTTATCTCCTATGTGAAAATGGCAAAAATTAATGTTCCATAAAAATTGGGAACATTACAGTCCTCCCCTCTCAAAGATTGCTTGTCCTCAAGCAAGTGCAAGGATCTAGATTGATAAATTTTCCCTTACTATCCCTATAGCATCCATGCATGATAAACTCCTCCAAGAAAATGATGCCATATCATCAATCAAGTGTCCGAGTTGTCCCTCCAACATATGCAATCTAGCCTTTGGTGAACATCCCCAAATAGCTGTCATGTAGGAACGAATATCCATGAAGGAAAAAATGGGATGTCTAAGGGCCTCCTCTAGGCATGAGATCTGATATATAATGGGAGTCATCATCCCCATATGAATCTTCCATCCCCAAGCAATCATCCCAACAACACAAGTTGCCTCCAAACATGGCAACTCATAGAAAACTCTCTCCACCTTGAGCTCCGGAAATGAAGGTGGGCTGAAAATATGAATATGGAAAGCTTCATAGCTTACCCCACTCTATCCTCCCCTCCAATTATGATTAGTGTGTAGTGTGTGCTGATCAAGGGCTACAAATGTATTGCCTTCAAGTGACCACATGAAGAGCAATCCTCCAAGGACCTCTCCTCCATCAATGAAAAATAAGCTGGCCCAAGGCACTCCATCCATGCTGAGTAGGACATGATCATCATAGAATACCCCAATGAAATTTTTTCTGTAGGTTATACCATGTTCAGAAAGGTACAAACAATGTCTCATAGGGCTACAATGCAATCTCACCCACTACAGCTGCAGAAAATAACATGGCAAGTATTGTGTAGAAAATATCACCTCTACTACTGAATAGTAAATAGATGAGTGAACCAGAAATAAAAGATCAAATACATGCCCATATACATACAATGGATTAACATCATCATCAAACTCATGGCCCACCTCCAAAGAAAGAAAATAAGTGGCTGTGGTGGCCATGTCTCTCCTCATGTTCCCATTAGAACATGCCATGCATAAATTGTGGGAATCATCTCCCCCCAGAGACACATTCAATTCATGTCTCAATTCACCCATCATGCTCCCAATAATAATATAGATAATATCAGAAAATGGAAACATGCTCCTCATCAAAATGGAGGAAGTAATCATGGTTTTACATGGTGCAGAAAAATACCAACAGTCTCCCAAGGGCGCATAACGCAGTTTTGCAAATTGCTGCTCAAGAAATGTACAGGGAAAAATGTTTTTAAATAAAATGCTAATCATATGAATTAGCTGAACATGTGTAAAATGGAAAAACATTTGCCCAAGGCCATGTAAAATATGGCTGCCTACATCATATGGTTTGGCCCAACTTTGCTCATGGAGCAACATGAAAAATCTGCCCCTTTGAGGAACCATGCACTGCCACATAATGATAAGAATATGTAAATTAGAAAATGTAAACACAATTCTCTTACCATAGGCTATAATTAAGATGATAAATGGATCCATGTATATGATCCTGCTCCCAAGTGTCAGCGCTGTGAGCTCATGCAAAAAGGCTCTTGCCCATGCCAATCTTTGTTTCTTGACATGCTCCTTGTCAAGAACACTTTTGGTGATGCTACTGCAAATGTGAAGCTTTTCCCAAGATGGAAATGCCTCCCGATCAGTCCAAGCTAAGGAGTAATCCCTTTTCACTATGAGATTTCTCTCCTCTACTCCTGCAACACCATACATCATATGAGAGAAAATCTACTTGTGCTCTCTCCAAGATAGTCCAAGCAATCCAAGTGCTTGCTACCTCCTCATTCTCACATCATGTAACTCATGTAATGAAGGTATCATGACTGATATATATGCCATATCAGCTCCATGTATCCATAATCTCTACTTCTCAATGATGTAAACAACCTGCCACCTCTCCTCTACCCCCAACCTCCTGGAAAAAGGGTACACCAAGTGATGGCCAAACTCCTTCAAGAGGAGCCAACGCAGCCAAGCCTGTTGCTGCCCGGTATCATATATTTTCAAGTGGCTAATCAGCCTCTTGCTCCTCATCCACACCCACTCAGCTCCTTGTGTATGTCTTCTCCTTCTTCCTCCTTTGGTACTCTTCCCATGAGGGCTACCATTCTCCCAAGCCATATCTTCCCCTTTTCATTTCATGGAAGGTTGAAATGCAACTCCTTGGAGACCTCCTAGAGAAAATCTCTCACCCCTGATGATGTTGGATCCATGAGGACACAATTGTGATGGAGGTAACATCTCCTCTCCACCCACGTTTGACAGTGCTGCTAATCCCTCCAATTGTGTCGCAGCTGTTTCATCCTCCGGTCTAAAATTTGTTTCATTGTTTTTCATGGGGGTGTCATGGCTCACTTCATCCTCCAAAATTTCACACTCCAACCTCAATGGCTGAATGCAACTCAACCCAGATGTATGAGGATGAGGGTTCATCTCCTCCTTGAACCCTTTGCACAACGCAGTGCAATTATGGTGCTCTAGAATAGCAAAATGTGTAGATCCTTGGACCTCTACATGTGAGTTTACACATTCCTTTAAATTATTTTCTGAAATGAAAAATGGAACTTCACTCCTACCTTGGTGGATCTTGGGACCTTCTTGTGTGGCTGCAGTAGCTGTCTTCTCCAATGCAATGGCTACCTCCTCCATAGATGTAAAAGGCTTCTCTTCCCTTCCCTCTCTCCATCAAAGGTTTGGATCAACCCTTGAGAAAAGTCTACAAAAGAGCTCACCCTTGAATGGACCAAGGGTTTGAACCACCAAACAGAGGCTTTATCCTCCATGTGCAGCACTGAAATCTCCATTGCTTCTTTCTCTGCCACTAGATGTAGCAAGAAAAAGGCTTCTAGCTTATTCACCCAAGCTCTAGCTGGAGTATCCCCATCAAATGTAGACAATAGGAACCTATTGCCTTTGATTTCTCCTTTGCCATAGGATCTTCTCACCTCCTTCTGCTGAATAAACTGTGGGAATGTTGTAGCTCCCTTGAATGCTGCAGAATGGAATTTATACTCACTCAGGTATTTATCTAGAACCTGATGATCCAAGCATCTCCCATGCTTGTTTTCTTTTTGAGAATAGGAAGTGCATGGACCTTCCTCTTCTTCTCTTTGCTTCTCCTCCTTGGGGAGGTTCTTCTTTGTTCTGAAAATAGATGAGATCAATCTCATCTTCTGCAACATCTTCTTCTTCTTCTTTCATGGGCTTGAAGGCCACAGGCTAAGCCAAAAAAGGGGCTCTGATACCACTGTAATGTTCCTTTTTAGGAATAGTTAGCAATCCATGGTTGGAAACGCATTTTCCAGAAATGGAGGCAGTAGGATTTGATACCAAGACCTAGATCCCCTTAGACCAATGTGTCTAAGACCGAAATCCAAGGATTGGGATCAAAGAAATCCTCCTAGGGTGGTGAAACAAGCCTACCACACCTAGTTTCCTTCAGAAAGTGAGCTAGCACATATGAAGATACAAATATCCAATAAATTTATATTGAAAAAAAAAAGAGTACAATGCTTGAGGATTCAATCACTCAAGTTAGGCAATGAAAGCCTCAATAAGTCTTGTACATGAAAATGAAGGTACACTGCTACATAAAGAAAGCCATGGCTAAAACTACGCAGTCATATGGAGATACTGCATCATATAAAATGGAAATACAATGATATGACACTAATAGCTCAAGAAATGAGGGGGAGTAAGCTCTCAACCCCTGAAAACAATAATACAACAATCCTTAGAAGGATTGGCTACAATACATGTACAAAATGGGAAAATACAATAATGCCAGAGTTACTGGGCAGCAGTAACTATAAACTGGAAATAGATGGAGAAGGATCAAATGACTACAACCAATGAAGAGCCCTACTCCAATGGAAATCTGAAGTGAAAGGCTGATCCCTTCACCTAAGATCTCACCCTCCAACTATCTGCTAATCCCTCACAACAAATGCTCTTCAAGAATAACGCTGTCTAAGAGAGGGACTGCACTGCATATGATGGAAAGTGGTTGGCCTGGTGCCAAATATGGTGGATTAATCTCATGAACCTCCTTTTCTGATCTCCCAAAGGGATAGGAGCTCCCTCCTCTGAAAAACTAGCCAAGGATGGTGTTGTAGAAAACCTCCCTAGCAACACCCAGCAATAATGCACAATCTCCAGCTGAAACTGCATTGATGAAGAAGGATGATTATTGACCTCAATGTATGAATATGGGGAATGGAGTGAAGTCCTCCAAATTCTACTCAATAAGGAGAGGAAACCCTAATTAGGAATTCCCTCGGCAATTCTTGCTAACTAGCAATAAGTTGTAGCAAGTCCACCAGACCAAAGATGAATAATACTCAAGATGTTTTGCAATGGCTACCTTGCCCTCCTTTTAAACAATGTGAGCTCCCTCTCAATGGACCCCACTCATTAGGGTTTCCTTCCTCTAAAGCTTCCCTCCTTATCCCACTGCTCTGGCCCACATTATGCTCTCCACCTCATGCCACTGCGCTGTTTGACTTGGTCAAACTTGACCTAGTCATCCTGCAAAAGCCCCTTTCACACATGGAGGTGTGAAATCCAGCTCTATAAGTGATCCTCCTTCATACCAAGAGGATTTTTATTCCATATTCATGAATTTAATGGGTATCCTACCCATTTTATTTATATCCTATGTGAAAATGGAAAAAATTAATGTTCCATAAAAATTGGGAACATTACAGAGACTCAACACACTAAAGGAAAAGATGGTGATTGCGCCTATTCTAGTTTTTCCAAAGTGGAATAAGGAATTTCATGTACATGTTGATGCCTATTGCATACCATTGGGTGAAATATTGCTGCAACCAAGAGAAGGATATATTGATCACCCCAGAGCTTTTGCAAGAAGAAAACTGTCCAAGGCAGAGAAGAACTATTCTACGATATAAAGAGATGGGTTAGATATGGTTTATGCATTACATAAGTTTAGGAAATATTTATTAGGAGCACACTTCAACATGATCACTGATCACTCCACGCTGAAGTATTTGGTGAAGAATCGTGTTTTAGGGTTTGGTCAAAGCCCCTCTTTTTGTAAAGGGATCGAGTTTAGTTCCTTAGTTTTGAGTTCGCCCATTATATGTGGACCATGGTTTTGATTCGTCGTAAATGTTATATAAACAAATGTAAAGCTATGTCAAAGTAGAGAGTCTTATACATTGTGATGACGAAAAAGTTTTGAAAATCTATATTTTTGTGTTCTGTGCTAGGGGTAGGCTGTGCAACTGTGTGCACAGAGGCCTTGAAGAGTCTGAAGATTTATGCACAAACCATCTACAGCTGTGTGCACAGAGGCCTTGAGGAGTCCACATATTTTTGTGCAGACCACCTACAGATGTGTGGGCAGGTTGGATAAAGTATATGTATCAAATATATTTATTCTAATAAAAGAAGAATAGTTTGAAGACATTTTTTGTATGTGCATTGTATTTTCTTATTATCAGTGATTGCGAAGTTATTTATATGCTTTATGTATGTTTTAATTATAAAGGCACAAAGCACATACATATTGGTAGATGAAGGATGTATAATATGATAGAGTAGATAAATGCATATGTGTAGTTCCAAATAAGAATAAGTAGAAGTTAAGCGGTAGATCCACGTCCTATTTTCCCTATGGATGTAGAAATCTGGTTTTGACATCCCCCAATATTGCCTCGGGTGAGTCTATGATCTGTGTTGCAGGTTGTTTTTGAAAGGGCCGGTAATAAAGTGTTTTTTTGGTTGTGCAACAACTTCGAACTTGGGTCAAGACTCCTTTGAGCCAACAAATGGTTCCATTTCTGGGACCGAGATATGATTGAAGGATATGTGGATGTGGAATCCGACTAAGAAAGAAATACAAGACCGGGTAGAACTGAAATAACATGAATTCGTAGTTCAAGAATGCAAAAATCTGTGATTGTTGACTGAAGCTTGGTTGCAGATGTATCTTTTCACAAAATAACATGAGATTTTCTTCACGACGATTGTTAATGAACTGCATGAATGGTTATCAAGGATGAATGAGAACAATACATGTTTTAAGAACGATGTGCCTATTGCGTGGAGCCCTGAATTGTTATGGCGATCCTAGGAGGTCCATAACAACATATCAAGAGTTGTTGACTTCTGGATCAACAATATCCTGGGAGGATTTATTACTAAATTCACAATAGACACATTTTTATCTTACAACAAAGCAGATAATTTTTTTTTCAAGCGTCCACGAGGTAAGTATTTGAATTCGTTGAAGCTGTGGATTAAATGATTTTATGTGAAAAGGGTGTACTATGAATGCAGTCAGATTAATGTTTGGGATTAAATTTGGAGGAATATCTACATGAAGTGGAAAAAAATACATAGTAGATGACAAAAATTACATTGTGACTGATTACAGCCCGTTATTGAGTGGTTCTCAGAACAAGGAAGAAAGAAGTAACCCCATAACTGGTGAGGTTTGATCCTAGGTTGCCTTGCTAATGAGACCCATCCTCAACCAATTGTTCTAGTGGTACTTGACATGCTAAAAAGCTAGTCAGCTAAAGGGCTAGTGTGGCCTAGGCTGAGTGCGATCCTCGGGTGACTTTGATGGTTTAGATGCCCCTAGGTCGTGGCTCCTCAAGCCACAAGTCATTTCCAAAAGAACCTCGACATATTGAAGGAAAAGAGGGTAATTGTGCCTATTCTAGTTTTTCCAGACTAGAATAAAGAATTTCATGTACATGTTGATGCCTCTTGCATAGCATTGGGTGCAATATTGACATAGTTGGGAGAAGGCAATATTGATCACCCAATAGCTTTTGCAAGAAAACAAATGTCCAAGGCAGAGAAGAATTTCTATGACATAAAGAGAGGGATAAGCTATGGTTTATGCATTATAGAAGTTTAGGCACTATTTGTTAGGAAAGCACTTCAAGATGTTCACTGATCACTCCACACTCAAGTATTTGGTGAATAATCCTGTTTTAGGAGGAAATATTTGTCAATGGTTGTTATTGTTTCAAAATTATGACTTTGAAGTTATATTTAAGCTAGTGATATTAAACGTTGTACATGATCATCTATCAAGGATAAAAATAGAAAAATAACCCACGAGCATTGAGGAGAACCAACCTAATGTGCAATTTTTCGCAGTTAGGTTTTTCCAATTATCACTTCGCAGATATTATTCAGATTTTGGCTACAAGAATGGTGCCCGTGGAGTACACTACAAAACAAAAGAATGATCTTGTAGTCAAGGAAAGTGATTTTGCATTGATTGTAGGACATTTTTATAAAATGGGACAAGATGGAATACTGCGCAGATATGTCTCTAAGCATGAAAGACAACATATATTGGCAAAATCTCATGGAGGAGTTGCAAGAGGCCATTGTTCAAGGAGGGCCACTACACATAAGATTTTGAGAGATGGATTATGGTGGCCCATACATAAGGACGCAAAGGAGTATTTTAGATATTTTGATGCATGCCAAAGAATAGGAAGACCATCTAGAAAGGATGAAATGCCTTTGAATCCACAAGTAACATTGCAAGCATTTGATAAGTGGGTGATTGAATTTGTTGGACCTATCAATCCACCAGGAAAGAAGACTAGAGAAAGGTATATCATCACCGCAACAGATTATTTGACGAGGTGTGCCAAGGTAAAGCTGATGAAGGATTGCAACGCAGATACCCCGACGAAGTTGATATTTCAATATATTTTGTCCATATTTGGGTGTCTAAATATCTTGATGAGTGATAGGGGTTCAAATTTATTGCATAATAATATTGAGGTGCTAACTGAAGAATTTCAAGTATACCATCAAAAGAGTACACCATATAATCCTCAGGGGAATGGGACAGTTGAAGCTTTCAATAAGATTCTAGATAATACAGTCACAAAGGTCTGCAATGTGAACATGAATGACTGGGATTTGATAATTCCAATGGTATTATAGGCATACAAGACAACCTACAAAAATCTGGCAAGATAGACACCTTTTAGGTTGGCCTATGGACAAGAACCAGTCATGCATATGGAGTATATTGTGCCCAGTTTGAGAATTGCATCTTTCACAGACATGGAAAACTGCGACACAATGGAAGAAAGGATGGAGCAATTTCTTGCTTTGGAGGAAGATATGTTCATCGCTGGTTATTATCAGCATGTGAAAAAAGAAAGGGAAAATCGTAACATGAAAGACATATCAATGATAATACATTTAAGGTGGGAGACCTTGTTCTATTATATGATAGAAAGTTTGCAAGATCCCAGGAAACTTCCAAACATATTGGTTCGGGCCATATATCATCAGGTAGGTCTCTGAGCGAGGTGTAGTTGAGCTTGCAAATTTGGATGGTCAATTGATGTCAGGATGAGTGAATGGGAGCAAATTGAAGATATATATGGAAGACTATGTCCATGGAATTTCACACTGACTATATGAATGAAGGAAATTCTTAGTGTCACATGCAGTTGCAAGTGGGCACGAGACTATAAAATACTCTGCCAAATAATTTACGAAATATGGATTACTGCGTGAAACTCAGGAGGATGTCAAAGTCTGAGAGAACCGCGACAAGGGAGGAATTGCTGTGAAGTAAGAGAGGATCCATAGAAGTCCACCAGAAATATGACTTTTGGAAGTGAAAAGGTTGGTTTGGTAGGGAAGTTTTCATTAAAAGGAGCAGGGGAAACACATATATTGGGCATAGATGGGAAAATTTTCCACCAAATCCGCATTAATGAGCTGGATCTGAAGACAATCATGGGCTATGAAATTCAAATATGTTATAAAATCAAGGTATCGCTCCACATTTTGACACTTTTCTTCGTGTTGTTTCGAATTGTAAGTTTGTGCCTAAGTAAGACCAAAGTGATTTTTTGTATTTCTGTGAAGAGCTTGGAAGAAATTACCAGATAACTGATCAGAAGTGTACAAGTAGGAACCATGAAACCCACAACACCAACTGTCACAATTCCGAGATTGCCAAGGAAATAATTGGTTGCAGGAGAAACAACATAGCCAAAGAAAAAAAAGGAAAAACAACCATCTCCATCCCGTGGTGTTTGAAAATCCTCAAGATAGAAAATCACTAAGGAATATAGGTCTAAGCAGTGGTTAGACAAGAAGAAGAAACCTATGGAGTTCTTGGAGTGCGACAAAGAGGAGATTGCAATAGAAATTATGGAGGATATTGTAGCAGAAGAAGTAGAGCCTATTTCTAGGCTGTCACCATATGTAACACCCAAGAAGTCGGGTGTGAAGTTAGTGAAGGACCCTGATGCTGCGAAGTTCATTGTATTCAAAATGTTGCTTCTTGGTGATGTGTTGTTTGAGGGAGAACCATTGGAAGAAGTACCACATCTAAGGATGGAGGATTGATACTTCATCGATTGAATCAAATATCTCTAATTTGAGCCCAGTAGATACCTAAAGCAGGTTCATTACCCAACAGTCAGTGTCATGATATTGGAGCCACACAGGTGGGCTACAAGAATCCAACAAGCAGGGTTTCTCAACATTTTATATGTTCCACACTTTGGGTGAAGCAATATCAATGCCATATGTGTCCGAAAACTATTGGCATTGGTACATGATGGGTAACTCTGGCTGGGTGGGTTACCTATGTAAAGAGTTTCTTGAAGATTTCCATGAACACAAGAGGAAGGGAAATAGTTCCACTATGCATGGCTTCTGCTGCTCATTGCATTAATGACATGGAAGGAGCCACAAGAGTCATAGTTCTCTACTGTGGACCCAAATGTTTGTGAAAATATGAGGAACACCTCGCTCTGGTTTTCTAAGGACCTGAAGTGCGCAATGGAGAATAAAAATTTCTAGGTATTAATGGAGATGGATCTCAGCACAATGGTGAGTCAATGTACCACGCTCTCACTAACTTTATTTTAACATTATTTAGGAGTTTCATACTTCAAGGATGATTTTCATAGAGTATACATCAAGGTGCGAAAGGATTTAGATGAAGTGTGGTACCTATTTCAATACCTGGTTATGAAGGATTTCATAGGAAAAAATTGCAGAGAGCTTCTGGACATCAAGGTCAGCTTAGAAGAAGCCCCAGTAGAGAAGGTCACGAAGCTCACCGTTGCAATTAAGGAGTGTTAACACTCCACCAGTTCTCTGAAGGCTGAAAAGGAGATTGGAAAATGTACCCACAAACCACTTTGACCTAGTAGCTAGCCCTACCAGGCTAAGAGGGTTCTCTCTATGAGATCACAGTCAAGGATTGACTATGATATGAGGGATATTAGGCTAGATATGATAGGCTCAGGTAGATTTTGAGTGTTTTACGTTTTGATGCTGGATCAGGGATGAAACCAAGTAGCTAGGTCTAAGTATCAAAAGGGTTTACAATTGCAAAGATATAAAGGAGCAAGGTAGTAGTGGATCTATGATGGCTTTAGGATTTTTTAGGTATGGTGGAGGATCTAAAAAGGTAGAGGAATTTAATGAGCATTTTTAATCATGAATGCATTAAACCGGAAGCATGAAACACAAAATGACATTCCCATATAAGCATAGCTAAATGAAATATAATTCTACCTATGAACTTTAAGGAAAGCCACTAAAGATACTATATATGGAAAGAGGAACTATATATCATTCATAAAATACTATAATGGATAAAAGACATGGTCATAAACTCAATGCACATGAATTCCTAGATAATAGCTACAACTGGATCCTTTGATTTCTGAAATATGAAAGTGAAAGTAGAAGCTACAAGAGCTACAATCCTTTGATGTCCAACCAGTTAAATGACTCAAAAAATGATAAATATATACCAAAAAACCTCTCCCCTCTCTTAGGGGTTGAATCCCTCAGTTGTGGAGATGATTACATGATATTCTCAACAAAACCCTAATGTCTAGGGAGGTCAACGAATTCACCTCAACATAGGAAACTAGATACATTTGACCAAAAATCACATCAGTACCTACCCTATTTTACTATTCAACTAACTAATTACAAATTATGACATCATGACATCATTATAATTTACAAATTACATGAGTGAAAGTCAAATTGGATGAAGCTGATGGAGAAAAATGGCATTTTGGAGAAAACGTAGCGTGGTCGGGAGAATGACATTTTGGAGGCCTTCTTGGTGTCAAAATGCTGATATGAAAGTTGTTGTGGATATCCCTGGATTTTTTCTACATTATAGGATTTTCAAAAACTCAAAAAGGTTTCTACTAGCCTTCAAAAACTTCATTCTCCCAAGATTACTCATAAAACAAAGCGTGGCCTCCAGAAAGAGGGAAGAAAGGTCATTTTTTGCTAGTTTTTAAGCATTTTGACCGTCCAAAAGTTGCTGACATGGCTCCATCGCTGACGAGGATTGAAGTATGTGCCAAGAAGAGTCCACTAATGCAAATAATTCATCTGTTGGACCTCCCCAACTAATGTGCAGCATGGCCCACACTGCATTTTTTCAAGTGTGACTATTTCACAAAAACTGCCAAAAACTCGGAAATTTTCCGCAAATCTAGGGATCAAAGGTAGTTCAATATCTCTCTAACCATAAGGTTTTTTAAAAAACAGAGAGAATTTTTTGTTCTTTGGCATTATTTGAACTAAAAACTCCTCCCGTTTTCAATACTACTTTCTCATTTGGTCAAAATCAAAGTTTAAATTTGATCACTCAAAAACTGGAGAAAACGTAGCATGCCTGGAGAAAATGGAACGTGTTTGGGAAAAGTGACTTTTGGAGGCCTTCTCGAGGTCCAAAAGACGATATGAAGGTACCATTGGAAAGCTTAGGATTTTTTCTACACAATGGAGTCACCAAGAACTGCAAACACCTTCTCAAAAATCCTGAAAAACAATATTAACTTGAAGTTATCCAGAAGTGCAGAAAATCTCCTGTAGAAATTGTATTTTTGGCATTTCTCCCAACTCATAATACCCATGTATAAAATGAAGGAGGTTTTTTTTCCTTGGTATATGAAGGAAAAAAAATCTTTTATTTTTTGAAAATTCGTCTCTATTTGGTTAGAAACACATTTTGAAGTAAAACTGTCCATGTGTGCAATGTAAACCCTAGGTAGCCCATATCTTGGAAAGGTGAAGCTATGATTTCTTGGACTTTGGTCGGCTCATACCTATTGATATGACCTCCTTATGCCTCCTCTACTTAGTGGTTTCAGAATCCATTGATAACCCTAGCTCAGTGGGAAGGGAAATTAGGGTTTAGTGAAGGGAAAAACAAGGGATTTGGGTAGTTTTTGGGAATGAAGGGAGATGAAGGGGTTAAGTGCTTCCTAAATTATTGGGAAAATTCAGGGGGATAGTGTTAGGTCCCTATATTACTAGTATAGTCCCTTATTGTTGTTAGTGTAACCCCCTTATTTTTATTATTGTACCCTTGTAATCCCCATATTGTTATTATTGTGCCCTTAAATTATTATTGTTTGGTCGGCTAGGATTACATTGTGGCCCCACTAGGATTACATTGTGGCCCCATGGACTCCTATATATAGAAAGGATGTTTTGTAATTTGAATCATCCAAGAATTGTTCATTCATGTAATGTATTGGAGGTTTCCCCCTCAAAGTGGCTTATTTATAAGGTGTTGATATCTATTTTCTTCTATTTTTGGAGTTGGTTTCACAACATTTGGTATCAGAGCTTTGAGATTCTAGGGTTTCGCTGCTCCAAATAGGTCATCATGGAATTTTCGCTATAAATTTTTTTATATGAAGGTTCAGAATCTGAAAATTTTAAAGTGAGAAGCCAAAATCCTGAGAAACATCTTCGCAAAGTTTCAGAGCTTGGTTTGAAATATTTTTAGAGATATGATCTGTGAAAGTTAGGTCATTTTGCAAGCTCCTAAATTTAACCTAAATAGGTCATAGTGGTATTTTCATAATAAATTTTTTTCTACGAAGGTTCAGAAGCTGAAATGTTTAGAGTTGGAAGCAACAATCCTGAGGAACATCGTCGCAAAATTTCAGATATTGGTTCACAATATTTTCGGAGATATGATCTGTGGAATTTAGGGCTTTTTGAGGTTTCTGAATTTCATCTCAAAGAGGTGATCGTGGGAAAATATTCATAGCTCTCTCTCTGAGCATCGGATTGGAATGCTGTAAATAGTGGCCACAAGTACACAAACTATAGTTTTCGGTCTATCAATTTCAGAACCAAAGGAGGAAACAGTGACACGTGGCAAGTCATACAAGTTTGCTCTACTGAACCAGTCCAAAATTGGGTCATTGTGGGAGATTGGACATAACTTTTCCTTGAAGAATCCAAATCATATCAGACCTATGGCATTTGAAAGAAGCTTTAGAGGGCTACTACAGGGCTAAATTTCAGATATTGAGGATGCACAATTATAGAGATAATTCAATATCAATATCGAGCTCCTCAAAAGCAAGTAAAAGGTGTGTATTTTTTTTTCTTCGAATTGCGTAAGTCTTGTTTGAAGAATCAAGTTGAATTGATTCCAAGGGCATATTGTAGAATAGATATCAGTATTGGATTCTAAAATGGCCCCTAAAAAGAATTCAACACCCATTAAGCCTTTAGAAAGCTCTACTATGATTCATGAAGATGAAGAATGGAAACATGACATATCAAAATTACAATAGCAAGTGCAACAAATTTCGCTCTCGCAAAGAGCAACAAAAAATGACATGGAAGTTTTGAAGAAAGGCATGGAAACTAAGATGGATGGTTTGAAGAAAGGCATGGAATCTAAGATGGATGGTTTGAAGAATGGCATGGAATCTAAGATAGATGGCATGGAAGCTGGCATAGAATCTAAGATGGATGACATGGAATAAAAATGGAAAACATGAAGAATGATCTAAAAGCAGACATGGAAGGTTTGACAAAGTTTATACAAGAATTTTTTCCTAATGGTGAAAAGATAGTAGAGGAAACTCATGATGAGAACAAAATAAATGTTAATCGTGATTTCATAAAATATAATGTTGGCGAGAAGAACCACCATATTCCAAAAATGGATATGAGGAAGTTTGATGGAAAGGATCCTGTAACATGGATACTATAGATGGAGCAATATTTTGATCTCCATAATGTGAAAAACACACAAAATGTATGCATTGCAAATTTACATTTAGAACAAAATACATTTGTATGGTATCGATGGCTTTTCTCTCGTAAAAAAATTGTCACTTGGTCAATTTTTACTGAGCAAATGATAGCACATTATGAGGATACAAAGAGAAGCACCTTCTTTAGCCAATTGATAAATCTCAAACAAAAGAGTTTAATGGGGTAGCACATTGAGGACTTCCAAAAATTGAATATAAGGGTAACTGGTATTCCAGAGGAACACATGATTAATCTCTTCATAGGTACTTTAAAGGATAACATCCAACATGAAGTTCGCGTTTTGGAACTTGATTCATTGGAGAAGGCATTCAGGTTGGCAAGAAAAATTGAATGTAAAATTATGGCGACAAGGAAGCCTACCACTCACTTCTATAAAGAAGGAAGTGTTGCTACGCCTAGATTTCCACAACCTACAAGGTTGACACCACAAGAATTGGAAGAAAAAAGAGCAAAAGGGCTTTGCTACAGTTGTGATAGCAAATACACTAAAGGTCATAAGTGTGCTGAGAAGAAATTATTTTACATAGATTGTGAAGAGGAAGAAGAAAATTAACAAGAAGAGGATATACACCAGGAACCAACCCAAGAAGAGGAAGAAATGAGTCCGACCATATCGTGTAATGCATTGGCAGGAATTACCACTCCTCAAACTCTCAAGATAGAAGTACATATCAAGAAGAAAAAGGTAATAGTGTTGATTCATTCAGGTAGTACCCATAATTTTATTCATTGTAAGGTAGCCAAGGAATTGAATTGTTTCCTATACCCAACACCAGAATGTCAAGTGATGGTTGCAAATGGAGGAACTATAAATTTCTCTAGGAAATTCCATAATATCAAGCTAACCATGGGGGAATATGTATTGAATAGTCCAATTCTTTCCATTCCTATGGGAGGTGCTGATGTTGTACTAGGAGTACAATCGTTACAATCTTTGGGGACGGTAGCTTTTAATTTTCAAGAAATTTTCTTCAATTTTTTTTCATAAGGAAAGGAAGCCGAATTACGAGGTATTGCAGGGAAGCCAGGAAATATAATAAGCTCTAATGTCATGACAAAGCTTCTAAAGAAAGAAAAATGAGGCATAGTTGCACAATTATGCTCACTAGAAGTTCCAACATCAAACTCATCTATTTCTGCAGATCTCCAAAAAGTCTTGGAAAATCATTCCAAGGTTTTTGAAACTCCAAAAGGACTCCCACCTATTCGTGATCATGATCATGCTATTAATTTGATTCCAGGAAGTGTTCCTCCAAACATTAGGCCTTATAGATATCCTTATGTCCAAAAGAGCGAAATTGAACGTATGATTGCAGAAATGTTAGAGGCGGGTATAGTTCAACCTAGTCAAAGTTCTTTCTCTGCTCCTGTAGTATTGGTACATAAGAAGGATGGATCATGGCACATGTGTCTGGATCATAGGGAGTTCAATAAGCTCACCATTAAAGATAAATTTCCCATTCCTCTCATTGATGAATTACATGGAGCAATTTATTTTACCAAATTGGATCTTCGTTGAGGGTATCATCAAATTAGAATGAAGACCGAAGATGTTCTGAAAACAACATTTCGAACTCATGAGGGTCATTATGAATTTTTAGTCATGCCTTTTGGCCTTACCAATGCACCTTCTACATTTCAAGGGTTGATGAATTCAATTTTCAAACCCTTCCTTAGAAAATTTGTGCTAGTATTTTTTGATGATATACTAATCTACAACAGGTCTTGGAAGGATCATGTTGAACATGTTGATATGGTGCTCAAACTATTGCAGGAGAAACAATTATATGCAAAAACATCCAAATGTTTCTTTGGAGTACAAGAGGTGGAATATATGGGTCATATTGTATCTCACGAGGGTGTTAAAGTAGACCCTAACAAAATTAAAGCCATTAAGGAATGGAAAGTCCTGACAACCATAAAGTAGTTGCGAGGATTTCTCGGGTTAACAGGGTATTATCGCAAGTTTGTTAAGAATTATGGGAGAATAGCAGCACCTCTAACAACATTATTGAAGAAAGATGCATTTTCATGGACTCCTTAAGCAACTAAGGCCTTTGAACATCTTAAAGAGGCAATGTGCCTAGCACCAGTCTTAGCTACGCCAGACTTCACAAAAACCTTTATTGTGGAATGTGATGCCTGAGGAAATGGAATTGGTGCTGTTTTAATGCAAGAAGGAAGACCCATTTCTTTTGAAAGTAATCCAATCAAAGGAAAGTATTTACATAAACCTATTTATGAGAAGGAAATGTTAGCAATACTGCATGAACTAAAGAAATGGAGAACTTACCTAATGGGAAGACACTTCAAGGTAAAAAATGATCATGATAGTCTTAAACACTTTTTGGAACAAAGAATATCTTCATAAGAGAAACAAAAATGGGTCACAAAGATGTTGGGTTACGAATTTGAAATAATATACAAAAAAGGGAAGCTAAATGTTGTTGCAGATGCACTCTCAAGAAAGAATGAAGAGGTGGAAGCATTGCTTTATGCCATTTCTATTATCCAACCAGATTGGATACCCGAAGCAAGAGATGAATGGAAGAAGGATGAAGAAGTGTGGACACTCATTCAAAATTTGCAGCAAGATCCTAGTACATCTGATACATTTAGTTGGAAAAATGATTCCTTATGGTACAAAGATAACTTATATCTTTGTAAGAATTCCCAACTAAAACAAAATATTCTTTTGGAATTGCACACTTCTCCTTTACTAGAGGATTTTTAAAAACTTACCACAGGGTGAAGAAAGAATTTTTTTGGGATGGCCTTAAATCTGATATTCAAAAGTTTGTGGTGGAATGTTTTGTTTGCCAGCAGAATAAAGTTGAGACAATTAAGACCCCGAGTATTCTACAAACTTTATCCATTCCAAGTCAATGTTGGGAGGAGATTTCAATGGATTTTATCACAGGTTTACCTAAATCCGAAGGAAAGAGTGTCATCATGGTGGTAGTTGATAGAATTACCAAGTATGCACACTTTTGTGAATTATCTCATCCATTTAAAGCAAGTACAGTTGCTACTACATTTATGGACACGATTCAAAAGCTACATGGAAACCAAAGGGTTATTGTGAGCGACAGAGATCCCATTTTTACTGGAAATTTTTGGACGAAGTTATTTTCTTGTTTGGGTAATCAATTAACTCATAGCTCATCTTATCATCCTCAATCCGATGGTCAAACTGAGATAGTAAATAAATGTTTGGAAGGATATCTTCGTTGTTTTGTATCTGATAAAAAACACAATGGGTCAAGTGGTTACAAATAGATGAATGGTGGTATAACACTTCTTTCCATACTGCAGCAAAAATGACCCCATTTATGGCACTTTATGGATATCATCCACCATCCATCACATGATCTTTAAGAGAAAATTCGAAGGTTCAAGCAGTGGAAGATCACATCGAGCATCAACAAGAAGTTCTCCAACTCAAGGACAACATGAATTTGGCACAAAATCGAATGAAACAACAGGCATATCAACATCGCAGCGAGAGACTTTTTGATGTAGGAGACTGGGTATTTTTACGGCTACAACCATACAAACAAATTTCCCTTAAGCAAGCTAAGAAGGATAATAAATTATCGCCAAAGTACTATGGTCCTTACAAGGTGTTGCAAAAGATTGGTACTATGGCATACAAATTGGAGCTTCCTGCTTCTTCACGAGTGCATACAATTTTCCATGTTTCATGCTTAAAGAAGGTTATAGGTGAAAATCTTCCAGTTCAAACAATATTTCCAGAACTTGACGAGGAAGGAAAAATCATATTGGAACCTGAAGCGGTCACGGAAACAAGAACTCGACAGCTACAAAATCGATCAATTTCAGAGTATCTCATCAAGTGGAAGAACTTACCCACTGAAGATTCTACATGGGAAGATGAGAATTTTATACAATAGCACATAGAGCTACTCAAGCATTGAGGACAACACTTTTTTGAAGGAGAGGGGCATGTTAGGTCCCTATATTACTAGTATAGTACCTTATTGTTGTTAGTGTAACCCCCTTATTTTTATTATTGTACCCTTGTAACCCCCATATTGTTATTATTGTGCCCTTAAATTATTATTGTTAGGTCGGCTAGGATTACATTGTGGCCCCACTAGGATTACATTGTGGCCCCATGGACTCCTATATATAGAAAGGATGTTTTGTAATTTGAATCATCCAAGAATTGTTCATTCATGTAATGGATTGGAGGTTTCCCCCTCAAAGTGGCTTATTTCTAAGGCATTGATATCTCTTTTCTTCTCTTTTTGGAGCTGGTTTCACAACAGATAGGGAGAGACGTTACGGAGTATTGGAAAGTGAAGTTTGAGGGAATGAGTGAGAGGAAGGAGTCCAAAGAGGGAAAAAATTGTCCTAACCTAGAAATGCCTAGTCTAGGCTAGGGTTTGTGGAAAATAGTGAAAATGAGGGATATGATTGATAGGAAGTGATTAGGAAGGTGTATAATAGGTGAGGGAAGGTGATTGAGCTTAAATATCAGGGTTTAACTCAGCAATTTGTCAATGAGAACATGAAACTAAGCAAATGTAGCAGAAACCCTAGAAAAAGGGAATTTCTCTTTCCAGGCATGAAATGAAGACACAAGAGGTGATTTGGATGCCCAATTACTTGTCACTGATACAATGGAATCTGGTGTTGATGAAGTATCCATCTGGAATGAAGTTTTGTGACTCCTAAAGAAGAAAACACACACTCTAGCAAAGTGCAGTGAGTGTGCAGCACTTGCGCAACACAAGGAGAAATGGCACTCTTGGGCACACAAATTTTTGTTCTAGGGTGCAAGTGGCTTTTCAAGGTGGAGAGAAGTCTCTTGAAGATGAAAAGAGAAATGCAAGCTCTTTTTGGTCTTTTTGTAGCTTGGAAGTCATTTTCTTCATTGCGGTGTGGTGGTGGCCCACCATGTGCTTTTCGCTTTTTCTTTGAAAACTTTGTAGGTTTGGATCAAATATAACTTATTACATCATGATTTAATAAAATTACATATGAAACAATATTTATTGGGGAAATCCCTAATTCTACTCCTTCATTCATTGGATTTATGCATGAAATGACTGATTTTTTATGACTGAAACCCTAATGACCTAATGGAGACACTGAAATGGATGAGGACCATGAAAACATGCTTGAAATTAATATGAAGACCTTGTAATGATGATCCATCCAAATGAAATATGGTAATGACCAGAAAGTGAAATTTTTGGAAGGAGCAGAAATAGTCCTAGACACCACTAGCCTAGTGACCAAAATTTTATTTGAATACCTATTGAAACCATGAAAAATTGCCTATACACCCTAATAAAATTTTTGGAAGAGCACATTTGATCACTTTTGACAGGAAAACTGACTGACACGAATTGGCTCCAACTGGGGATGAAAAATTCTTGGAGGTGTCAAGAACACCGTAGACCAGGTAGCCTAACCATTGGGCATGGAATAAAAAACCAAAGACCAAACTCAAAACTGAAAAACAAACTGAAAAACGGAACTGACTCGGATTGAAACAAAAAATTATGAAACTTATTGATGGCAGCATATCACCGAGACTTGAGGGCTTCAAATCATGATGACAACCACCCACCTACTGAAGACGTATGTACAATCATGTGAAATGTTTCTTCCAGTGTAATGAATCGAAAAAATGGCTGCATAGTTGAATCATGCTCACATTTTCCTCGTGCAGGCAGAAAAAAAAAACTAGGCCACTCCAAGTGTCTACTGAACATGTGCATTTGGTCCATGAAAACAAGAAAATAAATTTTCCTTGCTAACTGTATCAAATTAGTAAAATGATCTTCAAAAATATGAAATGTTACCTTGTCTTGAGATCCAACAAAAACAAAAGAACACCCTTCATTTTGATCTGAAAGAATACTTGGTTGTTGATCCATAGGAAGGCATAGGGAAGTATGACTTCCTGCTACCTGAGTGTTGGCTGTAAATTCCTGAAGAATGGGCAACTCTGACTTTATCTCTTGCATGTTGTCTATCTTAGAGTTATTCTCCTTCCATTCATAGTCTAAATCATCCTTCAACAGAAAACATTCGTAAAGATTGTTAAACATGGAAGCCTTGTCCTCTTCATGAAAGAAAACAATATTTGTTAGCCTATCTCCTTTTAGGAAATCATTATCACAAATTGGCTTACTCACATCAACTTACTGTATAGTTTCATCAGTCTCAAGAATGTCGTCATTTAAACCCAAACTTTCATTTTCAATAATGGAAGAAGTTTCACTCACACATTATTGACTATGTGAACACTGTAAAATCTAAAAATCTACATTAGCTTGGGTTGTAACATGATTGTTCAGGAGCTTATCTATCTCATCTTCAGACAAAGGAGAAAATTTACTTTTATAGCTGTTAAATTGATTTGGTGATTTTTATTTTCAAGATCAGGAATAGGCATTTCTATTTTTTGGTCCTAGTTTGTCTCATCCAAGGAGGAAGATATTGATTCTTGTTGGGAGGAAAAACCATAAAGGGATTCTATGATCTCATCATCTAGACACTCTTCATCCCTGTTGTGGACAATTTTGTCACCCCTAGAGACAGTCTAGAGTTGCCATAGACCAGTGCCTAGGACATCTTAATATAGCAAGGAGCTCATAATATAGCTTGTGTTGTCAATCCAAAAGCTCTCTTACTATCACTTGTAAAACAAGGAAATAAGTTTGAATGGGACCAAACTCTCTCAGAAGCTGATACAAAGACAAGAATAATTTAGGAACATCATGCAAAACTCCAATACAAAGGCATTAGACAGTTAAGAGACAACTTACTGTAAAGAGGGCCAGTTCAAATAATATGCCACAGAAATCAAATATCAGAAAGTGGATGCAGTGTAGGAACATGGAGAAGATACCAGTTAACATGAGACTGATACCCAGATACACAACAGAATCCCATATGGGCTTATCCAACTAAGAATCCATACATGACAATGGCGTTTTAAAAGCACCCTCCTCAAGTAACTAATATAGCAGAAAATATGGATAAGATGAACATGGAACAATATATCATGACTAGGCCTATTTAAAGCGCTTGACTAACCCCAGTATGGGCATCAACTAGGATGAATCCTTACTCAAGATTAGTGATCCACTGGCATTCTAGAGCATGATACAAGAAGATAAATAGCATGAAATGAGATGTTATATTAACACATAAGAGAAAATTACATACTGTGAGATATCAAAGACCAGAATCCTCATTACATTTATAACTCCTCCTCACTAAGACCCTACGGGCTCTGGACCTTCATACAGAAGTGTTACAAAATGTATACAAAATCCTTTTCACTGCATAGTTTGCTGATAGAAATCTGGAACCCTCCTAATGTCTTATTTTTGGGTTTTTATAGATGAGACAGAGAATTCTAGAGGAGGTAGATGGAGTACATTTAATGACTCAATTTGAACAAAATGGCGGAAGGCATTCGCGCCCATACTGTGAATGACTAAATATAAATGACTGTACTTTACAATTTACCTCCAGAAATAAATGTTGAGGATGAAAATCTCCTCATGAACAAGACACAAATAATAAAATATACAATGTTCTGCCATTAGCTGAGGGGAAAAATCTGCTGCCGTAAGACCTTGAGATTGTTTGTAATTATGCAAAGTACTCTTGGACCTCTAACTTTGAATTTAAACTCCAGATCTTTAATGTAGGGTTCTGTGCCTCTTAATCTTTCGTTGATATCTCGTGCTGCCCCATTAATACTCTCGCCTGATTGAATCTGTCCCTTGATTTTCTCTGGAGGGTTCTATAAATTCATATCTTTGCTTTCTTTAAGGATTGTCATATCATACAACTACCCTCGGCTTCTTCCTTTAATTTCGCCAGCAGAATATCGTCCTTTGACATGCTCTTAACCTCTGCAACGGAGGCAACAAATTAAAGCGCCTCCTTATCATCTTGAAACCTACAAAACCCACAGATATATTAGAAAAACCAGACTCAGGAGCAAGGGGCATGGAGGTGGAGAGGGTGATGACGTCACAGACATCGACAGATGACAAAAGCACGCAGGGTGGCGGAGGAAATACGATGAAGGCTTTGATAAACAGACAGAATGCGGATGTTCCACGTAAAACAGTATGAACGTGATGACTGAATAAAACGATGAATACGAACAAAAACACACATATATATATATTCAACAGGGGAAAACGCCACAGACTCTCGGGAATATGACACATGGGTGTACGAAGGACAGGTGGAAGGGTGACGTGGCTATGGAGTCAACAGGCGGAGAAGAATGTGTCTTGGACCGTCGGATTTTGAAAACAGATCAACGGCCCGAAGGCACCTGGGGTGACGTAATGGTGGGCCACGGGACACAATAGACATGGGCTAGTGCGCGAGCAGCTTTGGAGGATATCCGCCGTTGGATGGAGGTCGACAGATCCAACGGCGCGGGTGAATTCCGCTGCCCGGCCATTGTACAACCTTTAACGCGCGAAAAAGTGTTTTTGAAAACCGTACTCAGGGACACGCGTCACGCGATTTGTGGAATTGCTGGTGTTTGGTTGAAAACCGCCGGCTCGGTGGAGGTGGTGCGGAATTAACCACTGGTTTTGGCAATGGGTACGGGTGAGGGGACCACCACATAAAACAATCGTCGCTCCGTTGATTGGCTTTGACTCTGACGGTTACAATTGCGCCCGAAACGTAAAGCAACAAGCTCCCTTTTGACTTAGCGTATGGTTTTGAGCCCGAGTCACATGGGAACCAAAACAGGGAGGGCTAAGATCTTAGGACAAGGCCCGATAAAATTTAAATCATGGGTTTTAACCTTGGCATAGTGTATTTTATGAGCGGAAAAGGTAACCATAGAAAAAATATGGAGGCCTGTGGCTACAAAAGATATTTTAAACAGATCCAAAGGGACTCGGTGGCCAAAATTTAAATAGGGGGGGCTGATATGCACAACAATCCCCATACATTTTTTCAAGAAACTCAATGAAATTTTCAGAAATCTAACAACAACTATCAATCATCGACAAGGAAGAATTAGAGCTTTGATAATGTTGAAAGAAAACTGTATAAAAGTCATTTATAGAATATAAACTATTAGATGGTGGACTCTCATACCATTTACTTGCTTGTTCCTCCAAGGTGGCCATAAACATCTTCATCAGACAATCTTTTGGAAACTTAATCTTTAATTTTTGAAAATGAAAGTGAAATTTGACCAAATTCAAACTAACACCTTCTCTGTCCTGACCTTTAAATTTTGGCAGTCCTATTTCCAAATATATACAAGGAATATGATTAAGAAAACTAGGAATATGAGCTCGATTCATAGGATCATACCTTCGAGCAGTTGAATCCATTTTGATAACAATTAAGTCACCAAGAAGTTCTTCTGACTACCGGTTCTTGAAAAGTGGAGTCAGCATGAAAATTATGAACCTTTGGATTCTTTGACACTGGAGTCACCAGGTGAAAAATTCACAACCTTCTTATGCCTAATAAATATTCACCATCGGCAATCAAATCTGATCCTTTTCTTTCTTTCCTAGGGAAGCTCTGTCACATTGTTCCCTGGCAACAACGCAAGAATGTTAGCACTCCACCAGTTCTCCGAAGGCTGAAAAGGAGATTAACAAAGGTAACCACAGACCACTTTGACCTAGTAGCTAGCCCTACCAGGCTGAGAGGGCTCTCTATGTGATATCACAGTCAAGGATTAACTGTGATATGAAGGATATTATGCTAGATATG
Source organism: Pinus albicaulis (assembly GCA_034641835.2). Taxonomy (NCBI): domain Eukaryota; kingdom Viridiplantae; phylum Streptophyta; class Pinopsida; order Pinales; family Pinaceae; genus Pinus; species Pinus albicaulis. The sequence goes on from CM076584.1 coordinate 634,960,872, forward strand.
ATAGGCTCGGGTAGATTTTGAGTGTTTTAGGGTTTGATGCTAGATCAGGGATTAAACCAAGTAGCTAGGTCTTAGTATCAAAAGGGTTTACAGGTACAAAGATATAAAGGAGAAAGGTAGTAGTGGATCTATGATGCCTTTATGATTTTGTAGGTATGGTGGAGGGTCTGAAAAAATAGAGGGATTTAATGAGAATTTTTCATCATGAATTCATTAAATTGGAAGCATGAAACAGAAAATGATATTCCCATATAAACAGAGCTAAATGAAATGTAATTCTGTGTATGAACTGTAAGGAAAACCACTGAAGATACAATATATGGAAAGAGGAACTATATATCATTCAATAAAGACTATAATAGAGAAAAAACATGATCATAAACTCACTGCACATTAATTCCTAGATAATAGCTGCAACAACATCCTTTGATTTCTGAAACATGAAAGTGAAAGTACAAGCTACAAGAGTTAAAATACTTTGATTTCCAACCAGTCAAATGACTCTAAAAATGATAGATATATATACCAAAACAACCTCTCCCCTCTCTCAGGGGTCGAATCCCTCAGTTGTGGAGTTGATTACATGATATGCTCAACAAAACCCTAATGTCTAGGGAGGTCAACCAATTCACCTCATCATAGGAAACTAGATACATTTGACCAAAAAGCACATCAAAAATCATGTATCCACCCTACATTACTATTCACCTACCTAATTACACCTTGTGAAATCTTTCCAACATCATCATTTTCAAATTACATGAGTGAAAGTCAAACTGGATGATGTTGATGGAGAAAAATTCCATTCTGCAGAAAACATAGCGTGGTTGGGAGAATGGAATTTTGGAGGCCTTATCGATGTCAAAATTCTGATTTGAAAGTTGATTTGGATATAATTGGATGTCTGCTACATGATAGGCTCTTCAATAACTCAAAAAGGTTGCTTCTAACCTTCCAAAAATTCATTCTCCCAAGAGTACTCAGAAAACACGGCGTGGCCTCCAAAAATAGGAAAGAAAGGCGATGTTTTGCTAGCTTTTAAGAATTTTGACCCTCCAAAAGTTGTTGAAATGGCTACACTGCTGACTAGGATTGAAGTATGTGTCAAAAGGAATCCACCAATTCATATAATTTATCCATTTTACCTCCCCAAATAAAGTGCAACGTGGCCCACGCTGTGTTTTTTCCAGTGTGATTATTTCACAAAAACTGCCAAAAACTCAAAAATTTTATGAAAAGATAAGGCTCAAAGGTTTTTTGAAAAAATTAGAGAGGTGTTTTTTCTTTGTCATTTTTTGAACTAAAACCTCCATTTTTCAAAAATTCTTTCCCATTTGGCCAGAATGAAAGTTTAAAGTTGATCGCTCAAAAATTGGAGAAAACGCAGTGTGCTTGGGAAAAGTGAATTTTGGAGGCCTTCCTGAGGTCCAAATGAATATATGAAGGTTCCATTTGAAATATCATGATATCGGCGACACAATGGAGTCATCAATCACTGCAAACCCCTTCTCCAAACCCCTGAAAAACTATCTTGAAGTCAAGTTGTCCAGAAGTGAAGAACCTCCTGTAGGAATTATATTTTTTACATTTCTCCCAAATCATAATACCTGTGTAAAAAATGAATGAGGGTTTTGTTCCTTGGTATATTATGGAAAAAATAATCTTTGAATTTTGGAAAATTCATCTCTATTTGGTGAGAAACACATTTTGAAGCAAATTTATTGTCCATGTGTGCAATGTAAACCCTAGGCAACCCATATCTTGGAAAGGTGAAGCTATGATTTCTTGGTCGTTGATGGGCTCATACCTACTGATATGACCTCCTTTATTCCTCCTCTACTGAGTGGTTTCATAATCCATTGAAAATCCTAGCTCAATGGGAAGGGAAATTAGGGTTTAGTGAAGGGAAAAACAAGGGATTTGGGTAGTTTTTGGGAATGAAGGGAGATGAAGGGGTTAAGGGCTTCCTAAATTATTTGAAAGTTTAGGGGGGTAGGGAGAGATGTTAGGGAGTAGGGGAAAGTGAAATTTGAGGGAATGAGTGAGAGGAAGGGGCCTAAAGAGGGAAAAAGAAGTCTTAACCTAGAAATTCCTATTGAAGAAAAAATACTGAGAGGGGGAGGGGGTGAATCAGTATTTAGACCTGAATGATAATTTTTGGTTTTCCTTTCTCTTAATACCATATGTTACATTACTTGTATGTCCAGAGATCTTATCACGTCTTTACTTAAATCATTGCATCATTTATTCATCAGATAAGCATGAATAGAAATAACAGTACAAACCATCAAACATAGAAACACATAAGAACACCAGGATTTAAGGTGGAAACCCAATTTGGGAGAAAACCACCGCTGTTGAAGTTTCTGTCTTCAATATTTTATTATAAAGAAAACATATTTCAATTTCTGTGCTGGCACAAACTTATACCAGCACGCAAGCACCCACCTGCAGAAGGCTACAACCTTCTCTCATTTACCAGCCTCTCCTGGAAGGGAGCTACAACCCCCCCTGATCATAACATCAGCTTCTATATACAGAAGACTTCAACCCTCTGACCCAACGCAACCCTTTATTCAATTAACAAACATATTTTGCCCAATTCTACATAACAGAACAGCAAGACCACTGTAATCCAGACTTCAGAGAATTTGTGCATTCAACATTCCGTGTATCCTTCTGTGTGTATTAACCTTCAGAAACTCCAACTGTCATATGCACCAGATCCATATGTGTTCTTCAGTAGACATCTGCTAGCTTTTCATCGTTTCTTCTGTTGAATACTTTCACGACTCATCACTTTTTAGATCAATGTCTCGTAGGGTGCATCATGGACTCAGAATCATCAATTAAGCGCGTTGTCTGTCCATACGGATATTCCTTAGAGGAATTCCTTCTTCACCAATGATCGCTCCACCCACACCTCGAATAATGATCTTTTCCCTTTATATAGATCTCGCCTTTCTCAATACCATGAGTCTAAAACCACTCAACCGCTAATGGTATTCCTTTAGTTTATCCCCGGGGCTCTTCGATTTCTTTTTAATTTATTTTATTCAAATGAGGAGATTCAAATTATCTATGTGCACCCAGCCTTTAACCCAAAGTTTAACCCTTTGGATTTTATAAACAATATCCAACGCTTTTCCATACGCAAGTGTCTTGTTGATGTGGTGAGTTCCGCAAGCGGAACAGCCATACATCTCAATCGTTTTTGTATTAATAATCGTGCCAATCCAATTTGAAAACCCTAACCTCCGTTCTTCCATGCACGAATCATCCCATTCGGGCCCTTCAATAATATTCAATATTTTATCTCCGCCATATAATATTATAACTATAACCCCAATGGTTATTTTAAAACTTTACATTGTCCCTGTAACATTTCTTTTATTCAAATTTCATTCTTTGACCCCGGTCCCACATCGCAGATGGCCATTTGCGATGGCGCGATCAAAAAGTGCGCAAAGTTAACATTTGCGATTTGCGATGGGATCGCATCGCAAATTGGCGATCAACCATATGGCGAAACACTTTGTAATTTCGATATTGCGATCGTGCGATATTGCGATATTGCAATGTTGCGATGTTGCAATATTGCGATGTTGCGATGTTGCGATATTGCGATATTGCGATGGCGTGATGATCGCACATCGCAAATAATCCATATCAACAAGACACTTGAAGCTTCAAAACTGCGCTTTGCGATTTGCGCTCAAGTGGTAGGGACCACTTTTCCTGCCACATTCAAATATCTAAAGTCTTTCCGCTGTTTAAACATACTTTCATAAATTTTCTTCACACTTGGTTGTTGAGGGCTTAAATTCCCGAAATGTCTGTCTTGAATAAATCTGCTCCTCCGTAAATTAGATTTACGGGAATAACTTCGTTCCACTATAAAGACAGCTCTGCCCAACACCATAATCAACTCTCCTCTGAAATTTGTGGCTGCGGCCCATGACAATTAATTCATCCTTACATTTCTCCCTTCCTTCTTGAATGCGTGTTGTTGTTCACCAAAATTCTGCTGCGCCTTTGTACTCTTCCCATTTTGTCTCTGCTCCTTCTGTTCGTCCTCTGTTCTTTTCTGCTGATCGTTTTTTTCTGCAACTTTGCTATTCTTCTTCATTTCCCATGCCTTTGCCATTTCCTTTGCCACATCCTTTGCCATCAATGACAATATTCCAACAATTCCTAGTCTATGTTAGGGTTTGTGGGAAAATAGTTAAAATGTGGGATAAGAGTGATGGGAAGTGATCGAGAAGGTGTATAACAGGTGAGGGAAGGTGATTGAGCTTAAATCTCAAGGTTTTACTTACAAATTTGTCAATAAGAACATGAAACCAAGAAAATATATTAGAAACCATAGAAAAAGTGAATTTATCTTTCCAAGCATGAAATGAGGACACAAGAGGTGATTTGGATGCCCACTTACTTGTCACTGATATAATGGACTATGATGTTGATGAAGGATCCACATGCAATGAGGTTTTGTGCCTCCTAAATAAAAAAACACAACACTCTGGCAAAGTGCAGCGAGTGTGCACCACCTGCGTAGCAGAAGGAGAAATGACACTCTTCGGCACACAAATTTTTTTTCTGATGGTGCAAGTCATTTTTCAAGGTGGAGAGAAGTCTCTTGAAGATGGAAAGACCAAATGAAAGCTCCTTTTGGTCTTTTTGTAGTTTGTAAGTCCTTTTCTTCATTGTGGTGGTGGTGGCCCACCATGTGCTTTTCACTTTTTCTTTGAAAACCATGCAGATTTGGAACAAATAGAACTTATTACATCATGATTGAATAAAATTACATATGAAAAAATATTTATTGAACAATCTCCCTACTTATACTCCTTCATTTGCCAGATTTATGCATGAAATGACTGATTTTTAATGACTAAAACCCTAATGACCTAATGGAGACACTGAAATGGATGAATACCATGATGAAATGACTGAAATGAATATGAATACCTTGTAATTATGGCCCATTCAACTGAGAGATGGTAATGACCAGGAAGTGAAAATTTTTGAAAGGAGCAGAAATAGTCCTAGACACCACTAGCCTAGTGAGAAAATTTTTATTTGAAGACCTACTGAAACCATGAAAATTTGACTCGACACCCTAGTAAACATTTTGAAAGAGCCCGTTTGATCACTGGTGATAGGAAGAACTGACTGACACTAACAAGGAGAACAAGAACAACATGGACAAAATCAACTTCAAGTAACATGGAGATCATTGAGCTGTAGATGAGGTTGCAACCAACCACAACACTAGAGGCTAGAGAGTAGAGGGAAGTAGATCTTAAGACCGCCTTGGAATGAATTTTCACCACAGTCAAGGACTGTGGAAAGTTTTTTTACGATGCCATGGAAAGTTGGACCTCATTGCAGGAGTATCCTAACATTCAAAATAGTGAGCAGGAAGTACTACAGAGGTAGAAATAGTTGGACGAGGTCAAGACCACTACGAGGAATTTAGCACCCATGAAGCGGCTCACTCGAATTACATAAGGGAAAGATCTTTGGAGCCAGATTGAGGATCTATGCAGGAAAGAACAATTGATTACAACAACGAATCAACCCTGGCATGATGAAGCCATTGAACTATGCCAGAAAGTTGATGAAAAGATGAAAGAGATGCGTCAGAAGCAGAAAGACATGCTTCAGAAGATTTTCGGGACAACATAAGAGAAGCTGGTAGAGGAGGTGCGCCAAGAAGAAAAGAAGAAAACCAGATCTCTCGCTATCCTTTAAAATTTTCTTAGCAATCCCCTACAAAGATGAAGAAAAAACCATTTGGAGAAGTACAAGAATCTTGGATTACATTTATTTAAAACCATAATTTCAAGCAGTGTCACACTTTTCCTATAAAAACATTACACAATTGCAGGTTCAATCATTATCACAAGCATAGAGTGTTTCACTGTACTCCACTAACTAGTATGTCAACCTTTCTAACTAGGTGAAAATGAAAATAAAAGTCTAGAACTCTTATTGAGGAATTTTATCCTCAACCACCTATAATCGAGATCCTACCTATATGGACTTCATCATAGGATTCATGGAACTAAACCCACCTATCATGGAAACTATTCCTCCTTATGTGGATCTCATCCCATGAGATGTGGATCTCCAACCTCCATATACTCTCCTATAAATACATTACCACTCAATGGAGAGGGGTTGACTATTTGAGAACTTAACTCATGCCCTTATGCTGCCCATTTGAGATTAAGATTGAAGGCTTGTTGTGCAAAGGAGGATTGGATATTGTTGAGTGGAGACCTTAAACTTCAAGGACCATGGTCGTAAATCTCCGACTCTTTATCACTAATAAAAATACTTTTTTATTCCCATATTCATATGTTTTAATGTTTATTGTAAGGATCCTTGATCTCTTACATGGTTTATGATTGAATCTTTGATATAATTTATGCTTTGATATCCTATTTGGTTTTTTCTTTGCAGGTTTTCTCTTGAAGCATCAAGGGAAAAAGGTTGAAAGCTACAATGGACAATGTTATCGCTCAAATCTACCTTAGGCTGAAATAAGGTAAAACTCAAGGCTACATCAAACCACGCTCAACCTCGTAGCTAGCCCTACGAGAACAAGAGAGGGCTCTCTCCGGGTCTATCTCGGCAAAAGGTTTTCAGAGGGGCTGAGATGACTTATAATGAACAATGAATACTGATTTTAGGCTAGTAAAGAGATAGGAAAGTTTGATTTTGATTTTTTGGGTTTTTGTTGGAGAAATGGGAAAAAACAATTTTGGGTCCGGGGATAAGGCTAGATCTTTGCAGAATTCGAGTTGGGGTGAGGTAGGAAGTAGTCTTAATGCTTTTTGATTAAGTGTATGGATGGATCAGAATGAAAAGGAGCTGAAGAGGGCAAGGGAGAACATGGATCCTCTCCAAACAGGCGAAAACATGTAAAACTAAACAAATTCAAAGGCAGAGCACTGAAATCAATGGATTCAACCTCGTTTACTCATTCATTTAGTTTCAGAAGCATAAGAAGGGAATGGCATACATTAAACATGAAAGAAATTACAATAAACTGAGAGAAAACACCATCAAGAACTGAAAGCCACAAGAATCCCAATAGGTGTTGCAAAACCTCTGATCTTTCCTTAGCCAAAATATGAAAAATATGTACAATAGTGTGCCAAACTTTTCCCAAGAGTCCAACCTGTAGAATGTCTCAGAAATTACATCATATAGACTATCCTAACCCTTTCCCATGTCTCTAGGGGTCGAATTTCTCTTTCTAGGAGCAGTTTCAACTAATTCTAAACAAGGAGCTAGAATATAGGCAGCCAAACAACTTGCCTCTAAAAGGAAGGAAACTGATTCTTACATTTGATTTTTACTTTTTTAGGAGTGAATCATCTAGAATAGGTAAAAGTGAGTCCAAGTTACATGCAAACCATAAAATTACATCAAGATAACTCAAAAATTACATCCACAAGCAAAACTGGTCCAACTGGCCGAAATCCTGAGCTGGAAGATGAAAAATGGACCAAAAATCTCTATGCGTAGCGCGCCTGAGCTCTATGCATATTGCGCCTTTCAGCCTGCTTTTGGGGCACTTCCCGGAGTCAAAATTGAGCTCATGATAGCTCGTTGGAAAGCCCTGGATATTGGCTATCCATAACAAGTGGAATTTTTAATTTTGGAGCTGATTTTCCCCTCCAAAAATTCATTCTCCCAGAAGTACTTCCTGCTGGTGCAAAAGGTGGCAGAAAGGTGGTTTTCATGGTGTTTTTGGGCCTTTTGATCATCCAGAACTTGATGAAATGCTTCGGACATACTGGAGCATGCATAAATTACCATGAAAAATCCAAAAATATAAATTTTTCCTCCAGCAAGTGTCCCAATCATAAGCGAGCGCGTCGACGCGCTACGCGTTGGGCTGAAAAACTTGTTTTGAGACCAAAATTTTCCAAAATGACAAAAATTTCTCAAAATTCTCTCAAATTCGGAGTGAAGACCCTCCATCATGTATCATGCCCAGCCAATGAAGCCTCGGCCAAAATCCAGAGTGGATCAGGTGTTTCACGACGTTTCAGTATCCTCCTGGTGCATGCAGTTTCAGTAGTGAAAACACTGTCTCTGTTGTGATGTTTCGGTCTCTGTCATGGTGTCACAATGTGTATGAAAAGTATGCTGATATGGTTATGATGAAAACAAGATTTTGGTGTATGCTCCAATCCCAAATGTGTCACATGTGTATCAAGGTGCTATAGGAAAACCATAATGATCAAGGTACTGTCAAATGAGTTTGCATGAAAAAAAATCACTGCTTTTGATTATAAGGGGATTTGACAAATGAGTAGAAAAGAGTGTAATGTAGTGTACAGCCTTTGCAATGATAGTTAAGATTTTTCAAGGGAGAAGTGAATATGGGACTGTGTTTGTCAATGGAGAATGGGAAACAGTGTGACAATGACCATAGTAAGATAATAGCAATGACAACAGTGATTTGAATAGGAGAGAGAGCATGAGAGCATGAGGCTAAGGTAAATAATGAGCAAGGACACCACTGACAGTAGATGCATGAGCATATATATCAACAACACAAGCTTGGAAACTCCCACACAGTCACTAACATTTGTTTCAAAACCCTAAAAAGTGAATTTGGAAATAAACATAGGGTTTACATTTCTCCACATTAAACACTTGTTTCTCCACTTTCAAAACACCATAATCAATCCATGAATCACGGAGCAGGCATAAATAACTTACTTGCAGAAAAATGAAGTGGTTTGATGAGAATTTGGGTGATGAACTGTTGTTTTCCAGCCTTGGGGTTCTATGCGTAGCGCGCACTTTTCTATGCGTAGCGCGCTACATAGTGAATTTTGCAGGAGGCTTTTGGAGGCCTTCCTGGTGTCCAAATTGAGCGTGTGATAGCTCGTTGGAAATATGTTGGAGTCTAATTTCCAACCCAAGTGGAATTTTTTAATTTGGAGTTCATTTACCCTGTAAAAAATCAAATCTCCCAACACTACTTCCTGCAGGTGCATCAATTCTCCTGAGGCAACGGTATTCTTAACATTTCTCCAAAACCATTATACCTGTGTAAAAAGTGAAGGAGGTTTTTCTTCCTTGGAATGTTTTGTACAAAAACCTCTCTCATTTTTCCAAAATTCATCTTTTATTGCTCTGAAACATCATTTGAGTGAAACTTATCCCGATGTGTGAAACAAGGGATTTTGTCAAAATGAAGCGAAATGAAGGGGATAAGGGGCTTCTAAATTATTGGGGAAATTTTGGGAAGTAGGGGGGGATGTTAGGAAGCAGGGGAAAGTAGAATCTCAGAGATTGAGTGAGGGGAAGGGGTCCAAAAGGGCAAAACACAGGCCTAGCCTAGAAAATTGCCAAGTTGTGGCAAGAAACTAGGGTTTGTGGAAAAATGAGGAATTTGGGGGATCTCAGTGATGGGAAGTGTTTAATAAGGTATATTAAGGATAGGGGAAGGTGTGTGAACATCAGGATACAAGTGTTTTCGATGATTTGACCATCCAAGAGAAATTACCTCCAAAACCCTAGGAGAGGGAAATGGACCTTACCTAGGCACAACTGAAGCATGAACAAGATGTAAAATGACCCAATGGAACTTGACATGATGATGAAAAACCTATGAATGATGATACACTCAACAGAATGGTGACATGGACTGACATTTGGACAACTTTGGAAAGAGTGAAAACAAACCCTAGACCTAATGCCTAGTGACCAAATTTTGCTTGAAGACTCATTGAAATGACAAAATTTGACCTTGACACCTTAAAATCACTTTGTAAGAGCATGTTTGAACACTGAAGGAAAGCTGCAAAGGCTGACACTAACATTGGCTCCAATGGGGATGGTAGCTCCTTGGAGGTGCCAAGAACTACAGATCTTTGGGAGAGCAGACAGTGCCTCCATCCATTGGGCTATGGAATCCATTATTGCAAGAAATCGACACGACTAATTTATTGACTGGAAATTTGACTCAAACTAACTCGATGCAAACTGAAATGACTTGAAAAAACTTGACTCTGGCAAACTAACTTAAGACTTGAACTTAAAACTTAAAGCTTGCTGGCAGTACATAACCGCCTGTGTTTCTTACAAGACCATATACCATCAAACTATATCATAATTCCAATGTAACCAATCAAGCAGATGCCTTCTTGATTGATTCTCCCGATCAGATCTCCTAGTCAACAATACAAACTGATAACTAGGCATCCAAAAACATAGCTGACCATGATCTCCTTCATCACTGAACACTGCAATAATCACTTTCACTGCTGACTATAACAAATCTGCCATTGGATCCTGAAAAACATGAAGATTTACCTCCTGCTGAAGAAACAAGGTGTCTTTCTCTCCCGATTCCGATCTGTCTTCATCATATACTTCAGTAAAAGTATGCTCCTGGGCTTCAAAAAACTCTGAACAGGTAGATGAGCAGATCTCCTCTTGTAAAAACATTTCAACACATAAAACATATGAAGAAGAATCTGAAAGGCAGTCTTGAATGTTCTGATCTTCTACAGTCTGAATGTATTGTAAGTCATCTTCACATGATATGACAGCCAGATTATCATGTTCCTCATTACATTCATTAATCATAAGAAAAGAAACTTCAGCTAACTCTTGATGCTCAAACATGATATTTATATCATCTACTAAAGATTCATCCAAAGGAACTTCTTCACTTACTCGAATGAAGGTCTCATCTTGTGATGCATAAACTGACTGTATTACCTCATCATGAAGACTTTGTTCTGATGAACTGAAAACATTTGGATCCATAACTGTGTCTTCTGCATTCCATATGAACTCAACAGCAAAGTTCTCTTTTTCAGGATTCAGCACAAGGTATGCTTGGTCATCACGATCTGAATCTGAAACTGAAGTAGCTGTCCGGACATTATCACATTCTGAAATTAGAACTGGACTTACTTGCATGCTGTCTTCTTCCATGGACATATCTGAAACAAGATCTTCTCTTTCATCACTTTCAGCCATATAGACATCTTCAACCTGCTGATCTATAAAGCGGCTTACCGGACTGTCATCCTTTTCAAAAAAGAAAGAATTTCCACCATCACCTTCTTGACCATGTGCACACTGCAGATCTGTGTTAACTTGAGCTGGAACATGACCTTTCAATAGCTGATCTATCTCATCTTCAGATAGCGGAGATAATACCTTTTGTTTTCTTTTTCTCAAACAGTGATTGTCTTCATTGATTTCAAGTGAAGGAGTATACAGATTTTCCTCACACTTCTGATCCATTTCATGTAATTCCTGTTCATTGTCAAGATGCAAAATTCCTTCATCTTCCACCACACTAAAATCTTGATCCTGCTGCAAATTTTCATGATCGTCTTTATGCTGCTGAAATGGATTTTCATACAGGGCTTCCATGATCTCATCATCCATGAAATTGTCATCTTCATAATATTTCTCAATACTTTCAATAAAAGTAGAAGCATGTTTGCAACAGTCATGAACTAAATTTAATGATGGATAAGATGCTTGATACCTTTCAATGAATAGAGCATGAAAATCCTTTAAACAATAAATACAGGGCAGCGGCAAATTTTCATACCAAGATTGGGCTTCACCTTCCAGAGTGGCCAGGAATATCTTCATCAAGCAATCTTCAGGAAAAACCACCCTCAACTTGCGAATATGCATATGAAATCTAACCAGATGTAAAGCAGCATCTTTCTTACCATCATTGTTAAACGTAGGCAGATTCCTTGACCAATCTACCTTGGGCATCTTATTCGGAAAACCTGGAATGTGATCTCGGCTCATGGGAGCGTATCTTCTTGTGATTCAGTCCATCTTGAAAATCTCACAGCTACTGATCTCCCTGCAGTGAAGTCACCATGAAGCATTGATTTCTGGATTTGTTCAGTGAATGAAGTCGCCAGGTGAATGATTTCAGCCTTGCGATGTCTGACCGTTGTTCACCATCAACCATCAGATCTGAACTTGATACACGTACTGGGGCAATTTATAAGTTAAGTGTTACGATTGCAAGCTAGACCGGAGATCGACTGAACCAGCGTTTATCTACTATGCACTCGCAAAGCAAGAGCAGTTCGAAGGCTACCTGGCGTGACTTAAGACTCCGTCTGTAGCTTATAGAAAAAATAACACCCACAAGCAAACCATGTTCTCCCCAGTATGGTCGCCACTATGTTAGCGCTCAAATCTACCTTAGGCTGAAATAAGGTAAAACTCAAGGCTACATCAAACCACGCTCAGCCTCGTAGCTAGCCCTACGAGGACAAGAGAGGGCTCTCTCCGGGTCTATCTCGGCAAAAGGTCTTCAAAGGGGCTGAGATGACTTATAATGAATACTGATTTTAGGCTAGTAAAGAGATAGGAAAGTTTGATTTTGATTTTTTGGGTTTTTGTTGAAAAAAATGGGAAAAACAATTTTGGGTCCGGGGATAAGGCCAAATCTTTGCAGAATTCGAGTTGGGGCGAGGTAGGCAGTAGTATTGATGCTTTTGATCAGGTGTATGGATAGATCAGAACCATAAGGAGCTGAAGAGGGCAAGGGAGAACATGGATCCTCTCCAAACTGGCGAAAACATGTAAAACTAAACAAATTTAAAGGCAGAGCACTGAAAACAATGGATTCAACCTCATTTACTCATTCATTTGGTTTCAGAAGCATAAGAAGGGAATGGCATACATTAGACATGAAATAAATTACAATAAACTGAGAGAAAACACCATCAAGAACTGAAAGCCACAAGAATCCCAACAGGTGCTGCAAAACCTCTGATCTTTCCTTAGCCAAAATATGAAAAATATGTACAATAGTGTGCCAAAGTTTTCCCAAGAGTCCAACCTATCCAACCTATGAAAATGATTGAGAAATTACATCATATAGACCATCCTAACCCCTTCCCACACCTCTAGGGGTCGAATTACTCCTTCTAGGAGCAGTTCCAACTAATTCTAAACAAGGAGCTAGAATATAGGCATCCAAACAACTTGCCTCTAAAAGGAAGGAAACTGATTCTTACATTTGATTTTTACTTTTTTTAGGAGTGAATCATCTAGAATAGGTAAAAGTGAGTCCAAGTTACATGCCAACCATAAAATTACATCAAGATAACTCAAAAATTACATCCACAAGCAAAACTGGTCCAACTGGCCGAAATCCTGAGCTGGAAGATGAAAAATGGACCAAAAATCTCTATGCGTAGCGCGCCTGAGCTCTATGCGTAGCGCGCCTTTCATCCTACTTTTGGGGCACTTCCCGGAGTCCAAATTGAGCTCATGATAGCTCGTTGGAAATCCCTGGATGTTGGCTATCCAAACCAAGTGGAATTTGTAAATTTGGAGCTGATTTTCCCCTCCAAAACTTCATTCTCCCAGAAGTATTTCCTGCTGGTGCAAAAGGTGGCAGAAAGGTGGTTTTCATGGTGTTTTTGGGCCTTTTGATCATCCAGAACTTGATGAAATGCTTCGGCCATACTGGAGCATGCATAAATTACCATGAAAAATCTAAAAATATAAATTTTTCCTCCAGCAAGTGTCCCAATCATAAGCGAGCGCGTCGACGCGCTACGCGTTGGGCTGAAAAACCTGTTTTGAGACCAAAATTTTCCAAAATGACAAAAATTTCTCCAAATTCGCTCAAATTCGGAGCGAAGACCCTCCATCATGTATCATGCCCAGCCAACGAAGCCTCGACCAAAATCCGGAGTGGATCAGGTGTTTCACGACGTTTCAGTATCCTCCTGGTGCATGCAGTTTCAGTAGTGAAAACACTGTCTCTGTTTTGATGTGTCGGTCTCTGTCATGGCGTCACAATGTGTATGAAAAGTATGCTAATATGGTTATGATGAAAACAAGATTTTGGTGTATGCTCCAATCCCAAATGTGTCACATGTGTATCAAGGTGCTATAGGAAAACCATAATGATCAAGGTACTGTCAAATGAGTTTGCATGAAAAAAATCACTGCTTTTGATTATAAGGGGATTTGACAAATGAGTAGAAAAGAGTGTAATGTAGTGTACAGCCTTTGCAATGATAGTTAATATTTTTCAAGGGAGAAGTGAATATGGGACTGTGTTTGTCAATGGAGAATGGGAAACAGTGTGACAATGACCATAGTAAGATAATAGCAATGACAACAGTGATTTGAATAGGAGAGAGAGCATGAGAGCATGAGGCTAAGGTAAATAATAAGCAAGGACACCACTGAAATTAGATGCATGAGCATATATATCAACAACACAAGCTTGGAAACTCCCACACAGTCACTAACATTTGTTTCAAAACCCTAAAAAGTGAATTTGAAAATAAACATAGGGTTTACATTTCTCCACATTAAACACTTGTTTCTCCACTTTCAAAACACCATAATCAATCCATGAATCACGAAGCAGGCATAAATAACTTACTTTCAGACAAATGAAGTGGTTTGATGAGAATTTGGGTGATGAACTGTTGTTTTCCAGCCTTGGGGTTCTATGCGTAGCGCGCTACATAGTGCATTTTGCAAGAGGCTTTTGGAGACCTTCCCGGTGTCCAAATTGAGCGTGTGATAGCTCGTTAGAAAGATGTTGGAGTCTAATTTCCAACCCAAGTGGAATTTTTAAATTTGGAGTTCATTTACCCTGTCAAAACTCAAATCTACCAACACTACGTCCTGCAGGTGCATCAATTCTCCTGAGGCAACAGTATTCTTAACATTTATCCAAAACCATTATACCTGTGTAAAAAGTGAAGGAGGTTTTTCTTCCTTGGAATGTTTTGTACAAAAACCTCTCTCATATTTCCAAAATTCATCTTTTATTTCTCTGAAACATCATTTGAGTGAAACTGATCCCGATGTGTGAAACAAGGGATTTTGTCGAAATGAAGCGAAATGAAGGGGATAAGGGGCTTATAAATTCTTGGGGAAATTTCTGGAAGTAGGGGGGGATGTTAGGAAGCAGGGGAAAGTGGAATCTCAGAGATTGAGTGAGGGGAAGGGGTCCAAAAGGGCAAAACACAGGCCTAGCCTAGAAAATTGCCAAGTTGTGGCAAGAAACTAGGGTTTGTGCAAAAATGAGGAATTTGGGGGATCTCAGTGATGGAAAGTGTTTAATAAGGTATATTAAGGATAGGGGAAGGTGTGTGAACATCAGGATACAAGTTTTTTCGATGATTTGACCATCCAAGAGAAATTACCTCCAAAACCCTAGGAGAGGGAAATGGACCTTACCTAGGCACAACTGAAGCATGAACAAGATGTAAAATGACCCAATGGAACCTGACATGATGATGAAAACACTCTGAATGATGGTACACTCAGCTGAATGGTGACATGGACCAACATTTGGACAATTTTGAAAAGAGTGAAAACAAACCCTAGACCTAATGCCTAGTGACCAAATTTTGCTTGAAGACTCATTGAAATGACAAAATTTGACCTTGACACCTTAAAATCACTTTGTAAGAGCATGTTTGATCACTGAAGGAAAGCTACAAAGGCTGACACTAATAGACAACAACAGGGGTCATCAACGAGCATTTTGTAAAAAAGT
The DNA here is from genome assembly GCA_034641835.2 of Pinus albicaulis. Taxonomy (NCBI): domain Eukaryota; kingdom Viridiplantae; phylum Streptophyta; class Pinopsida; order Pinales; family Pinaceae; genus Pinus; species Pinus albicaulis. The sequence continues at coordinate 634,976,440 of CM076584.1, forward strand.
ATGAACTTTTTGTTGAACCCTTAGTTAAACTGAGAGGGGGGTGAATCATTTTAACACATTCATGGACTTTTAAAACTTTCCTTTAAACTTATTTACAGCTTCATTTCATGATCAAATTATTATATAATGAAACATCAATCTTAATATGTGAGCAACAAGTATTAAGTAGATTAAATACAGAACATCAACACATAATCATCATGCATATGGACAACAAGTATAAGTGGAAACCCATAAGGGAGAAAACCACATCTTATTATTGTTGTGATGCAAAGGCAACCTCCAACTCCCTCTCACCACTAAATTTCTATAGGCTCCAACCTACAGGAGGCTACTACCTGAATTCTGCAAGCTACAACTTGCAAGGAAGCTTCAACTCCCATCTGTTTTCTGCAGGCTACAACCCACAGGAGGCTCCTACCTCAACCAACTACAATTGGACATCTATCAAGCTACAACTTGAAATGGAAGCGCCAACTCCCATGTATTTTCTATAGGCTACAACCCACAGGAGGCTCCTACCTCAACCAGCTACAACTGGACATCTATCAAGCTACAACTTGATATGGAAGCACCAACTTTGTCACACTACTATGAAAACACATGCTGATTTACCTGGATATCAGCTCTGTTCTAGTCCTTCTTCATTTATCTCCTCCGGCCTTCATATCTTATTTAAATCATCTCTGGATCTTCACAACTTCTCTTTTTGCTCCTTCTTCTTCTTCCACTCTCACACCTTATGCTGCTTTCTCTAACCTCATGCTGTTATGTCTTATAATCTTCTGCTCTCTTACATTTTGCAGCTTTCTAAAATCTTCAGCTCTCTTCAATTCTGCTGCATACTCCCTCTCTCTCTCTATGTTTTCATCACATTCTAAACATGAATATTACCTATTTTATACAGCTAACTTCATGGCTGTTTGCATTCTACAGGGAATATGAAGTGAACAGGTACGACTCTTTGCCTTCCACCTTCTCATTTCCTCGCTCAGCACATTCAGGATGTTACAACAATATATACAATCATTATAGTATCAAATTGGAGTTTTGCTTTGCCTATAGAGACTTGTCTTTGCATCACATACAATAAAATAATTAAATCATTTACATTTACAGTTGCAACAGATAAATCTCACTCAACCATTTCAGCTCTTGGTTCGCCATATATTTGTATTTTTTGCTGCTGTCACTTTCTTTTCAGTTTTTACTATTATATTCTAGCTCTGCTGCATAACTATTCTGTTTCTTTCGTTACCTATGTCTTTTGAGCTGCGTTCACTCACACTTTGCTTGTAAATGTTCGTTATGCATATCCACATTCACATCATCCTTTCATCGATCGAACGGTCATCGCACTCTGCCTCTTTTAACTTCCCAATCTGACAGAATTCGCACACCAAGTTGCATGTTATTTAATTGTTCCCAACCTATGCGAAATAGGTGGTTTTAGAATGCCACGCGTCCCCCTCTTAACGCTATCGCATTCGTTTCACCTTTTACCACTTATCTTCCAAAAGCGGTGCGGCAAACACTTACCGGTTTTGTAATCATACCTTCATTGCTCCGCTTATTTGCCATTTCTGGTTCCACGTATCATTTGACTATTGCTGATGATTTACATGCCTCTACGGTCAATCCTTCATCACACTGTTCTGCTCATGCTCTGGGTCCTTTTTCATATTTTCAGGTCTTTCCTTTGTAACCCGAGTCGACCTCCACTTCCTTAGTTTTCTTCATAAAACACTTAGCGCCAGACTTAACTTTGGTTGAAGGGTCCCACAACACATTGAACAATCACTGTGCATCGCATTTTTACTCATCCATCCAGTGGCTATCGCATTTCGGCATTCCAACATTCTTTGCTATATGGATCCTTAGTTCTCCGATGTGATTTAACAAAGGAAAACCACATACTTTCGGATTTGAAAATATTTAGGCTTCAACTTCAATCTGTATTGCGTCTGCTCTCTTTATCGCACTTCGGTGAATCCTGTTACCCAATGTGCCTTCGTCCATTTGATATCCTGATATGCGATATTCCTCCTGCCCCGGTTGTGATATGCGATGAACTTCGCATCACATCGCCACTTCGCAGTATGCGATGAACTTCGCATCACTGATGTGCGATATTGCGCTGTGCCACCACGTGTCCCTTTGCATCACCACATCACATCGCAACTTTGCATCGCGACTTCATTATCGTGCTTCGACGATTAAACCCGATTCTCAAGCGCTTATTCTCTTGAGCTTGCGATGTCCGATATTCAATCGGGTCCCACTTGATTGTGATATAATCTCTGTTGTCTATCTCCTTTAATCTCATCCATTGATCACTTCAGTCCACGATGGTACTTTTGGGCTTTAGGAAAGATGGTCCTAGTTCACGGCACCGTGGAGGCATTCCTTGGTATGTAATGGTCATCAGGCATGTGCTACCGTAGTGAATGACAACCGTTGATCTGTGATCAATGCTCAATGGGCGGGTCATCTGCGGAGGCACCCCCTTGGGTTAACCATCAGGCTGTTTGTGCCCCCGCGGTACCGTTGATCCTAGATCAATGTTAACCGCGCTCATAAGATGTGCATGAGGTCTAACTGATATTCCTCTTCCTCCTTTACTGCCTATGCTGGCTACCTCCCGAAATGCAGATCCTTTCTGCTCGACACGAGTCCACTTCACCTGTTTTGCCTATTTGTTCAACTGCCGCTGTTCTATTCTGCCTCTTTGCTACACATTGATGCTGCTTTCCTCTTTTCTACATAATGTTACTCCTCTTGAGATTTTCACTCTGATTTGGGATTATTTCGCTTGCTGTACGCCTTTGCTACTTCTCTGCTGCCTTCGTTACCTCTGCTACCTTCACTGCCTCTGCTGCACACCTCTGCTGCACAAGGTTTTAACTGCCTTCGCTCCCTCTGCTACCTTTGTTGCCTCTGCTTCCTTCGTTGTTTAGCTGCATTCGTTGCCTCTGGTGCTTGCCAGTGTTCTGGTGTTGTTCCTTTGTGCTCCTTTGCCTTTGGTGATTGTCTAATGCTGCTCCTTGCGTCTCTTTTATGATTTCATACTGCGTTATTACTCCACTTCTTCTTTGCCTTATTGCTGCTGCTTATCTGCTCCTTTTCCTTAATGATAGTTCTGTTGGTGCTCCTTTGTGCTGCTTTGCCATCAATGACAATATTTCCAATAGTCTCCCCCTTTGGCATTTATGGAAACACATCCACCAATACTCCAATGCTTCCTCCAAGTCTTCCTCCCCCTTTCATTCTGAGAAGTGTATTTCTTCCTCTGCTTGCTTTTTAGAAGAGCCTTTCTTTTTCTGCTTACTTTTCCTCCCCCTTTGACATCAATGGAAAAGGGTTGCACCTTTCCCAATGTACTTTATATCTCTTCATTTCCTCTCTCCGAGTTTTGTTTAGGCTTTCTTCTTCTAACTTTGTACCATGCTTCTCCAAACTGGGGTACAAGAGTTGTTGGGAGAACACTTTCAGAATCATTGAACTTGTATGTGTATACACAGTAAGTTGATATCATCCCAAAGCCCAGAATTCTTGCACTTGTATAAAGCTGAAAGTGATGATAAGGACACTTCATAGAACACTTTGTACCAGACTTATATAATCAGAGATGCATCATTGGAGTAAAACTAAAGTATTGAGAATGGTCCATACGTCATATAAAGTCTGCTCCAAATATACTTCAGTCCATATTATGATATTCATCTGAGACACATATCTGTAGTACACATCTATTCAAATATGACGATACCAATATATCTTTTATAGCTGTGGTTTACCTTTACTTCCTGTTGGTGGTGATATGAGCTTTTCTGCTGATAGGGATATTACACTTAATAGCTGAAAGGTCCTTGTTACTGATGTGAACAATGAATCAAACTAGAGCTTACAACTTATTGTGAGATTATACAATATCTTTCAATCTAAGAGACCAAACGACTTTACTGCTTGTACAATGTACTTTCAAAACAAACCCTTGAGGCTAGATACATTCAATGTATTGGTCAGTCTCACTTATCAACTATGCAATTTTATTTATGACATAAGGGGGTATGTATGTTAACGATCAACCTCTCTTTAATGGTGAAATACTAGCTAATCCTTTCTGTTGAAGTATGCTTTTGATGAATCAATAACATACTTTTGAGCTTTAACTGTAAGATTAACACAACTAGTCCTTCATACTTTCGATACTTTAACTGTTCTATCATGATGATCTTCAACAAAACATCTTCAAGTTGTTTAATTGAAATCTCAACAAACAGACTTCACACAGTTTTATGAATGATATTAAGAAAGAGGCCTTGAAGATATATCTATATTGACTTGAGGAAGGCATGCGATTATATCTAGAAATAGATACTGCTTCAATGCTCAATATACTACTTCAAGTGTAAACAAGATAATGATCCTTTTGCACTTTCATTGACCTTTTTATGCTTTAATAATGCAGATAACGTTGGGTATACTACCTTGATGTACTTTTTCCATAATCCTTTGATCCTGAGGACCTGTATCATACCGCTGCTCCACTGATAACACTTGGTATTCTGTTGATAGGCATGCTGCTTGTACCAAATACCAATTGATACTATTTTGATAAACCATGCAGAGATTTCACTTCAGCTTGCACATGAACCCATAGTTAAGACAACATTCATAGTTTCTACTATTGAGCTTTCCACTGTTCACACCAACAATCATCAATATACTGAATTTGATTTTGGCATCATTAACCATTTTTCTTATTCTATCATTCTGTTTAAAGGAATGCCATTGCATGTTCCTTTCTAGGACTACTCCAGAATCATTGCTACTTTATATTCAATTCAACTATTCTAACATAATGATCTTCGGGAATATGTCTTCAATTTTTGTACTAGGAATCTTCATGGGCAAATCACTCAGATATTTATCACTCACTTAAATGCATTCCTGCAAGGGAAATTTTCATAGATGATTGATGTAATGATATAATGATGATAGGCACTTCTCTTACTCATACTTCTTGATGTGATTCATTGTTAATTCTACCAGTATGATGCACAATGTGATCATCCTTTATAGGTCTTTCCAGTTCTGTAGCTTGAAACATAATTTTTGTGATTTTAACCATTCATCACTTAATGTACTGATGTCTTCTTAGCTTACATGTTCATGGTTGATGTTCCCTCTACTATCATGGCTGCTTGCTGCCTTCTCTCCTTCCATCAACCTGTTGGCTATTGTGTGCTTCAGGTATTCTTCTTCCTCTATAGTTTTTTATTAGATAAATTTTCCTTTCCCTTCTTGGTCTTATAATTGTTCTCATTCCAAGGAGCTCTTCTTAGACTACTTTCATGGGGACTATTTATGGAATTCTCTCCCCCTGGGATGTTTCTTCTTAGAGAAAATCCCCCTGAGACTGTGATGGATTCATTATGTTATTGAGTTAACAGGCTCCCCCTTTCTCTTTTCCTTCCAAAATTTAATAGGGTTCTTCATAATGTCTGCACTTCTTTTTGATTCATAGTTTTGTCGGATTGGATTGGATTCCATCATCTTTCTAGAGTTCTTTAATGTATATGGTAGTTTACAGTCTTTTTCTTTGTGACCAAGCTTGAGGCATACATAACATCTTATTTTACCAAGGTACGTTTGAGTTGAAGTATAATATTTTGTTCCCCTTTTTGAACACTATTTACATTCAACAGATTTATGTCCAAATTCATTGCATGAAAAACAGTAGCCATGGAATCGATTAGTGTACCTGGTGAGAGGTTGTCCTCTCCATTTGTTTGCTTGAGGTAGTCTTTTCATTTTCTGTATCCTTTGCTGGTTGGAATTTATTTGCTTTGTCTTACAACATGCTGCAATATGTCCAGGTTTGTGGAAGGAAAAACAAGTGATACTTTTCATAGGAGGAAAGAACCTCCTTTGACAGCTTCTGAATTTATTCAATTCATATTCAAGAGTGTATGAGCCTTTTTCAGCTGACTGTTTCTTCATTTCGTTCTTTTTCATTTGAGGTTGTTGCTTGCTTCTGTTTACTGCATTGCAAATCATGTTCTTGTTGGCTTCTACTTCTGTAGGAATATTTTGAGTTGCTTCATTATCCTTTACAACTTTTACAAAACTGATATTCTTGTTATCTTCTACCTTGGACTTACTAGTTTCTCCTTCATATCCTATCCCAGCCTTTATGAGAGGAGACCTTTGAGCATTTAGAATCTTGTCCAACTGTTCAGAGCTTTTCATTTGAGGAGTATTCATTAATAATTCTCTTTGGGCTTTTTCTAATTTCTTTCTTAGGCACACTACTTCTTCTTCCAATTTCTCTTGCTTCTGAATTTTATCCTTTATTTTCTTTAGTAGAGTGTCTTCTAATTTCCTTTCTTCTTCAAGTTGTGTCTTCAGGCCAATAATTTCTTTCTTATCTTCATATTATTTCTCATCACATATTTGCACCAATTTCTTTAGGTCTTTGTTTTCATTCTTCAATCTTCCTATTTCAGTCAAGGCAATGTCAAGTTTGGTTTGTTCTTTCACTATAATTTCTTCATGGAAATTACTTCCATTCACACTAGCAGGTACCTAATTTGATTGAACATTTTCCTTTTGACATGAATTTTTCTTCTTCTTGATTCTCTTCTCCTTCTTGACAATGTAGCCCCTAGTGTCTACTTCATGCATGAAATGCAATCTATCCCAGATTTCTTTTGCAGAGGTTAGATCCATTATTAAATCAAGATCCTTGTTATGAAGACTATTATATATCACATATTTTGCCTTGGAATTCCACTGTTGTTCTTCCAAAGAGGTAGAGTCTGTGCAATAACCATCACATACAAGCTTCCATACCTTAGGTTCATAAACTATTAAATATGTTTTAACCTTATCTCTCCATTCAAGAAAGTTTGTTGTATTTAGCATGGGTACATTTTGATAGTCCAAGACTCAACCATATCTCCTTCAAGCTATAAGGCTTACACCAAAGGAACCCACTCTGATAAAAATTGCTGAACCCTTAGTTAAACTTAGAGGGGGGGTGAATCAGTTTAACATATTCATGGACTTTTAAAACTTTCCTTTAAACTTATTTACACCTTCATTTCATGATCAACTTATTATATAATGAAACATCAATATTAATATGTGAGAAGTAAGTATTAAGCAAATTAAATACAGAACATCAACACATAATCATCATGCATATGGACAACAAATATAAGTGGAAACCGATAAGGGAGAAAACGACATCTTATTATTGTTGTGGTGCAAAGGCAAGCTTTAACTCCCTATCACCATTGATTTTCTGTAGGCTCCAACCTACAGGAGGCTACTACCTCAATTCTGCAAGCTACAACTTGAAATGAAGCTCCAACTCCCATCTATTTTCTGTAGGCTACAACCCACAGGAGGCTCCTACCTCAACCAGCTACAATTGGACATCTATCAAGCTACAACTTGAAATGGAAGCGCCAACTCCCATGTATTTTCTATAGGCTACAACCCACAGGAGGCTCCTACCTCAACCAGCTACAACTGGACATCTATCAAGCTACAACTTGATATGGAAGCACCAACTTCGTCACACTACTATGAAAACACATGCTGATTTACCTGGATATCAGCTCTGTTCTATTCCTTCTTCATTTATCTCCTCCGGCCTTCATATCTTATTTAAATCATCTCTGGATCTTCACAACTTCTCTTTTTGCTCCTTCTTCTTCTTCCACTCTCACACCTTATGCTGCTTTCTCTAACCTCATGCTGTTCTGTCTTATAATCTTCTGCTCTCTTCCATTCTGCAGCTTTCTAAAATCTTCAGCTCTCTTCAATTCTGCTGCATACTCCCTCTCTCTCTCTCTATGTTTTCGTCACATTCTGCACATGAATATTACCTATTTTATACAGCTAACTTCATGGCTGTTTGCATTCTATAGGGAATATGAAGTGAACATGCATGACTCTTTACCTTCCACCTTCTCATTTCCTCGCTCAACACATTCAAGATGTTACAACAATATATACAATCATTATAGTATCAAATTAGAGTTTTGCTTTGCCTATAAAGACTTGCCTTTGAATCACATACAATAAAATAATTAATTCAGTTAAATTTACAGTTGCAACAGATAAATCTCACTCAACCCTTTCAGCTCTTGGTTCTCTGTATATTTGTCTTTTTTGCCGCTGTCACTGTCTTTTCAGTTTCTGTTGTTATATTCTAGCTCTACTGCATGAATGTTTAGTTTCTTTCGTTACCTGTGTCTTTTGAGCTGCGTTCACTCACACTTTGCTTGTAAATGTTCGTTATGCATATCCACATGCACATCATCCTTTCATCGGTCGAACGGTCATCGCACTCCGCCTCTTTTAACTTTCCAATTCGACGGAATTTGCACACCAAGTTGCACGTTATTTAATTGTTCCCAACCTATGTGAAAAAGCTGGTTTTAGAATGCCACACATCCCCCTTTTAACGCTATCGTGTTCGTTTCATATTTTACCACTTATCTTCCAAAAGTGGTGCGACAAACACTTACCGATTTTGTAATCCTGCCTTCATTGTTCCGCTTATTTTCCGTTTCTGGTTCCACGTATCATTTGACCATTGCCGATGATTTACATGCCTCTACGGTCAATCCTTCATCACACTGTTCTACTCATGCTCCGGGTCCTTTTTCATATTTTTAGTTCTTTCCTTTGTAACCCGAGTCGACCTCCACTTCCTTGGTTTTCTTCATAAAACACTTAGCCCCAGACTTAACTTTGGTTGAAGGGTCCCACAACACAGTGACCAATTACAACGCATCACATTTTTACTAATCCATCCAGCGGCTATTGCATTTCGGCATTCCAACGTTCTTTGCTATATGGATCCTTAGTTCTCCGATGTGATTTAACAAAGGAAAACCACATACTTCCAGACTTGAAAATCTTTAGGCTTCAGCTTCAATCTGTATCGCGTCCGCTCTCTTTATCGCACTTCGGCGAATCTTGTTACCCAATGTGCCTTCATCAATCTGATCTCCCAATATGTGATATTTATCCTCCCCTGATTGTGATATGCAATGAACTTCACATCGCTACTTCACATCACATCGCATCGCCACTTCGCGGTATGCGATGAAATTTGCATCGCCGATGTGCGATATTCCATTGTGCCACCACGTGTCCCTTCGCATCGCCACATCGCATCGCAACTTTGCATCGCCACTTCATTATCGCACTTCGTGCTTCTGTGATTCAACCCGATTCTCAAGCGCTTATTGTCTTGAGCTTGCGATGTCTGATATGTGATCAGGTCCCACTTGATTGCGATATAATCTATGCCATCTATCTCCTTTAATCTCATCCGTTGATCACTTCGGTCGACAATTGTACTTTTGGGCTTTAGGAAAGCGGGTCCTAGTTCATGACACTGCGGAGGCATTCCTCGGTACGGAATGGTCATCAGGCATGTGCTACCATAGTGAATGACAACTGTCGATCTGCGGTCAACACTTGATGGGTGGGTCAACTGCGGAGGCACCCCCTTGCGTTAACCATCAGGTTGTTTTTGCCCCTGCGGTACTGTTGATCCCAGATCAACGTTAACCATGCTCATAAGATGTGCACGAGGTCTAACTCATATTCCTCTTCCTCCTTTGCTACCCATGCTTGCTACCTCCCGGAATGCAGATTCTTTCTGCCTGACATGAGTCCACTTCACCTGTTTCGCCTGTTTTTTCAACTGCTGTTGTTCTATTCTGCCTCTTTTCTGCACATTGATGCTGCTTTCCTCTTTTCTGCATAATGTTACTCCTCTTGAGCTTTTCACTCTGATTTGGGATTATTTTTCTTGCTGCACGCCTTTGCTGCTTCTCTGCTGCCTATACTGCTTCTGTTGCCTTCGCTGCCTCTGTTGCACGCCTCTGCTGCACGAGGTTTTAATTGCCTTCACTCCCTCTGCTGCCTTCACTGCCTCTGCTGCCTTCGTTGCTTATATGCATTCGCTGCCTCTGGTGCTTGCCAGTGTTCTGGTGTTGTTCCTTTGTGCTCCTTTGCCTTTGCTGATGGTCTAATGCTGCTCCTTCCCTCTCTTTTATGCTTTCATACTGCATTATTACTCCACTTCTTCTTTTCCTTATTTCTGCTGCTTCTCTGCTCCTTTTCCTTAATGATAGTTCTGTTGGTGCTCCTTTGTGCTCCTTTGCCATCAATGACAATATTTCCAACACTTTTCATCCTGTTCATATATGTGATTCAATTATACATTAGGGAATGTTTTCATTTATTTGTTTGATTGTTACTAGGCTTGATTTACAAGCTTAGGGAGATCTATTCTATCCACATAATGATATTTGTCTAGATAACAACTTGGTGACGCCATTGCAGAACGATTAAGTTCTTCAGTGGCTTATTTTACTGACTTTGGCCTTCTAGAACCTTTAAGGTTTTGTCGCTCTTTGCCTTTATTAATAGAGTGATACTTGTGCACTTTACCTGCACAAACAGAGTGACACCACATTGGTGTCAATTGTGTAACTCTGACAGCGTTAGAAAAGTCCAAATAACTAGGGTTTTACCTTCTGGGTCTACAATGTTTTGTTTGCTGTGATTTGTTGGTTCTATGTTCATCAGGAAAAATTCAACCTTAAATTTGAATTGTTGTATTTAATTGTATTTTTGAGAAATTATTTATATTTAATTTTTAGGGTTTTGGGTTTGATTGGTTTATTGATCTATCAAAAAAGGGTCTTTTGCTTCTAGAATTGGTTGTATCAGTCTCTTTTCTTTCAGTAAATCTGAGCAAATATTTATTTAAGCGTGTGATACATAATTATTTCATCAATTGAAAAGTTAGTAATTCTCACGAAAGATAGATTCGATTTGAATTTGTTTGTTTTTTTAAATTGAATTAAATAATGATTATTATTTATATAAAATACCAAAAAAGAAAAATACAGTTTCTGTTATTGGGACTTGATTGAAAGATATTTTTCTTGGAATTTCTATTTGATTTGTCTTTTTAAATTTGTTGGTAAAAGGGAATCATTGCATTTTTGGGTTGTTTGAAAAGATTTCTTCCTTATCGTAAATAAGATTCCATCGAATTGAAGAGGTTATAATTTCATATTCGCTACATTAGTTTGGAATTACCTTTAATGAAGAGTGAGGAAGTAAAATGAATCAAAGTATTAAAAATAAATAATTGATGAAAAATAAACTTACAGTAATCACATTTAGTGTGGTTATATGCTAGAATACATGTTTTGACGTCTATAAACATAGGATATTTCGTTTCTTGTCAGTGTTACATTCTGTGGGTGGTCATTATTCCATGTACATCGGAGTATATAGGACCGTTCTTCTAATAGGAAGGCACTCCATGTATGAAGAGTATATAGAAATGCTTCACATCATGCAATTATGCATTAGACAACACTAACATGGAATGTACTTTTGCATACCCTCGGGTATATAGGAAGTCCCCTTATAGGTTGTAAACCATCCATAAGTAACTGAGTCAACTACCTTGTTGTATGTGATACAATGAACACAACATTTGGGGATATTTCCTACACATACCGAACAATATATAATAGTTCACATAAACATGGTTAGCCTTTGATACCTAATGACCCTTTTATTTTTACTACTACTCTTTATTTGATTGATTAAAATTGTGAATTTAACTATCATACATTGTTAAGATTCTTAATTAAAATTCACTTTTTAGTAGACCTACTGTTGAATCTGATGAAAAAGGTTCCAAAATTTTCCAAGCAAGGAACCCCACTTAATAGGATTCCTAGTCCCTTTTCATTACTTTGGAAATGTTGGTCCTCGTTACATGGATACATTGTCTCTTGCTGGATTCATGATAGGTTTACTTGTATGGCTGTTTTCATCCTCATTGTTCTCAAATACCCAAGTTGTTTCACCTCAAACGAGTACTTCACCTCAACAACAACAACCATTTATTGACACTTTACCTTCTTCACCCATCATGTATTCTACTCGTTCTTCTTCTTCACCTGGTGAAAGTATTAATGCTAGTAATTAGGAGGCTAAGAAAAATAATAAATGAGTCAATCGACCAATCATTACTATGGGTTGATAAAGTTGAGGAACCCTCCAACATGCATCACAAACTCAAACACCCTTGCAGGATTCTTAAAGGTTCCCACCTTCTTAAGGAATTGTTCTGGCATACCTACAGTATTACAAGTGTGGTCTAAATATTCTCATCAACTTACTATTGGTCCATCAACCGGTGTTTATAAGGTTCCCAGGAAAAAGGGTAAATTTAGGTTTCCTTGTAGGGTATGAAAAGGGAGCCATCAAACTCCTTTGCCCTTAGATGGATGAAGCCTATAAATTTTTTGAAAGCCTTACTATTTCTCAGGACCAACTCCAACTGATCGTAAGATTTCTCCCAACCACCATTAATTGATTAAGTTATTAATATAATTCTAAGTACATTCAATCCCACTCTTTCATTGGAGAGTGAAACCCATAGTACTAGTGTTGATGAACCTTTGGTTTATCAAGTGCTTGAATAAATATCATCTTTGGTCGATCCCACTCTCCCTTTAGAGAGTGAAGGTGCTTCTGTTAGTATTTTATCGTCAATCAGTTGGCAAGCTTTGGGTTCCCCTCATCTTGTGTTTGTTACTGAGAATCTATTGGCTTTTAATAGAAGATCCTGTGAACCTTTAGGGATCCTTCCTTAGTTGTGGGTTACTTTGGAAGGAAAAAATAGTTGTATTGATGTTATGGTAGTCCAAGGCCCCTTATATTTCAATTTTCTCCTTGGTGAGACTATGTATATGCAATGAAAATTTTCATCTCCAAACTTTTTCATGTGATGTACTTCCCTCATAATGGAAAAATTGTGACTATTGAACAAATTTTGTTTGGTTCCATTGATATGAATACAAAACATCCAACCTCCCTGGATGTTCCTTATAGGAAAGTGGTATCCACCACACCACAGGTTAATTATGTGGAAACTTGTCTTGTGCCTTCAATTACTGATGAAAATGAGCCTGTCGCTCTATGCTCGATTTATTTTCTATGGAATTGTTCTTCCATTTGATGGAGACCTCTTGGAAGGCATGAATGAGGTGTGTACCTTAGCATGCATTACTTCTAGAGAATTTTCCTCTTGGAGTAGAGGACAAGGTTTCATGAACATAGTTCTTTTCGTGTGTCAAGCTTGTTAGAAAACGAATTAGGTCATCATGAGCATAATTCCTTTTCTTCTGTGAAGCCCATTAATAAAATGAAACAAAGTGCCATGAGAATAGTTGTTTTCTTGTGTCAGTATAAATAAAAATAAAACAAGGTGTGGTGTGCATAATTCCTTTTCTATGTTAAGACCGTTAAAAAATTAAACAAGGTGTTATGAGTATAGTTCCCAGTCCTATGTCAGGCTCATTAAAAAATGAAATAAATTCCCCTATAATTGATTCGAGTCTTTGAATAGATCTCATAAATTTTAAGTCAAGTCTTTCCCCTGATCTCATAAATTAACCGTCATTTCATCTGCCTATTTGTAACCAATAGTCTACTTGAGAGGATAAAACAAAGCTTGGAAGGCATGTGCTTATGGTCATAGTGCTAGAATTAAGTCACTATCCTTTGCCATTATGCCGCTGGGCATGGAACATATCTCAAGCATAGTTTTTTCTCTATTTCAAGCTTGTGTAAAAATGAAACCTATCTCAAGCACAAATTTTATCTGTTTCAAGCTTGTGTAAAAATTAAACCTATATTAAGCACAATATTTTATTTGTTTCAAGCTTGTGTAAAATTGAAAGCTATCTCAAACACAATTTTTTCTTTGTTTCAAGCTTGTTTAAAAATGAAACCTATAAGAAGCACAATTTTTTCTTCTTTTTCAAGATTGTGTAAAAATCAAACTTATATTGAGCTTAGTATTTGCTCATTCTCATGCTCATAAATACATAAGAATAAGTTACTGAATATAATTTTATCTCTTTTTGGCTTGAGGGGTCCTGACCCAGGTTCGGAGGTTCACGATTTGCCAAAAAACCCCTATACTATTGGCCCTTTCGGCAGTGACCTGCTTGCGCAGGACAAAGTCTCACCCGAAGTAGTATGGGTGGGTGCTAGAACCAGGTTTCCACACCCTAGGAGAGGGTAGGTAAGTCAAGCCGAGTTGCATTCAATATTATAGTGACCGGATCTTATATTACAGAGCCTAGATCTACAGATTCCCTTCGCATCCACGTGCTCAATAGCAGTGATATTTACAGTAATCAACAGATCATGAACTTATATAAATATAGTGCAACTATTACAGATCTTCTTGCAGGAAATGGAATAGAATGGTCCCAGATCGCAGCATAAACAAGTAACAAAAATATATTCACAGCTTAAATCAATACACATCAACATATATTAATCAACCAAACATCATAGAGTAATTCCAACAGAGTTAGACATCCAACAATACTTCCACATTCATTAATCCTTCAGATCCACTTACAATGCCCAAATCCCAACCTGCGCACACAGTAGCAGGGTCTGCACATAGCAGGACAGGGAATCTCTGCGCACACAGCAACATGAGTCCTTCCCCAACAACCCTAACTAGATCTATCAATTCGCACTTAGCATCAATCTCTAATCATTCTTAATCTGTCCTACAACTCAAAAAGGTTCACCTACTTATACTATTTTAGCCTATGCATCCAATGGTCCGCAAACTGTGGTTTGCAGAATCTTGGTCTACCCTTGACCCATTTACAATGCTTTAGGGGCTTTGACCCACCCCAAAACCCCTGCGTTAGACTAAATATAATAAAAAATGTACAAAATGGACCAGTTTCGCAGCTTGCAGGGGACGTTGTTCCAACAGTCCCCCAACACAATATTGTGACTCGTCACGAGTCACTGCGATAGTAGGATCTCCACCTATGTGCGTACTGCAGTGAGGGCGACGATTAGTGGAGGTAGCACCTCTTGACTATGGGCCATGGCGCTCTGTTCGAGGTCCACAAGATTTTGGTATGTTGGCCCTTTGGTTGCGATAGTGACGTTTTCCAATGTCTGGTTTAGTTGCGTAACCATACCATCTGCATCTTGTGAGAGCTAGAGGGCTGTGGAAGCCCATGGCTTTAATCGTTCCTCGATGACATGCTTCTAGCACCAGAGTTTCTCGATCGCGTCCTAGAGAGTGCTGTTGGTACGCAAATGTGCTAACCATTGTGCAGGCACCAAGGTGGGAAATGTAGCCTCGACCTGTGCAAAAGATTCTTCCTGCTGTCATAAGTCCTGATTGACCTTTCAGAGGACCGGGTTGAACTGGATCGTGGTCCAGAGTTGCATGGCTGATTCTAGCAACTAGGTGCCCTGAGCAATCTGCTCTATGATGGTGTTCGTAGCTTCGACCACTAGTGCAGCGCGCCGGGCTCGAACCCCTGGTGGCGTGGTAGGCTACAATGTGGCCTGTAAGTCGGAGATTCACTTCTCCAATTGTGCCTTGATGATCTGCATTTCCATCCGCGACGCTTTTAACAATAACTTCTCCTCTCTACCTGATTTTACTGTTCCAACTGTCACTCTTTTCTCCCTATGTGCATTTTTTGTACCCGCTGAGCTTGGAATAAACATCCACACCTCTTGCGCATCCTCCCCCAACACAGGCTTGTTCCTAAGGTACTTCTCAGCCAAAGACATGTTTTTCCGACAGGTGTCATCCCATCTGGACCGGATCCCCAGCGTAAGCAAGTCTCTCGTAGGCGCTGTAAGTAGCGCATATTCCCAAACAATTTTTCTGTAATATCCTACATGGCCGAGGAGTGACCATAGTTGTTTCCTTATTGTGAGAGTTGCTGAATATATGATAACTCTTCCTTCTGTATCTGCATCCCTATTCTTAGCCAACATAGGGTGTGTCCCAGTGCTACCCATTTGCAGCCTGAGCGGATTGGTAGTCGCGCACAACCCTTCCAATTCTGAGTCAGACGAAGCTCGTGGATCATCCTTACCCTCCGTTGGGGCTAGGATATGGTAGTTGATCATGCTTGGTATCCGTGTTTCCCATGTGGGTAATTCTGGTGCAAGAAACAGGTGCAATATACCCCACACCCTAGTGTCAAGGTCTCGCAGGACGACGTCAAGTGCCCCAGTCCCGCCTACTAACCCAAATGTTCCCAAGAATTCTTCCTTCAACGTCTCCTAGTGGCAGGTGCGCTGATGTAGCTCTGCATATAAGTACCATGCAGATGGAAGCGGCCCTAGGTCATGAATAAGCAGGTGAACACACTCCTTAGTTGTCCTGTCACAGTGCTGTTCTTCCCATGTAAATAGATATTCGCGTGGATCTTCCGATCCAAGGAATGTTTTGACCCGCCTGCTGGTTGGGGCTTCAAATCACAGGATCATCATATCCCAACATTCCTCCCAAATCTGGACTGCTTCCTCATGTGTCTCCCACCAGCGCGTAGGTGTTCCATGCAAGGCTAGCTTAAGGGCCCTTAGCCTTCGTCCCTTGGGAGCTTCTGCTTCGAATGGTCGCAAAAATTCCTTAATGCTACCTGAACCATCAAATTAGGGTAGGTATCTTACCTCTGAGGAAATGCAACGAAATTCCCTTATGACTCGAAGACATTGCAATGCCGAGACATCGTGAAATCGGTTTTGCCAATTCTCCATCTCCCCATGAGAGTCAGAAGCATTCACTATCCTTTTCCTAGCAGAGTACTCCTTCCACCATGGGGTTGATCCAATCTTCATCCCACGCAGTGTGATCCACCTCCTCTTCATCGTGCACTGGCTCTATGTATCATTCGCCTTCTGCAGGATCTAATGGTACTATCACCCTTGTACCGTTATTCTCAAACACCATGCTCCTCTTTTTGAGGTTGATGATACCACCCATATCTATGGCCTAGTCCTGCCCTAAGAGCATAGGGTAGGGGTTTGCATCTTCTAAAATTTCAATTACTTCAAAGTTGGATCGGGCCTTCACTCCTGCGATATCCACTGTAATTTTAGACAACCTTCCTAGTGGGATGATTTTCTGCTGATTTTCCATGCGCAGTTGAATAGTGAACCATTCCAACTTAGGCTCTCCCATTCATTACCAAGTCTATTTAGGTAACACGTTCACATCTGACCCCAGGTCCAAAATAAACTGACTCATTTAATAGTCACCAATCTGCATAGACAACCGCATTTCTCTTCCGGTGCGTTTCTTATACCTATATAGCTTGTGCACATCCTTGACATCTAGAGGGGGATTGGGTCGCGCTCCATAGTTATCTATTAATGCCTGAAGATTCTCCACCACCTTTGGGTTACGCAGTAGCTTCATACATTCCTGCAAAAAGTGCTCGACCTCCTCATTTTTCTTGAGGTTCACAGGTGGTCGAGCAGTAGCTGCTTCTATATCATCAAAGTCCTTGCGAGCTGGGACAAATGTTTCTTTCCCCTTTTCTAGGTCCAAACCTTCTTGTTTACTAACATCTTGTCCGATCAGAGGTTCCATCGTAGCCTCCTCCTCAGTTCCCCTAGTGGCCATCCCACTGTGTGTCACCACATTCACACTTGGATCTTTGTCTCGTAGCTCAGCCTTAACCCTCTACACATTTTGCGTAGGTGTCGACTGCTTTTCCTACATTTTTTCTATCAAGATTGGGCAATATTCAATCACATGGTCCAGTTGTCTGCAATAACAGTAGGATTGCCTAGTGCGGTTCGGGAAATCTCTTGCAAAGTGCCCTACTTATCCACAGTTATAACAGATCAATTGTCCTCGACCCCAACCTATGCTTCCACCTCGACCGCCTCCCTTGCCCCTAGCCGGGGAGCTGCCTACGCCTGCCAGAGACCGTGGTGACGCAGGATCCATTTTCACCCTATATAAGTTTCCTTGATCTATCATCAGATGATACGTTCAATAGTTCTGCTCATCATGTCCTACTGATCGACAAAACCGACACCATTGCTGTTTTACTTCTGGGACGTACGCACCTAGGCAGGGGGAAATGGTTCATATCATGCAGGCCAGCTACGTGGAAATCCTCACATCATAACGCAGGTCTGTTAAAGCCTGGACGCAATGGAATAAGTCCTCTGCTCGATCCTAGATGCTGCATACTAGGTCCTCCTGCCTGCATATAGTCTGTTAGTAAAGGGCAGTTATCTTTGGTGTGACCATTCACCCTGCATTGTACGCACCACCTTTCAGGGCTAGCTTCTTCTCTTCGCTCTTGTCACACGTTATGGATCTCCATGTGCATTGCTTCTAGCTGCCCTTGGATCTGTTGGATGCCTAGCTAGGTCTCATCTCGAGGTGCAGCTTCTAACTTCATCGCAACTTCCAAGGCTTTCTCCTGTGAGTCGAAATTTTGGTGACCCATAGGAGTGCATAGGTGAGGCAGTAACATGGCGATGAACCATTGTGCATGTTGTCTATCATCATATTGAAATCCTCCTTCTCTTATCTCTTTCTTCAGTCATTGATCAGCCTCCCACACAGACTCAGAGGGCCCTTGCTTGAAATATTTGAGATTAACCAAAAATTGCGAGTAGCACTTAGGCTTCTTAAATTGCTACTTCAAAGCATTCTTAACTTCCTCAATTGTTGCATTCGCATATTGTCTGATGTATCCCATGTACCAGTCCAACGCTCTTCCTTCAAAGGCAAGGGATAGCTGTGCCTGCCTCACTGCATCACTAGCTACGTTCTGCGCAGTCCATACCAATTCTGTGACAATCCAGAACTGACCCATGTCTTCGTCCCCTACACCCTTAAAGTTTGGAAACTTCATGTGCGTAGCCATGTCATCTTCTGGTGGCGGAAGGGTAGGTAAATGCTTACCTCTAGGCTGGTTTGAAAGTGGTGTGGCTGGAGGACTCTATGAAGCTGCTTCCCTTATCAAACTGTAGACCAATCTATTTCCTTCTAGGTTGGTCCTATAGTATTTTTCACTTCGCGTTGTGCTCCCGTCTAGATCAGAGGTCATTCACTCGGTATGGCTACACAAAATACTCTTTTCGCATAATAATATCTTGATAAGCAATGGTAAGGTCTTCAGAAACTTACCTCAGTGTGAAGAATCTTCGTTCTGCTTCAAAGTAGGAGACAAACTGATCGATGGAAAATTCTGTCACAAATCCTCCTAACACACTGTCTACCAATTGGTCCACTGTGCAAGTGATGGTGTTATCAGTATTTTCTAATTGCTGGATTAGTTTGGGGGTCCACTTTGTGATCGCTCGTCCTTCCAACACTTTTGAAATTCTACCAACCTTGCGAGCACTCTTGGAGCTCGATCGCAATCATTACAAAGAAGATCTCGTAGATCTCTATAAAAATGTACTTATTCTTCCACTCTTCATTGGTCAACCTCTCACTGCGGTTTTCTTTTATGGAAAATTCATGAACTTGCTGTTCAAACCAGTCATCAATTTCCTTTCTCTCAGGCTTCTAGTACGGCCTTGGAATTACCCGACCCCTCTCTCAAAATGCTCCAGGTCCCAACAACGGAACCATTTGTTGGCTCGAGGGGTCTTGACCCAGGTTCAGAGGTTCACGGTTTTTTTAACAAACCCCTATACTACTGGCCCTTTCGGCAATGACCTGCTTGCACAGGCCAAAGTCTCACCCAAAGTAGTATGGGTGGGTGCTGGAACCATGTTTCTGCACCGTGGGAGAGGGTAGGTAAGTCAAGCCAAGCTGCGTTCAGTATTATAGTGACCGGATATTATATTATAGAGCGTAGATCTATAGATTCCCTTCGCATCCATGTGCTCAATAGCAGTGATATTTACAATAATTAACAGATCATGAACTTATATAAAGATAGCACAACTATTCCAGATCTTCTTGCAGGAAATGTAACAGAACGCTCCCGGATCATAGCATAAACAAGTAACAAAAATATATTCGCAGCTTAAATCATTAACACATCAACATATATTAATCAACCAAACATCATAGAGTAATTCCAACAGATTCAGACATCCAACAATATTTACGCATTCATTAATCCTTCAGATCCACTTACAATACCCAAATCCCAACCTATGCACACAGCAGCAGGGTCTGCACACATCAGGACAGGGAATCTCTGTGCACATAGCAACAAGAGCCCTTCCCCAACAACCCTAACCATATCTATCAATTCGCATTGAGCATCAATCTCTAATCATTCTTAATCTGTCCTAAAACTCAAAAAGGTTCACCTATTTATACTATTTTAGCCTACGCATCCAATGGTCCACAAACCATGGTTTGTGGACCCTTGGTCTACCCTTGAACCATTTACAATGCTTTATGGAATTTGACCCACCCCAAAACCCCTACATTAGACTAAATATAATACAAAATGTACAAAATGGACCAGTTTCGCAGCGTGCAGGGGACCCTGCTCTAACATCTCTTTTTCGATCTCGTTAAAACTGAATGAAAAATGAACCCCCTAGAGTCCTCTTTAAGCTCTTTTTAGACTCTTGAAATATGAAAATATTGTTAATTTGTTTCTTTCGTTCTCATAAAAGTATATGAAGACATGTCTACCTAGTAGAAGTTTACTCCTTTTACAGACTACATATACTGTTTATGAAAAAGGTATACTTTGATCAGTCATGGTCAAAAGAGTTCTCCCTTGTATACTTTTATAGTCATTTTGGGTCACACGACTAAACTTATAAAAAAGAACCGTATGTAGTTTCCTTTTCATTTATTTTTCAAACTATATAAATGTGAATTTTTTTTTGAGTTACTCATTCACTAGACTCATAAAATGTAAGTACTCTAGGATTCTTCAATCCTGATGACACCGAACCACTCATTCCCAGGGTTTGTTAAAAATACTTCGAGGGAATTATCCAAATGATGATATTATATTACAAGAATATGTTATCCTCAAGCTTGCGAAAAATAAAGAGGTACTTTCCAGAAATGGTGGGGAAAATTGGGAAATGTTTTTTGTATTTGGAAGTGAGTCGCTCTTGAACATGAAACCCCTTCACTTTTGTGTCATATTGGGTTTGGAAATCCACATACATATTTTTTGATCACACCTTCCTGAAATAATTCATATTGGTTTTTTACCCCACATTGAATTAGTGCTGCCAACTCCATATAGTGTCGCCAATATGTTCAAGATAATTTCAACCTCAGTTAAAATATTTTGCAATACTTATAGCCCTCTTTCACATCAACCATATCTGAGTTGGTCCTGAATCACTTTTTTTTTCATACTAAAAATATTGATATTGTTTCATGTTATCTATAGGGTATACATCAAGGCCCTCCTGCGACGGGTCACTTCCTATCGACTTCAACACATAATCTAGGAAGTTGACATAGAAACTCCTATTAGTGCCTTGGAACTTGCATGCCTCAATGGAAGGTCTCCTTGCTTTGAATGAATGTTTCACATCATTGGCCTTTGATCGGAAGATCCTATGAGTGTTCAACTACAAATCATTCATTCGCACTTCATAGATTGTATTAGTGTACCTTGAGAGCCATTGACATTATTGGTGGCTTCTCTCACATCTATTAACGATACTCATCTTTAATCGGCAATCAAATGGTGTCTTCAATTTTTGACTTAGACATGTTCATTCACATTGTTAGACTCATACTATTGAGTGGTAGTGATGAAGACCCTCGATCTAGTTTCATCCATCCATGCTACATTGAGTTTTCATGATTGATGTACAAATTCACATTGTATGATGATGGTTATGTTCATATTGAGTCTATGCGAGCATGGATCCATGATTTATGTCTAGTGGGCATGAATTTGAATTGTTTAGATGGATTTTTGCATATTTCTATACATAGGTTTAGAGTTGTTAATATACTATAATTAGTATGGGAATTCCTACCTCAGAGACAATTTCACCATTATATTGTATGGTAACCTTGATTATTTACGTTTATATCTCCAACCCATTGATCTCTGATTTGAAATTTCACATGATAAAGCACTTCAGTATTCATACATAGTCTTCGACTTTGCACTTTGCGGGGAAATATTTTACACACAATTTTGTCACACTAAGGAAAAAGACCATAAAAATAGATCTCTCGCTCTCTTATAAAATTTTATTAGTAATCCCGTACAAATATGAAGCAAAAACCATCTACAAAAATAGAATAATTCTCTATTAAATTTCTTTAAAACCTTAATTTCAAGCAATGTCACACTTTTCCTAGCAACAAACTACATAATCACAAGTTTAGTCATTATCACCTATGAAGAGTGTTGCACTGTTCTCCACTAAAAAATGTGCAACAACCTTTATATCTAGGTGATAATAAAAAGGAAAGTATAGAACTCTTGTTGATGAATCTTATCCTCAACAACCTAGACTCGAGTTCCTACCTATTTGGACATCATCCTAGGATTCATGGAACTAAGCCCACCTATCATGGAGAAAAATCCTCCTTATGTGGATCTCATCCCATGAGATGTGGATCTCCAACCTTCCTCTCCTCTCTTATAAATACACTACTAGTCAATGGATATGGGCTTAAATTTTTAAGCACTTAACTCATGCCCTTATGATGCCCATTTGATATTAATATTGAAGGCTTGTTGTGCAAAGGAGGATTGGAGATTGTTGAGTGGAGACCCCAACGTCAATGCACATTGTTGTAAATATCATGTTGTTTATCATTAATAAAAATGCTTGTTTCATCCCATAAGAATATGTTTTAGTGCTTCTTGTAAGGCTCCTTGATCTCTTACATAGTTTATGTTTTAATATTTAATATACTTTATGCTTTGATCTCTTGTTTGGTTTTGTCTTTGTAGGTTTTCTCTTGGAGCATCAAGGGAAAAAGTTGAGAATTACAAAGGACAACAAAAAGGGCCATCAATGAGAATTTCGTAAAAATATATGAGCTTTGAATCATCTTCATATTTGTGATTCAAAATTATAGAATGTTTTCATTTATTTGTTTGGTTGTTACTAGGATTTATTTCTAAGTCTACGTAGATCTGTTCTATTCGCAAAATGAGATTGGTATAGATAACACTTGGACTCCTTCAATTTTCTTTTTTCATCTTTCATAATCCTACTTCTTCAAGTTGCATCTCAATTACACCTATGCTTGAAGAAGCCTTCACCAACATATTATATATGAGTATTCAGGTCTATCTTTGGTTATTCCTATTTCATTCTCCATGATTTGATATTTATTCTTGAGTTAACAGAGAGACCTTCTCCCTTGAACCATTTCAAATTAATCCTGAAATATTCTTTGGAGTACAGGAAGTGGTATATTTATGTCATATTGTATCTCATGAGGGTGTTAAGGTCGACCGTAACAAAATTAAATCCATTAAAGAATGGAAAATCCCTAAAACCATAAAACATCTTCAAGGATTTCTCGGGTCGATAGGGTATTATCAAAAGTTTATGAAGAATTATGGGAGAATAGTGCACCTCTAAAAACATTAATAAAGAAATATGTATTTTCTTGGATTCTAGAAGCAACTAAGGCCTTTGAGCATCTTAAAGAGTCAATTTTCCAAGCACTAGTCTTAACTATGCCAAATTTCACAAAAAAAATCATTGTGGAGTGTGATGCCCCAGGAAATGGAATTAGTGTTTTTTTAATGGAAGAAGGAAGACCCATTACTTTTGAAAGTTGATTAATCAAAGGAAAGTATTTACACAAACCTATTTATGAGAAGGAAAAGTTGGAAATACTACATCCACTAAAGGAATGACGACATTACCTAGTGGGAAGACACTTGAAGGTAAACAAAGATCATGATAGTCTTAAATAATTTTTGGAACAAATATTATCTTGAAAAGAGCAACAAAAATGGGTGACAAAGTTGTTGGGTTATGACACTGAAATCATCTACAAAAAATTGAAGCAAAATTTTGTTTCAAATGCAATATCAAGAAAGGACGAGGATGTGGAAGCATTGGTTTGTGCCATTTCTATTATCAAAATTGATTGGATAACTAAATAAAGGGATGAATGGAAAAATGAAGAAGAGGTGTGGACACTCATTCAACAATATCCCATTACATTTGATACATTTAGTTGAGAAAATGATTCATTATGGTACAAATATTTCTTATACCTTTGTAATAATTCCCACCTCAAACAAATTATTCTTTTGGAATTGCACATGCAATCTTGAAGAAGGCTCAGGTTGAGATTTCCCTTAGAAGCACTGAGAACCCATGGGGGTTGATTCATGGTGTTTGTTTCTAGATTTATGCTTTCGGTATTATGCGATTTATTGTGTTTGAATTGTGATTTTTTTATGTCTAGTGCATGTGCATGCCACTTTGTTTATGGTGTCATATTGCTATTAGGTTTTCATGTTTTTCTTATTATTATTTCTTGTTCTTTCCTTTTATGTTTTGAGGGTATTTGGAAGTGGTTGGGGGAAGAGGAAGTTAATGGAGCTCGGGGAGAGCTAAATGAAACCCAACAGGTAATATAAGACCTAGATGAAGCTTGGTGCATGAGTAAAGGGAAATTGAATGAAATAATATAACAACTGGTTGGATTGGTTGGGTCGATTGTCGTAAATTGATGGTGGTGGAAGAGTCATGAGAAAGGTAATAGGAAAGGTAATGCAAATGGATTTGAGGCATCATATGCCTTGGCCATATAGGGAACTGTTTTTCTCAATGTTGTGTATTTTGTGCATGGATAAAGGGAGTTATCTTAACCTTGACCTTATGAACGTTGGTAATTGTGTTGTGATTGAGATTATATATATATATATATATTTTATCTATTTATTTATTTATTTATTTTTCTGTCTGACAAGGTTATCACGGATCATGATTTATTTATGCTAATGTTTACCTATATACATGTATGTATGTATGCCATTGTCTGACAAAGTCATCAGGGATCATGCTTGTAGAGGAATGATTGCTTATGCCGACGAATGGCATGAAGAGGTTCTTGGTTTATGAGGAATCAAGTGGGAAGAGTAGCCCTGAAATATCTATGAGGTTGTTATCATGTGGATATGAATTGATATTATGTGCTATTACTATGCCTATGTTTGTGTTATGACAGGTGATGCTAAAGGATACATTAGAAGAATGAAAGCACTATGATCTGTGGTATTCTAGGACAAGCATGGATAGTGGAAAGACATTAAAGGCAAGAATTCCTGGTAGAGACAATGTGGTCTCTGGATGTGCAGTACAATGTTGTGTACATGTGGTGTAGTGTAAAAATTTTCTAGGTGGTGTTTTGTACATGTGGCGTTGTGTACACATTATGTAGGTGGTGTTGTGTACATGTGGTGTTGTGTACAAGTGGTGCCATGTACATGTTGTACATGTGGTATTTTGTACATGTTGTACATGTTGTGTTGTGTACAGTGTGGTATTGTGATAGGGTATTGTGTAGTCATTATGTCACGACATGTGTATTCATTTTATTTTACTATGTTTACATATATTTATTGTGTTATACACCGGCTGTAGGTGTATGTGTTGTGTTGGGCACTAGGTGTACGTGTATGTGTGGTGTTGTACATTACGTGTAGGTGTATGTGTTGTGTTTTAAATTGGGTGTAGGTGTATGTGTGTTATTGTATATTGGGTGTAGGTGTATGTGTTGTGTTGTACACAGGGTGTAGTGGTATGTGTGGTGTTGTACATCGGGTGTAGGTGTATGTGCTGTGTTGTAAAATATGTATGTGTATGTGTTGTACAATGTGATGGGATTGTCCAGGCCCTTGTTGTTGATATTGAGGGTTGAGGTGGTTTAGTATCTAGATGCCCTTGTTGTTGATATTGAGGGTTGAGGTGGTTTAGTATCTGAATTCCCTTGTTGTTAAAATTGAGGGTTGGGGCGGTTTAGTCTCTTGATGCCCTTGTTGGTGATATTAAGGGTTGAGGAAGTTTAGTCTCTAGATGCCATTGTTGCTGATGTCAAGGGTTGAGTTTTTCTAGTCTTAGGATACCCTTGTTGTTGATATTGAGGGAGGAGGCAATTTAATCTCTAGATTCCCTTTTCTCTTGAAGTGAAGACAAGGCATTGGGTGCTTGTTGGGTTTGGAAAACTAAACCAGTGTGTATACACTTTTAAAGAGAAGAGAAGGCACTTGGTTCTTACTGTGTTTAGAAAACCAAACCAGTGTGTATATGAGGTTAAATAAAAGAGAAGGCAATAGTTTCTTACCGTGTTTGGGAACTGATTTAGTGTGTATACGAAAAGGAGGAAGAACAAAGGTAGAAGAAAAGAATCATTTGAAAGACAAGTATCATTATTTTATTTCAGTTTTAATTATGCATGTGTTAGATCTATGATTCTATTTATGATGGTTGTGTTTTGAGCTAACAGGATGTGATAAGTTTATACATGATGATTTAATCGAAGAGCTAGTTTGACCTATTATAAAAAGAAGTAAAAAAAAATACATCTTTAGCTTATTGATGGACCACCAATGAGGTATGATTTAAATTTAGTTCAATTCCTTTTTAGTGTAATGAGAATTATGTGCTTGGTATAGGAAAGCATGGAAATGCTTGGTTTGGGTGGTTGAAACTAACTGCGATAATTAGAAACAATTGTAAAAGGTACTGGAAGAGACAACAATATGTTGGTAAAGATTCATGAGAAAGGACATTATGGGACACTGGTACCCAATAGTGTCCATTGATTTCCATGATCATGTTATGATCGGTATGATGGTTTTGAGGTGGGGATATGATTTTTTTTTGAACTTATAATCTAAGGAAACCTTTCCAAGGGATGGATTTTCCAGGAAGGGGATGACGAGGAATTTGGAAGGTGAGTGACTGCACAAAAAGGGGTGACTAGATTTCCAAAGGGACTATGTAGTAGATAAGGGAAGGCGAGGGAATGAATTAGTTTTGGGCATAAGTGTTGCTAGATGGAATAAGAAGGCATTAGGAGTGTGCCCTGGAGAAATGAGTTGATAACTGTTCACTGAGAGAAAAAGTAACACAAGGATCATAGTACTAGACATTGGATGCAGGTTTGACCTTGGCAGTGAATTATGGACTTCCTCGAAAGGAAGTGAATCTTGATACTACTTTTGAGGGTGGAGGTGTGAGCCTTTGGATTCCCTTGTTGATAATGCAGGAATCATATCCTTTTATTTCCTAGTTAAAGAAAATGTGCACAAGTATATGTGGTTGTTATTGTAAATATTGTAATGAGTTGTGTTATAAATCTACAATAAATGGTATTATTTTCATGTTTTTAGCAAGATGTCATTGTAAATACTACAACGTGCTGTGTTATAAATCTCCATGGGAAGTATATTTTTTTTCAATGGTTTGTTGGTTATAAGTGTTATAGAACACTGAGGATGATGTTCCCCTAAGGGGGAGGGGTTTTCAACGACCCCGAGTCAAAATTTCATGTCATAAAGTTAATAAAGGAAAAATAATAAGACAAAGGTCATGGGACATGTATTCCAAGCGTAATGTTCGGAAAAAATCCTAGTGGTTGTCACCTTCAGTTTATTATGGCTAAGGAAATTGGAAAAGGCATTAACAAAGGAAAAGAGACATTATTTGGCATTTTATTTACAAAATAAAGTAAAATAGGACAAAAGGGAGATGAAAGGTCACAAGTTTGCATGAGAGGAAAATTGAAGGAAAAATAGAGGAAATAGAAAATAGAGGCCTCAATAATAAAAAGGCAACTGAGAATCAATTGATAGCTTTTGCTCATTATTTGATCATGTTCAACAAAGGAAAGAGAACGATAACTTGGAGAAAGGAAGAAAAATGAAGGAAAAGGAAGGATAAGGAGAGCAAATGATAAGAAAGGAAAGTTGGATCAAGCAACTTTAACAGGAGGATTTGCAGATAGCATGTTGCATGTGTGATTTACTAGATGGTTTGTAAATACATGGTACATGCATTTGTGTATTTGGTTCTTAAGATGTCATTGGCATGGATTTTTCTGAGTATGATAATGGTTTCAACCTTGCCTTGCCATTTCTAGATAGCCATGGTGTGATGGGATTCTTTTCTCAATTGAGCTTTGGATTTCCATAAGGTTTTGGAACCGGGTGAGGTGGTCTTAGGAAAATTCCAAAGGGTTGGGGGTGGAGGTATTTTAATCTATAGGAATCCTTCGAAACATGGGTGGCGACATGAAAATTCCTCAAGGTATTGATGAATAAACTCCGAGGAATCCAATCTTGTTTTAGGATTAATGATCTCTTGACCGGTTTTTGTGGGATTGCACTAGCCTAAGGTTGGAGGTGAGTTAATCTCCAAGAAGCCCTAATTGTTTATGTCTTGAGATCCCACATTCGTGCTCATAATATGGCACAAGGGTGATTAGCTGAAATAAATAATTGTTTAAGCCCAATCTATGATTGAGTGGTCCATGGAAGTCCCTGACTTGGATGGATTTTGCATAAATTAATAAGAGATATTTTCATATCGTAATCTATGACCACTTGTACTTGTTATTATGGTGATTTGATGGATGTTATTTCATGGTTAATAATTTGGTTATATGTTTTTTATAATCATCGATTTCCAATGTACTCTAGCTATTCCTTGTTCAGGATTTGATAAGTATTTGATGGTTAATGAATGCATGGGCTAACAAGCGTTATTGAAACTATTATGAGAGGGAATTAGAATTTCTTGGTGATTCTCAGATAAGTTTCAAACTACTATGTTTATATATGCATTCACAACCTGTAGATTACATGTTTAGAATATGTTTGATGAAATGATTGTCATGGTTAGGCCTGGTTAGGTCATCCTTGATAAAGTTTGGTATTATTACTCTCTTATAATTCTGGAAAGTCTCAGAAAGTTTTGGGAAGTGGTCTGGAGGCTGGCCTAGAATTTTGGCTCATATCTCAGGACTAGAGGCACGCAACTCAGGATTTTAGGTCCGAATTGCACTCAGGCAGGCTTGTGCATGCAGTTGGAGGGTCACAACCACACTCATGTAGGTTGTGCATGCGGTTGGGGTGTTAAGTCACTGAAAAATAAATTTCCCTAAGGTTTTGGTCACCTAAGGTGGTCCTTTCGCCCATGAGTGTCCTGTAAAACCTATAGGATGTCAGGTTGTGGTCAGTAAGTTTTAGTTGTTATACCCACTTCCATAAGTGAAGCTTGGAGGTTGGGTCATGTCATAGTAACTCTATGTCTCATGTTTACCTTGGTAGATCAGTGAAAGTAGGTAAATGTGGGAAGGGGTGGCTATAATTACTTCAATAAGGGGATAGTGTGGGGGAATATTTTGATGCCACATCTTCAACAAAATATATATTTATGGTTAAGTCAAACATCCATTTACGAACTATATCTCATAATTACGAGAATTATGACAGTGCTACTTCTACCTCAGATCTTGTGAACCAAACCACACCAGATGGTCAAATTCATTTTGATAAACCATCACTAAAAATTATGTCATGCCTGCCTAAGGATTCCCTTCAAAACACTGTGCAAAATCCCAATGCGAAGGATAGTCACAATTATAGTAATGTTGAGGATATATCCCAAGCTCTAGTTGTTATGTATGGATTAGAAGTGTTGAAAAGTTTCGTAACACAATGCAAGGACCTCTTGTCTACTATAAGTGGGGTGGATCCCTTAGACTTAAACATTATGACCTTTGACCCATTATTATGGAAATCGGCCTTCTAGATAATGGTCCATGTTTTTGGACAATGGTTTCAAAGGAGAGTCTTGGATGAGGGGGTATCAACTTGTATAATTTCATGAAAGTATTGGAAATATGTTGGTTCTTTCACCTTATTTTCACCTATACTAGCCTTGAAGGCCTTTGCTAGGCACACTGTGTAGCCTCAAGGGGTGTTTCCAACTTTTCTTATCGAGTTAGGAGGAAAAACGATCTTTGTTTAGGTTGAGGTCATCGATGCACTATTAGATTATAGCCTCCTCCTTGGGTGAAGTTGGTTCTATGATATGAACATTGTCACGTCATCAGTATTTTGTGTCGTGATGTTCCCCCACGAGTGTAAAATAGTCACTATCAACCAATTATATTTTTTCAAGCCCGATCTCTGGTTTCATGATAGTCAATGAGTCCCCTTTGTAGGGGACTCTTCCACTATTGTAAGGAGTATTAGAGTGAGAATTTTTAAAGACTCCTCATTGATGGGCACATTTTCCCTTGTTTCACTAAACCATGTCCATATTCTTCTACAATTAACAGGATCCCTTATGTCACTTGTGAATTCCTTGGATTGCGTGATCCTCGGGTGGTGCCTACAAAAGAAGAATCTCATGCTGGGAAAATGTCACATGTTGTGGAGGTAATAACCTCTTCATTGGTCCCATCACCACTTGATGAAACTTGTAAGAAACTCCACCCTCATATGGAATAAGATCAATATCCTCTACCCACATGGGCCACCACTCCATCACTTTCAATTGAATCCCTTGATATTGAGCTTCCTTCATATTTGAAGGTCATGTATTTAAAAGATAAGCTAAGGGAGACTACGCCTCATGGTGCCTCTACTCTCGTGCATGTGGAATGGATGGATATTGTCACTCAAAATATTGAATTGTGCAAGGGGAAATCTCTTCTACCACCCTTGGACTAAGTCAAGTCAAGGATTTTTAGTGTTGAACTTGCCACTGGATTATCGACTCTAAACACCCTCGTTGATGAATGTATCATACCCTATTTATGTATTGATCATCGCTATCAAGGATCTGTCTTAGCTCATGATACCATTTACCCTTTATTTCCTAGGGTAGTTCCTACTAATGTTATGGTTCTAGGCCCTCCTTGGAATCATCAACCCATTAGGGGAATTTTGAGGTCTAAAATGGTCCTCCTAAGAAAAATCTACAAACAAAATAAAATTTATAAGAACCAATAAGATTCAAGATGATGATGTCAACCATGGGGATGATTCACCATTTTTGGAGTAAAAAAGTAAAAATATTAAAAAATAATAAAATAATAAAACTACTTTTTCAACTCGTATTTTCAACTTATCTTGCTAAGGTTTTACTAAAATTTTAAGCATGAGTACTCATTGGACGAAAAATTTAATTTCTCATCCAAGGAGTACCCATGTTGTATACTTTTGATGTACCCTGCTACATGAAAAATTATAAATACATGAAAAATGAGATTGAAATCACGTTTTTTCATGTATTACTGATTTTTCAGGTAGCAGGGTCCATCAAAAGTATGAAACATGGGTACTCCTTGGATTAGGAATCAAATTCTTCATCCAAAAAGTGTTCCCGCTCGAAATTTAAGTAAACCCATAGGGAGAAGTTGAAAATACAAGTTGAAAAAATAGTTTTTTTATTTTTTCCATCCAAAATTTGATGATGTAATCTAATCTTATTTGATTATTTCCACTATTATTTTATAATTTCCTTATGAGGCCCATTTTAGACCTCAAAACTCCCCTAATTCTTTAGGAACTTGGAAGTTTCACTAGATGTGGCATGGCCCCATGATGGTGTACCATATGTTTCCCACAACCACACATGAGTTCATACATTCGAATCCTCGGTCTGTGCTTTATAATGGGCATTACATTGCATAACCTATAAAACAATGTCAATTTTTTTTCATATGTATATATTACTAAAAAAAGACAAACAAAAAACATTTTTATCTTCTTTCAGTACTACTCTAAGGTATATCCCTAAAGTTGACATATATGACTAGGATTCACTGACCTTATCATTACATTTTTGTCCTTTTACATCCCTGTTTCAGTTTCCTTAGGGTCCAAACAATCAAATTGTGATATTAACCACTCTTTCCTACATGTCGTAGCTTATAATGTAGAGCCTACCCTCCACACGCACTCTATATTAGCACTCAATTTCCATTTCGGTGTCCATGCCACAATTATTCATAGGTTCAGGGATCCTCTTTACTACCTTCCCTGACATTGAATTTGCACCTCGTGCCTCTCTTTGTATAAATTTTTTATATATCATACTATATGGGGCCTCCAAATTTTTTCTCATGTTTGCTTTGGTCACCTATGCTCACGGTTCTCAATGTCTTTCAATATGTTTTTATACAAATTCTTACGTCATTTTTCTTGCCAGATTTGTAGCCATGCTCGACCTCTTGGCTTTGCATTATCCTTACTTCCATCTTGAAACCTTCCATCCCTTTTCAGAGAGACTACCATGATGAGTGGATTTCAATTTCCAAACACTTCTTCATTGTTTCCTACTTTAATTAGGCTATTTCTATCATTATCCCTCAGAACAAGATGCATATGATCATACTACTAGTCTCTTTGGAATAATCTTCATTTTGGCCTTGTTTCCATGCTCATTAAACAATGAAAATACTGAGATCATTTTGTTATATTTTTTTCTCATTAAATATATATGAAAAAGGCCGAGTCAATTTTGGTCTTCTTTTCATGAATCGTTAAACCCATGAAAATCCCAAGCTTCTTTTGCTACCATATTTTCATGCTTGTAAGACATATATGAAAATGTTGACTTCTTTCTGTGTTTTCTTACTCATTAGTAAAATTGAAAGTCGGCGAGTAATATTTTCCATTTTCAAAATGTTTAATCCATGAGAAGTTCACGAGTGTACTTTTATCTCTTTTTCGGCCTTGGTATAAACTTCACAAAAAGGGAACCTATTGAGCTCACTTTTCTTCTCTTTTGTGCTCATCAAATTATGAAGGGGACAATATACAAAAAGGGGTTGGAATATTTATCACTATCACGTCTTTGTATTGGAAGTAATATGTCGCCCTTGAACTGGGCACATGTTTGAGTCATAATACTACAATTTGGTTTTTCCAGACTTTTGAACTCATTTTCATTTTGACAAACACCCTTAAATTTTTTTCCTACATCCAAATTTTGGAGCCTCTTTGTGGTCATGCCATATTTCATTTTAGGCCATTTAGGTTGTTTTTGGTCATGTTTATCAAGTGTTCGATTCTTCCTTTAAGAATTATAAGTGTCAAAGTGACCTGCTTTTACAAGATTATGTTATGATGCCCAAATAAAAAACTTCTTCTAAGAAACCATAATAGTCAATGTGTATCCTTGCAAGTTAAGCATTACACATTCCTTGATGACAGTGACTATGCAATGTCTAATGACAGCGATTGTGGAGTCTCTAGAGATTGTCAGTGCACAATCCTTGTGGAAAGTTCTTGCATAGTCCTTGATGCTAGTGCTTGCACAATTCATAGGAACATAGACTACTCAATCCTTATGGATGGTAACAATGTAAGGGAATCCTTTACATATGGTGGTTTCACACTCTTTACTGGCACTGAGAATGCATTTCTTCAAGTTAGTTAATGTCTCCTAGTTTCCCAACATGCACTAAGCACACTTACTAATCTTAACCCTAATTTCATATAAATAGTCATGTCCAAAGATCATCCCTATATTAATCTTTTTATTTTGAGCTCTATATTGTTGGGGTATAAGGAACATTCTCTCAATCATGGTTGTAAATTCTCTATCTTCTGGGTGGGTTTCTCAACTGTCACTTTTTCTTTTGCAAGTGTCACTTTTTATTTATTTTTCCCGTACATGTCATTTTTGCTTTCCCTATCTTCGCAAGTGTCACTTTTTCCTACTTTCATTATTTCATGTGTCACTTTTCATGGATCACTTTCACTCTTGAATGTGTTAATTTTGCTTATTTTCACACATCTTAAAAGCACCATGGCACACTTTGTACAAGAAAATCCAACACACTATGTTTCACTTGTTGATTCTATTTACTTTTGGAACATGTGTTGGAGACATTTTTATTGCATAACGCACCTTTTAGTTTCAATTGACACTTGTGTTGTAAAGGAACATATTAAGTGTCAGACTTGGAGATAAGTGT
Organism: Pinus albicaulis; assembly: GCA_034641835.2. Taxonomy (NCBI): domain Eukaryota; kingdom Viridiplantae; phylum Streptophyta; class Pinopsida; order Pinales; family Pinaceae; genus Pinus; species Pinus albicaulis. The sequence goes on from CM076584.1 coordinate 635,010,257, forward strand.
TTCTTTACTATCATTTCACTGTACTATTGTTGGTTTTGGGAGTTCCGTGTCTTCTTATCACGTGCTTGTGTGTATATGTTTGTGTGATCATGTTCGAGATTTTTTATATGCTCTTACTATCTTGTCTCAATGATCTCACTCTTCGTCAATTTTGGAGTCCTATGTCCTAAAATATTTCATAAGTCACAATCACACTCAACCTTTTAGTAAAGTGATGAGTGCATTGCATGTTACTAAGCCTGAGTGATGAGACCTTTACAACTTAGACGAATGCATTGTTCCCATTTAAGGACAACGTCCTCCAATTGTACATTGATCAACCTTAGAGTATAGACCCTGAACCTTGTTGATTACATTTTCCCACTGTGTAGACCTTAATCCATCATGCATTGTAGTACACATTACATAGTTAGAGTGGACAATGGGGTAATAATTGTACCTTCGCAGTGCTAAGATACACCATCCACTGAGCCTCCTCTTCAACCACAACACACTATGCAATTATAGTGCCCAAGTCTTCCACCCTTGTCTCATGTAGTTCTCAACTATGTAATGCCTTGTGCAACCTTGCTCTCATTGAAAATTGCGTAGTCTTAGTGGATAATAGGGATATCCTTTATCCATTGCAAGGCTCAACTAATTAATACATGGATCCTATCCCTCAAGCATTGCACATTGCATAATGACAGTGATTAAGCTTGCTATCCTTGCCACCTGGACTTTCCCAATGCAAAATTCATGTCTTCTCTCTCCCTTGACATTGTGCATATGCAATCACAGTGTCCACTTTCCACTTCCAACATCATTAACAAGTGGTACTAGAAGGAGGGCCAAATGACAATATGAGCCCGTTAAGTCTATTTTTAATCTCTTATCTTGAATGGCTTCTTCCCAAATCATAATCTCGAGATGTTTTTCAAGCTAATCGATCAATCCTATAATCCCCACATAGATCATTAATAACTTGTCACATCTCAAGTTTTATGAGAATGGTCCAACAACCATGCTAGGGTATATGCTTTTATTCATTCAATTTTTCCTTCCTAATGTAATACATTGTAATGATTCTCAGGCTAAATTGTTTACCCTCACACTTGAAGGTCATGTTACACATTGGTGTCATACTTTACCAACTGCTTCTATTCATTCATTTGAGCAACTTGTTAAGGAGATTCATGAAACTTTTGATAGGAATGATTATAAATATGTATATAAAAGAATCAATTAGCTTATAATGAAACCCAATGAATCATTGGAGGATTTTATTGATTGATTTATTCACCTTTGCTATGAATTTTATGAAGAAGATGTGAATTTGTATTTCATGAGTGAAAAGTTTCAGCATTTGGTTCTAGTCTCTTTGAAAAAATTTGCATCATATTCTCATGATTATTTTTCTCTTCCAAGTTTTCTCGATCATGAGGCACCTCCATTCTTAGATGAGGAATTTTTTATTCCTTTTATTCCTTTCCCTCCTCCTTTCTCATTACCAAAAAAAGAGGTTAATCATGCTGAGGTTGGAGTTGCAAAATATAAAAATGAAATTGCTGATCCATTCCTGCCACACTCATCTTTTTCATCAACTAGTTTCCATTCAAAAAAAATTGTAGGTTCTCATGATTCCATTGAATATAATCCCTTGAATCTTCAAGATAACACTAGGACGCATAATTTAGTCTTGATTATTATTGAATTGAAAGTAGTGTTTATTCAAGGGATGCTTGTCATCCTATATCATTTACACCTCATAACTCCCTGTACGTTGACTCTCTTAATCAATATGCTCCACCAATTATTGCTCTAAATACTTACGATTTTCAATTTACTGGATCACATGGTGATCATGTACAAGGTGGATATATCTCATAGGTAGAGGAGAAAAATATTTAAGACACTTTCCATAGTTCTTACCTTTCTCAGATTCCTCGATGTCAAAATGATGATTAATCATCTTGCGATCTTGATAAAAAATAAAATGATCTAAAAATCCTTACTCAAGTTGAAACCTTGGATAACCATCACCTCGATATTAATGTTTCCACTGATATAAGTGATTAGGTGAGCATGTCCAAGCTATAAAAAATGCTCAAAAATGGAAATTCTCAGAATTGGTTGCAACTTGAACAACTAAAAAGGCCACGTCGCTGCGATTCTAGCACCATGAACGAGACTCAAATCCTACATCGTATGTGAAAGTTATGCAGGTTTGAAGTCTCAAGTAACCTTCAAAAATCAGTTGACCAAAGTTTACTTTTCAACTTTGGAAAAATTAAAAAAGAGAATATTCTTTAGAATATTCCAAAGAATATTCCCTTGGAATATTCCCTACGGGCTTATCAAAATCCACCAGGTGGCATATTTTTATTCTTTCATGGATTGAATTTTGAGAATGGAGTCCAATCAGCAGGTGCCACATGGTAAGCCTGGAGGCCGCCACGTGGCCCCAGGCCGGAGTTGGAAGGTCTACCAAAATTTTTGTTACTCTATAGGAGTTGAACCGCGGACCTCCCCATGAACAACACAACGCCTAACCAATTCCTCTACACCATGGTACTTAACATAACAAGATAAAAAGTTCTATTTAAGTTTTGAAATGAAAATTGTTGGCAGGAGGAAGGGCTAGCCCCCATGTATATCTGACCATATGTTCAAGCCCCAAAACTAGGCGGTAAGGGAACCAACAGATGACAATTTAATTACCTGCAGCAGGAACCAAGACCATGTGACCAACGTAAGTGACATTTTATGCCACAGTTTATTGTTTCGTTGGCGGATTAGAAGGTGGTTAGTTAATCGTTCAATGTGGCCAGCATGACATCTAACATTTAATATGACAGTTACAATAAAAGCCAACTCTGACATTTTCGATGGTGAGTCATGTGACCACCCCGAACTACAAATTTAATGCCAGTTAAACCGTCTGCCAGATTTGGAGCAGAGTCCGCTAATTTCAGAGAGGTTTCCATTTTAACGCTCCTAACTAGAGTTCTCCCACATTTGGTGGGGTTTTCAAGTGACATTGGGTAGTTTTCTTTGGGAGGTCATAACTTCCTCAATATTGAACCAATTTGGATGAAATTTTAGTCAATTTTGGCTATTCTGAGCATTCTGGAGAGTTTGGGATAGGTTGTAGAGTGAAAAGAGGTGTTCTTCATCCACTTTTACTTTAGGGAAGCTTGGAGAGCCATTATGGCCATTAGGGAAATGGAGATGTATTGGGCTATACTTCACTATTTAAGGTGAAACAAAAGCCATTTTTGCTTATTTTTGTCTTCTGAAGTCAATTTCATAGCTGGTTTTGCTTTTTTAGGCATATTTTTCATTGTGTAACTATTTTGAGTAACTTAATAGAGCAAGGACATGCCATTGGGAGACTTGGACCCAACAAATGTAGCCTAGGAGGGGTGGACTGCCTCATCATGTTGTTGTGTTATGTTATGGTGAAATTTTTCTGCTGTGTATTTCTAATTTAAGATGTTAAACAGTAATTTTAATTAACATTCCCTCACACATAAACTCAAAAACAATTACCAAAAATGTTAAGCCCCTATATTAATAGTGTAGTCCCTTATTATGTTAGTCTGATCCCCCTTATCGTTATTGCTGTACCCCTGGAACCCCCATTTTGTTATTATTGTGCCCTTAAATTATTATTGTTAGGTCGGCTAGGATTACATTGTGGCCCATGAGGATTACATTATGGCCCCATGGACTCCTATATATAGAAAGGAGGTTTTGTAAATTGTATCATCGAAGAATTGTTCATTTATGTAATGTATTGGAGGTTGCCCCCTCGAAGTGGCTCATTTCTAAGGCGTTTATATCTCTTTTCTTCTCTTTTGGAGCTGGTTACACAACATTTGGTATCGGAGCTTTGGATTCTAGGGTTTCGCTGCTCCAAACAGGTCATCGTGGAATTTTCGCTATAACGTTTTTTCTACGAAGTTTCAGAAGCTGAAATTTTTAGGGTGCGAAGCTGAAATCCTGAGGAATATTTTCTAAAACATTCAGAGCCTGGTTCGCAATATTTTCGGAGATATGATCTGTGGAAGTTAGGTCTTTTTTCAGGCTCCTAAACAGGTCATCGTGGAATTTTCGCTATAAATTTTTTTCTACGAAGGTTCATAATCTGAAATTCGTATGGTGCGAAGCTGAAATCCTGAGGACATTTTTCAAAAAATTTCAGAGCTTGGTTCGCAATATTTTTGGAGATATGATCTATGGAAGGTAGTGCTTTTTCAGGCTCCTGAATTTCATCTAAAAGAGGTGATCGTGGGAAAAGTTCAATAACTCTCTCTCTGGGCAGAGGATTTGAGTGCCATAAAAAGTGGTCGCAAGTACACAGACTGTAGTTTTGTGGCTATCAATTTCAGAAACAAAGGACAAAACAGTGACACGTGGCAAGTCGTACAATTTCGCTCTATTGAACCAGTCCATAATTAAGTCATTGCGGGATATTGGACACAACTTTGTCTTGGAGAATCCAAATCAGGTCAGACCTATGGCATTTGAAATATAATTCAGAGGGATACGTTGGTGCCGAAATTCAAATGTTGAAGTTTTTCAATCACAGAGATAATCCAATTTCAATATCAAGCTCCTCAAAAGCAAGAAAAAGGTGTGTATTTTTTTTCCGAATTGCATAAGTCTTGTTTGAAGAATCAAGTTGAATTGATTCCAAGGGAATATTGAAGAATTTTTGTCAGTAATGGGTTCTATTATGCCTCCAAAAAATAATTCCACACCCATTAAGCCCTCAGAAAGCTATACTATGACGCATGAGGAGGAAGAATTGCAATATGAGATATCAAAATTACGGTACCAAGTGCAACAAATTTCGATCTTACGAAGAGCAACTGAAGATGACATAGATGGTTTAAAAGCAAAAATGGAGGCTATTTTGGATGGTTGGAAGGATCAAATAAAATCTATTATGGATGATAAAGTAGTGGAATATCACAATGAGCATCAACAACAAGTTCTCCACCTCTCAAAGGATAACCTAACTTTGGTGCAAAATCAAATGAAACAACCAGAAGATCAACATCACATCGAAAGAAGTTCTGAAGCAGTCACAGAAACAAGATCTCGAAAAGTAAAATCAATTTCAAATTATCTCAGCAAGTGGAAGAACTTTCCTGTATAAGATTCCACATGGGAGGATGAGAATTTTATACGGAAGCATCAAGAAATAATCAAGCGTTGAGGACAACACTTGTTTGAAGGAGAGGGGCATGTTAAGCCCCTATATTAATAGTGTAGTCCCTTATTATGTTAGTCTAATCCCCCTTATCGTTATTGTTGTACCCCTGGAACCCCCATTTTGTTATTATTGTGCCCTTAAATTATTATTGTTAGGTCGGCTAGGATTACATTGTGGCCCATGAGGATTACATTATGGCCCCATGGACTCCTATATATAGAAAGGAGGTTTTGTAAATTGTATCATTGAAGAATTTTTCATTTATGTAATGTATTGGAGGTTGCCCCCTCGAAGTGGCTCATTTCTAAGGCGTTTATATCTCTTTTCTTCTCTTTTTGGAGCTGGTTACACAACAAAAAACACTTTGTTTAAATTGCAAGACATGGAGAACACTTTGCACACTTAATTAAATGAAAATTGATACTTTGCATAGCATTACAAATAGTTCCATTTTCAGATCAGTTGGTATCAGAGCTAGAGTTTTACTCTGCATTTTTTTTGTGCAAAGATATAGTTGATTGTTTGCAAGTTTTTGATGCTTAATAGGCTTAAACTCAAAAGAGGGGAAGGACAATTGGTTAGAGCACAAGTTAATCCTCAACCAAGGAGGGCCAGAGAGCCATTGCCTCAATCATCTATTACACCCGCAAGAGTTACTGAAGAAGCCTCAAGCATGACTTCAAGAGAAGGAGAAGCTCCTGAAGACATTGATCCCAAAGAATAAGAACGGGTATTTCGAAAGGCTTTCCTAGACATGATAGAGATGTTGAGGATAATCTACCAAGAAAGGAATGATAGGCTTTTTGGAGAAGGGTATAAACATCAAAAAGAAGGAGAGGGTTATTTAGGAGGAAAGAAAAGTGATGATAAGTCAAAGAAAGGACATGGAGGAAATGGTTATCCACCATCCCCATCTTCATCCTCTTCCTCTACATCGTCATCCTCTACTTCGGTGAATCAATATCACAAGTCTAAAATCACTGGTAAAAGTCCATTTTTAAAGCTTGATGTTAAATTTGAGTTGCCTATGTTTAATGGTGAAGTCAATGCAGAGAAACTTGACAATTGGATAAGACAGTTAGAAGTTTACTTGAGGATACAAAACCTTCATGAAGACGACACCAAGATTCAGTTAGCCTCTTTTAGGATGGAAGGAGAAACATTGGTATGGTGGAAGGCCAAGACCAAGGATGAAATTAAAAAACATGTTAAGATCAATTTATCATGGGCTGAATTTATTTCCGTAATTAAGCAACAATTTTATCCATTAGCTCATTTACAAAAGGCTATCATGAATTGCCAAAGTTTTAGAAAACTTAAGGGACAAAGTGCTCAAGATTACATTTAAGAGTTTAGAAGAAGGGCTATGTTGTTAGGAATTGAATTTCATAGTCAAGATACTTTGCTGAAATATATAGGTGGTTTACACAATTATCTTATACATACTATCCTTATGTTCAATCCTACTAGTCTAGATGAAGTTTGTGTGCAAGCCACGCATTTAGAGGCTAGAGGTAAACAATCTTTTGATGGGAGTATGGATAGTGAATTTAAAGGAAAAGGGAGGAAAAGAAATGAAAAGTCTAGAAAAGAAAAAGGAAAGTTATTTTGTAAAAATTGTTTCAAAACAAGCCATGATGAAGACCATTGCTGGAAACTTCATCCGTAGCTGAAACCAAAAACATTGAAAAACAAAGATAAGGCCAAAGAAAAGGGCAAAACGGTTGCAATTGTTGAACAAGACTTAGGGTCTGAATCATGTGATGAAACTAAAAGCATAGCCATGGTACTAAGGAACATAAAGGGAAAAGAGATTGTAAAGGAAACAAATCCCAGTTCTAGCACTTTAAACTCTCACATAGAAGCTCCAAATGAAGAGAGGAGGATAGAGTTGTTTCATGTGAGGATAATCTCAAAAAACACAAAGATATACACACTATTTGACAGTGGGTCAAAAACGAATCTCATCTCAAAATACTTAGTCAAGAAGATGAAACTTGAGAGCATTCCACATCCAAAGCCATATCCACTTGGATGGATTTGCAAGGATGCTAATTTACAAGTCTCAAGAAAGTGCATGTTGCGCTTCGCCATAACAACTCATTATGTTGATTTGGTTGAACTAGATGTGGTACCGCTTGACATTACAGGTGTGGTGTTGGGTAGTCCATATTTATATGACATAAAATCGATCTTCCATCGCCATGAGAACAAGTATCATCTGTTCAAGGATGAAAAGGAGTTTATTGTGAGAGCACATTGGAAGAAGCTAGAATCTTCTTTAGTCAATGCAGGGCAATTGAAAAGGCTTGTCAATGCAAGTCAAAATCTGACTTTGTTGATGGTTAAGAAAAAATATTTTTTACATAATACTTTTCATATTATAGCTGATATAAATGATGATATGTTTCAGTCTGAAAGCATGTCATCTTTGGAAGATGACAAGATGTTGCAGAAAGTGCCTTTGGTGTCATTCGGTGCAAAGAAAAAAGTGTCGGTCCAAAGTGGTGCAAGAATCCAAGAAAGGGAAAAGCATGCAAGCAAAGAGGACACAAAGTTCAACATGGATCAATGCTGGTTTCAGAATGGCAGGTTGGTATGGCGAGAAAACTTGGTCAAGATTCGACACAAGTACATGGCTCATTTGGCAAAAATTCGTCATGAGGATAGTTGGCAAGGTGAATCTTATTTTTAGTTTCCTTTGAAGGTAGACCGTTGTAGGAACAGTATGTATTCTGCAAATTTCAGTTGTTGTTCTACAAATTTCAAAAATTTGTATCATGACACAGTAAAATTTAGCAACATTCGGTCAACAGATTCGAGGAAGAATTTATCTTTTTATGAGAAGCTCAATTTGATGAAGTCAGGAAGATTTCAGTGGTTCAAGGTTGGAAGAGTGGAGAATCAGTTTCCTCATCTTAGGTTTCTGTAATTCAGAGAGCTTTTGGGGTCCAAATGCTTCCCATTTGGGAGGTGTAATCAGGTGATCATCTCCAAGTTATAAAAAATGCTCAAAAATGGAAATGCTCAGAATTGGTTGCAACCTGAACAACCAGAAAGGCCCTGTCGTTGCGATTGTAGTGCCGTGAATGGGACTCAAATCCGACGTCGCATGTGAAAGTTATGCAGGTTTGAAGTCTCCAGTAACCTTTAAAAATCAGTTGACCAAAGTTGACTTTTCAATTTTGGAAAAATTAAAAAGAGAATATTCTTTGGAATATTCCAAAGAACATTCCCTTGTAATATTCCCTACGGGCTTATCAGAATCTGCCAAGTGGCATCCTTTTATTTGTTCATGGATTGAATTTTGAGAATGGTGACCAATCAGCGAGTGCCACATGGAAAGCCCAGAGGCTGCCACGTGGCCCCAGGCCAGAGTTGGAAGGTCAACCAAATTTTTTGTTACTCTATAGGAGTCAAACCGCGGACCTCCTTGCAAACAACACAACACCCTAACCCATTCCTCTACACCATGGTACTTAACATAACATGATCAAAAGTTCTATTTATGTTTTGAAATGAAATGGTCGGTGGGAGGAAGGGCTAACCTTTAAGGGCTAGCCCCCATGTATATCTGACCATATGTTCAAGCCCCAGAACCAAGCAGTAAGGGAACCAACGGATAATATTTTAATTACCCGCAATAGGAACCAAGACCATGTGACCAGCGTAAGTGACATTTTATGCCATGGTTTATTGTTTCAGTGGCAGATTGGAAGGTGGTTATTTAACCGTTCAATGTGGCAAGCACGACATCTAACATTTAATATGACAGCTACAATAAATGGCAGCTCCGAAATTTTCGGTGGTGAGTCATGTGACCACCTCGAACTATAAATTTAATGCCAGTTAAATCGTCCACCAAATTTGGAGCAAACTCCACTAATTTCAGAGAAGTTTCCATTTTAGCACTCCTAACTGGAGTTCTCCCACATTTGGTGGGGTTTTCAAGTGACATTAGGCAGTTTTCTTTGGGAGGTCATAGCGTCCTCAATATTGAACCAATTTGGATGAAATTTTAGTCAATTTTGGCTATTCTGAGCATTCTAGAGAGTTTGGGATAGGTTGAAGAGTGAAAAAAGGTGTTCTTCAGTCAATTTTTCTTTAGGGAAGCTTGGAGAGCCATCAGGGCCATCAGGGAAACAGAGCTATATTGGGCTATACTTCACTCTTTAAGGTGAAACAAAAGCCATTTTTAGCTTATTTCTGTCTTCTTAAGTCAATTTCACAACAGGTTTTTCCTGTTTAGGCATATTTTTCATTATATAACCATTTTGAGAAACTTAATAGAGCAAGGACATCCCCATTGGGAGCCCTGGACCCGTCAGATGTAGCCCAGAAGGGGTGAATTGCCTCATCATGTTGTTGTGTTATGTTATGGTGAGGTTTTTCTGATTTAAGATGTTAAATAGTAATTTTAATTAACATTCCCTCAGACATAAACTCAGAAATAGTTACCAAAAACACTTTGTTTAAATTGCAAGACATGGAGAACACTTTGCACACTTAATTAAATGAAAATGGATACTTTGCATAGCATTACAAATAGTTCCATTTTCAGATCAATAAGAAGTGTTGATATCCCAAGAACATTGGATGATCTATTACATCTTCAAGTAGAAATGGATTTGCAAGGCTTCGATCTAATTGTTGAGTAGACTTTTCATAGTTTGAAAACTCCAGTTTTGTATTGGGATAGTATTTCAGTTTAGTCTGTTCTCCAAATTCCTATGATCTATACATCATATGATACCAAAACAGAAGAAATAGTTTATCGGGTATTTGAAGCCTTAATGTATCCTGATGAAGAAGAGAAATGCCAATCCCAAAATAACATTGGTATGCAATTATCTGACTATTTTGCTGATGAAAGTTACGCTGATTCAATTATTCTTCAAATTCCCCATGATATGATATTGCATACAACTCTGTTATATCACTAAGGAATTATCCTTGATGATAATGGACGTTCTAATGATCTTATGGAGCATAAAATTCATAATTATCCATTATTGTTGCAAACTACTATGAGTATGAAAAATTTAGATTTTGTTTCCATTGATGTATTCCCTCCTCAGTATTCTCATATTTTTTCACCTGTAGCACACTATTCATTGTAATCGGATGTGTTTTATGAGCCGAAAATGACAATTATTTCTTTCAATCCTTTAGTTCTTTACCTTGCTAGACTTGACTACAATCAGGTACAAGATGGCGTGGTTTCACAATTAGAAGATGAAAATATTGATTATGATATTCTTGATTTGTTTATTTGCAAATATTTCTTAGATAAAGAAGATGTTACAGATGTTCAAGGAACCCCCCTAAATTATTCATCTATATTATTTATCTGTGAAGAGTCCCATCTGATAAATCTTAAATCTGATCAAGTCAGTGGCATTAATAATGTTTTCAACAATACATTTCTCGATAACAATGCATATATACAAGTATATCTTTCTAAGCCACTCAAATTTGGTGATCTATGTCTGGTTCTCATAGTCTTGATAAAGTGTATAGGAGAGATTGATTTATGCTTTATTTTCTTGATCTTTCTCATAATATGGATCCAATAACTGAAGACATAACTTTGCACAAATTTCAATCTTTTGGAGCTGGTTGTTTTTATAATCCAATTACTGATTGGTTAGAAGAATCATATATGGCAAGTTTAGTTGCTAATAATAAGTTCCAACGCTATCTTTTTCTTAACGCATATGGATGTATGTTTGAGAATTCTCTTCAAGGTATTCATTTTATCATCCTATATATTGTGATAAGTCTTCAAGTTGGATAGATCAAGGTTTCAAATCACAACTTTATGCTTGCAACCTTGTCCTTCATCCTACATACAAGTAATATAGGTAAACATATTTATTTATGTATATTGTTATATTTGGATATTAACTATTCATATATTTCATATTACTAGTCGAGAGAAAATTTTGTGATTGCATTGGAAATTTCACTTCACTTAGCCTTGAACCTATACCTATTTAGGTTAGGTTAAGGCTTAGGTGCATTTTAGTGTTCCTTTTGCATCACACCATATTTGCATTCTACTTTTCATTATTATTATTATGTACATTTGCTCAGTTTTCTTGTTTTTTGTCTTGCTTGTCAGGTTCTATCTCTTTTCGTTTCTCTTTTTTTAACGAGACCATGTATGAAATCCATCCTATTGGGATCTATGGTAATGTGTTAAAATTCGAAAGGGAAACTGTGACAACTAGAAATTCTTGGCTTATCTTTGTTCTACTTCTTTTTTTGAGCCTAAATATATTTTAAGGTTAATGATGCATGCATGGAAAATATGTTCATCTTCAATGAAAATAATTAGTGGATGTATGATGCTCATATATATAATAGGATCCTCATTCCTTGTATGGGCTTTTATTTTTATTTTTTTAACATGTCATCTTACTCGAGTAGAGAAGGGAAAGAAGAGAAAAACTTAATAAAGAATATTGATTTTAGAGAAGTATATATAAGAGTCTCTGGAAAACAAGGAATAACCTCTTCTACTCATAAAATAAGTACGGATCTCTCTTCCACCCTTGGAGAAATAAATGTTGATTAAATTCCAATAACCATAAAATAATAAAGTAAATGAAGGGTGGAATAAGAAAAATGATTCTTGCGTAAAGAGGTGAAGCAAGAAACTTCACTGGGGTACTGAACAAGCTCGCTGGTAGTGATGCAATGCTTGTGACTCCTAGAAGTGACTCCTCTAAGGCACTGAACATGCTTGCTAGAAATGGAGCAACACCAAATATGATATTAAAACTATGAACATAATAAAATCACAAAACTCATATACTCTTACTCCCTAATCAAAACAATTGAAGTTTGACAAGTCTCGTGAAACATGTTAAGTCGAAAACATGAATAGAAGAGACTGCACTTGTAACTGATATAATAAAGGAATCTAGGGTGATCAAAAGGATGAGATAATACTTCTAGAAGTATAGAACTCATGCTTGATGTTAGACCTAAATAGAGAAGCTGGTGTTCTTCTAATGTGTTTCCAAGTGTTGTTTTTGTGACAAACACCCTCTAGAATTTTTCCTACATCCAAATTTTGGAGACTCCTTATGGTCATCACATCTTCCATTTTAAGCCATTAAGGCCATGCTCAGTCATATTTCCCAATTTTTCAAATCTTCCTTTAATAATTGTAAGTGTCGAAACAATTTACTTTCACATGCTTATCTTGTGATGCCCGACTAGGAAAATTCTTCTATGAAATCCTAGTAGTCAATGTGTATCCTTGGAAGTCAAGAATTGAAAAATCCTTGATGACGATGTCTAAATAGTGCCTAATGACAATGACTATGTAGTCCCTAGAGATAGTGACTGCAAAATCCTTGTTTATAGTGCTTTCATAATCCTTGATGCCAGTGCTTATGCACTTCCTAGGGACACAAAATGCTCAATCCTAATGGAAAATGACAGTGTAAGGGCATCCTTTGTATATTATGGTTGCAAACTTGTTGAAATTGAGAATGAATTTATTCAAGTTAGTCAATTCATTGTTGGCTCCTAGTTTCCCTACATGCATTAAGTGCACTCACCAATATTAACCGTAATTGCATGTCTTCTCTCCCTTTATAAAGAGTCTAGTCTAGATCTCATCCTTATATTCATCTTTCTCTTTTGAGCTCTGTACTATCTAGGTATAAGGAGCATTCTCTCACTCATGGTTGTAAATAATATATCTTCTATTTGAGTTTCTTAACTTCTGTTTTCTCTTTCTTTTTCCTTGACATGTTCATTTTTAATTTCCCTATCTTTTGAAAGTGTCGCTTTTTCCTTCTTTCATTCTTGCATGTGTCACCTTTTCTTGTTTTTAGACATATTAAAAGCACTATGTCATACATTATAAAGGAAATTCTAGCACAGTATGTTGCACCATTTGATCCTATTTATCATTGGAGCATGTGATGGACACATTCTTATGGCATAATGCACCTTTTGGTTTTAGTTGACACTTGTGTTGTAAAGGTACATCTTAAATGTCATACTTGGAGATAAGTGTTGCTTTACTATCATTTGATTGTATGCTTGTTAGTTTTGAAAACTATGTGTCTTGTTTTCATGTGCTTGGGTGTATATGTGTGTGTGATAATGTTTGAGACCTAATATATGCTCTTAATCTCTTATCTCAATGATCTCACAGTTAGTCAATTTTGGAGTCCTCCTCTATCCTCACACCTTACACAAGTCACAAGAACATTCAAACTTCTAGTGAAATGAAAAGAAAAAACTCATAAGCCTTAGTGATGAGACCTTTACCTCTTAGACCTGTGCATTGTTACCATCTTAGGTACAACCTCCTCCAATCACACATTGAGAAAACTCAGAGTACCGTCCTTGAACCTTGTTTCTTACACGTGCCCATTATGCAAAACTTGATCCATCTTGCCTTGCAATGCACATTTTGTAGTCAAAGTGGATAGTGGAGTCAGATGTGTACCTTTGTAGTGCTCAATTGTTCCATCCACTAAGACTCCTCTTTAGCCATTGCACACTGCATAATTACAATGCCCAAGCTTGCCACCCTTGTCTCATGCATTTCTCAACTGCACAATGAATTCACCAAACTTTCCCTTATTGTGCATTGCATAGTCTCAGTGGAAAATAGGGCTATCCTGAAACCGTTGTAGTGCTCAACTGCGCATTACATGGATCCTCTCCCTCAAGCACTGTGCATTGCGTAGTCATAGTTCCTAAGCTTGCTATCCTTGTCCCCTAAAATGCCCAATGTGAAATTCATGTCTTGAATCTCCCTTGCCACTATGAATTTCAAAATCATAGTGTTCAGATCCTCACTCCTTACCTCCTAATTTTGTGCACTATGCCCAAGAAGTCATCTTTCCTCAATCCTTGCACAATGTACTGCCACAATGAACATTTGTACAAGATAAAATAGGTGATTTAGGGACTGATGTTGTCTTGTCATGAGTGAACTTCATTTGCAAGTGCTATCTTTATAACATGGAAATATGATATTCAATGAGGTCATCAATTAGAGGTTACGAGAAGGAAATTTTTGGAGATGAGAAGAAAACTTGCTATCATGTAGGAGTAAATAAATATTTGGCCATGACAAAGATATGGAAACTCATGTTGACTTAGAAGGTTCCAATACTTATCTTGACCCTTTGGAGGGTGAAGACGAAGTGCAAGTCAAATCTATTATGAAGATTTCAAGACATAGAATCAAAGAGAAATTTTTTTATTTGATACATTACAAGGGATTATGTGTCACACTCACCAAATTATGGACCCTCAAAGTGTCCCCACAAAAGTCATATGTTTTCAATGTATTATCACCACCTATTGGTGGAAAGTAATTATGTAATTTTGAAAATAAGAAAATTTAAAAGTGTGGAAGCCCAAGGGTCACACATGGAATATGATGAGTCACTAGGAAGTCCAAGAGTCATGTAGGAGTTAAAAAGTCACATAGGATCTCAAGAGTCCCGAGGGAGGTCAAGAGTCACATGAGAGGTGAATAGTCACCTCATTTTTTATAAATAAACCCCCATAGCTCAAACAAGTGTATTGAGGGACTTTCAACTTGGTTTATGATCTACCTTAGCATAGGAGAGAAGATCATTCTTTGGAAGAGAAAGTTTTGACTTAATGTTCCAGTATTGGGGGTAGTGTTACAACATTGTAATTGTGTATCTTGAAACTTTCACTTAATATATGAAGCTCTCAGAGTCGACACACTTTCATGCATGTATTGTGGATATTGTAAAGAATATTTTTTAAATGTTTGTTGTATATTTTTTATGTTCATACATACTAAATAAAATGAAATTTCTTTTGGCTTTGGTATGCATCTTGTTGAATGTGTGTTGTTAATTTCTTTTATGTTAGTTGTTATCTTGTGAACTATTTTTCAGGTTAATCAATGATTATTTCTATGCCCTTATGTGTCTCTTTTAGGATAACACCATTAATTTTCTTCTAGAGGCTCTCTCTTTATTTCCATTCCATGAGAGTGCCTTATATAAATTACAATTGTATGTGTTATAGTGTCAAATTGATTGTTTCAAAGGTTGTTTGCATACTTTCTTATGTTGTTTATTGTAGCTAAGGAAAACCTTTAAGTTATAGAAGCTAGGCCTATTATCTGGATGCTTCTCTTACTCCAAACAGTGTGAGGGCTAGTTAGGAATTCATATCGCTGAGACCCCCTGTGTTGGTGGAATTCCAACACCATCAACAAAACCATACCTTCATCTTGAGTCAAGTCACTCTGTTGCATGAATTACTATTTCACCCGATTGGTTACCCTTGCAATCCATGGGCTTTGGTGATGCCCCATTTGTGACCATAATGTCTATCGATATTTTTTAGTTTATGCTACCAAGTTCACTATTGTGTCATGTCGTTATATGTTTAAGGTAAGTCTCAATCAAGAGTTGACCATATCAGAGTATCATTATAGATTTTGTGTTAGACATCCATGTGTCATTTTTACATCACTTGTTCATTTTATATCATCAGATACCTTATATTCGAGTTAGTTTTGTGTTGATGATGAAGGATACATCAAGGAACTCCTTTTGTTGATCTCAAAATCTCATCTTCAATACCTTACCCAAGATGTGGAGCTAGAAACATACCAGTACCTTGGAGCTTACAATCATTAGTGGCAAGTTTTCCCATGGTTGGCATTGGATTTTCATAATTAGCCCATATTGACTAATTTTACAAAGTGCTCAACTTTATCTCATTCATTCACTCTGCATAGAATGTGCTAGTACCTTGGGAAACATTTTCATTATTGGTGGTCTCCCTTGCTCTATGTTAGGAAGATACCTGAATGCTTGGTAATTAGACGAATTCCCAACATGCTCGACATCAACTTATTCATTCACATGTAATAAAGCCATACCATCCAGGTGTGTGTCGAAGAAATTGGGGCATTGAAGCCACTTTATTCATGACCATTTCCTCACCCAAGCTATGATTGGATAATATATTATGTTCTTTCAGGGCCACTCACAATAATGTCCAACCATAATGATAGCTAATGTTCCTGATATATACATTGTATCATGACTAGTCCTTGATGACATCAGTCCACAGTATGTTGTGTGGGAATCTATGCTCTGTTCTCTCAGTACCAAGTATGGGTATGCCTACCTTGGGGATGGAATTATATTTGTATATGTCTACAGTTTTGAGTCTTTGTAGGTCTCTTGTCCGCAATCTCTTCCTGTGCCTCTCAGTGGTCTACTTTTTGAAATGTATTTTGGCAATCATATTATCTTCTGACTTCATAAACTAGGGGGCATCTGTTATATCTCAAAAATCAACCCCCTAGGGTCAAGAAGAAAGCCACGTCCTTTTATGAGTAAGACGATCAAGTTGCAACTGGTGAAAGATAAAATTTCAAGTGCTTTTAGGGTTCAATGCTCATGATCAGTTGTAGGACCAAGCTAAACGACCTATCAACACAACCTCCTAGTTTTCATAACCGAAAAAAAATCCCATCAATGCCCTCTTTGCACTAGAGCTCTGAAATAGTGTAGGAATTCGACTAGATAAGCATAGAGTTAGTCTAATTTGAAAAATTTGATTAAAATAAGCATTGTTGATTAAAATGATGATGATTTAGTCTATCTTAATATTTTCCTTGAAATGGACAAGAAAGTATCTAGGTGTAATGAAGGCCAATCATGATCAATATCTATATAAATAAATATCTTCACTATTAAAAGGGAGAATAAAGGAAACTCATGCCAAAATTTTTCTAGTGGTGTGACCATAATAACCTTGTGCAGTGAGCATAGAGGTTAGGGAGTAGATTAAGGACAAAGGCTTGGAGGACTCATCAATGCACTACTATTCTAAGAAGATGATAATGTATATTTTCCCCATTCATATATTATGTTTCTTTGGTTATGTTACTTGGTTTATGTTTTATGTTGCACTAATATTATTTTGGATTAATATTGTGTTGATATATTTCTTAGTGCACAACTAATCTAGGAGGCACAAGAGAAAATATCTGAAGAGAATATCTTCTTAGAGCTAGCATCATCAAACAGAGTTAAGGAGCTAGAATTTAAAGGTATTTATGCTAACTCCTTGAAAATTTGAGTGTGCTTGGGGTTTTCTAGTTTATTTATCCATTTCTTCATTAACACACACACCTTCTGGGAAAAAATTTGTTTCTTTGGGAAAAGCTTAATGAAATTATATTGGTTTATTAATGTAGATGAAATTTCTCTCATAAACAAAAAACAATATAAAAATACTTTTTGGAGATGTAAGAACATATACTAATTTTTATGTTCTAAAATAGAAGACAAAGAGGCGCTATTTATCAAATATTGATGAGAGTTCGTGGTGGCATCGAAGACTAGTACATATGAACTTTGATTAGAATGTCAAATTGGGAAATAAGAATGTTGTTAGAGATCTATTGAAGCTTTCAAAGCCTGAGAATACTATTTGGAATTCCTATCAAATTGGTAAACAAGTATGAGTAACATTCAAGTCAAAGGATAACTAATCTATCATTCCATTGCAACTAGTACATATGGACTTATGTGGTCCTTCAAGAACTTAGACACCTTCAGGTAAACCATATTTCATACATATCATTGATGATTTTAGTAGAATGATACGGGTGACATTTCTTAGAGTAAAATAAGAGGCCTTTGAGAAGTTTAAAGACTTTATGGCCATGGATGAAAATGAGACAGGTTGTAAAATAAAGTGCATAATGTATGATAATGGAGGTGATTTTACTTCAAAATAATTTGATAATTTTGCAAGCAACATGGCATCAAAAGGTATTTTACCGTAGTAGAGACTCCACAACAAAATGGTGTTGAAGAGAGAGCCAATAGATGAGTTCAGTAGTTGGATAGAGCCATTATGGGAGAAATGGAAGTTCAATAAAGACTAAGTTCAATAAAGACTTTGGGCTGAAGCTATTCATACAACAATGGTGATTCGCAACAAAGAACACTTTAGACCAAACAATGATAAAACCCAATACAAACTTTGGTATGGCAGACCTGCAAAAATCAAGCATTTCAAAGTGTTTGGAAGAAAATGTTATATAAAAAGGAAAAAATATAATCTTGGTAAGTTCAATGCAAGGGCTGATGAAATTATTTTTCTTGGATACTTTCAGAATAACAAGGGAATCTATAGATGCTGCAACAAGAATACAAGGATGATAGTTGATTGTACTGATGTTATAATTGAGGAACATATCAATTTTGAAGACAATCATCGAATAAATAATAAATTAAATGTTCTAGTAAACAATGATGAGAAGGATGATGAGAAACTTTCAGATGAAGACATTGAAAAACCCCTCAGTCCAAACTCTAAAGATCTTGCAAGGTAAGTGAAAAGACACCATCTGTTGACCAAATT
This sequence comes from Pinus albicaulis, assembly GCA_034641835.2. NCBI lineage: Eukaryota > Viridiplantae > Streptophyta > Pinopsida > Pinales > Pinaceae > Pinus > Pinus albicaulis. The sequence goes on from CM076584.1 coordinate 635,028,876, forward strand.
GTTGGTGATTTAAATTCATGTGTGCAAACAAGAATGCGATTGTTGAATCCTCCTACACAAGTGAATGTATCTCCGTTATCTATGATGGAACCAAAGGATTTTTATCAAGCTATCCAGGATGATCATTGGTTAAAATCCACACATGAAGAGCTTAATTAGATAAAGAGGAATTTGTCATGGCATCTTGTTCCAAGACCAACAAAAATGAATGTCATTGGCATGAAATGGGTCTATAAGAAAAATTTAATGAAAATGGTGAAGTGGTCAGAAACAAGGCAAGGTTAGTTTGAAAGGTTATTTACAAATTGAAGGTTTTAAATTTGATGAACCTTGTCCTCATGTTGCTCTATTAGAGGCAATTCATATGTTCTTGGCTTTTTCCAGTTTCAATAAATTCAAGATACATCATATGGATGTTGAATCTGCTTTCTTGAATGGAGAGTTGTAAGAAGAAGTCTATATTGAGGAGCCAAATGGTTTTCAACCAATAGATTAGTCTGATTATGTTTTGAGTGAAAAAAGGCCTTGTATGGTCTTAAGAAAGACCTAAGGGCTTGGTATTCCAAGTTGGATAGTTACTTGCTCAAGTGTGGTTTTGAAAGAGGTTCAATTGATAGTAATTTATATGTAAAATCTAATGATGGATAATTATTAGTTGTGCTTATCTATGTTGATAATATTGTTTTTTCCATTGATTCAGTTTGTAGCTAATATGAAGGTTGAATTTGAGATGTTTATGCTTAGAGAAATTTATTATTTCTTTGGTTTACAAATTGCATAATATTCCAAAGCGATATTTATCTCACAAATAAATTATCTCAAGGAAGTTTTGAAGAAAATTGACATGGAGTAATTCTCTTTGGTAAGCACTCGAATGGTTATTGGATGCAAGCTTAGAAATAATTATGAATCACCAGAGGTGGATCAAAATTTGTACAAATCTATTATTGGAAACCTCCTATATTTGATAGCCTCAAGGCCAGAAATCATGTAGGAAGTTGGTATCTTTGGAATATTTTAGGAAGCCCCTAGATAGAGTTCTCATCTATTAGCAAAGGGGATTCTAAAATATGTTTGGACTGTGGACTTTGGTACCCTTGATGTAAATATTTTTCACTAAATATTTTTACTGATGCTGATTGGGAAAGTGATGTAAATGATCAAAAGAGAACTAGCGGGGGTTCTTTATTTCTTGGTGAATGTATTGTTTCATGGTTGAGCAAGAAGCAAGCTTCAATTTCATTATCTTATGCTAAAGCCATCAACATGTCTTAGAAATATTTTTTTCATTCAATGACAGACACATTTCAATCAAGTACCATTTCCTCAAAGAACAAGTTGCAACTCATATTGTCAAGTTGGAGTATGCACCTACAAAAGATCAGGTAGCTAATATATTCACCAAACCACTCCGAAGAGGTAAGATCAAGTATTTAAGGAAAATATTGGGAGTAGTTTCTTTTAACTCTTTCCACTAAATATTCCTAAAGAAAAAAATGCCGTACAAAAAACACTGAACATATCAAGTGAAAGCTTCCAAGTCCACCAGATCAACAAGACAGGGTGAGATTGTTTGTGGGGGGGGGTGGGGGGGGGCATTACTATTATTTTCCATTTATGTTAAAGGGGGATAGGTACTCCAAAGAAGGAGGGGTACAAAAAAGGAAATGGGGAGAATTACACCAAAGAAACAATATAACAAAGGAGAAGAAGCTTCAACAAAGGAGAAGAACACCAAAAAAGAAGTGCATCATGTGGGAGCAAGCCTCACAAGAGAAGAAGAAAGAAAATTAAGAAGTACACTTTGTTTTTTCTTTTATCTTCATGTTTTGTGTTTTTGCCAGATGTTTGTTGTTTTTTTTGTTTGCATAAATTCCAAAGGGGGATATTGTTGAAAATAACTTATCATTGATGGAAAAGGAGAATTTTTTATGGAAAAGAAGATGGTAGAGTTATTTTTGTGTTAAATTTTGGTGTTTTTCCAAATTCAGAAGAACAATGACAGATAAAAGAAGTGTTAAGTTCCAAGAAAGTTTGGTAATGGATGTGTGCCACATGTCCCCTTAACCCGATCGGAGAAATTGTGAAGGGACATCCTTTCCAAAGGTTTAGTGTTAAGGGGGGTTCCATTATGACTGGTATTGGGGAAACAACTGATAAAGTTTCCAACGACTTTGATTAATATTGCAACCCCCTTCCATTTTCCACGAAACCACTAAGGATTTTTCTGTTCAAACCAATGGTACTATTGAGCATAGTTAGAGGTCTGGAGGAACAAAGTAATGTTTGAACTTCGATCCCTGACTTTCGACCTATCTTGGTAATTTTATTTTTATAAGGAAAATGTAGGTTTTAACCCTGTACACAAATTCCCTGCAAATATATATATATATATATATATATATATATATATATATACGGTGGAGAGAAAATATAAATAAACTCAGAGATTCTCTCCTGGAACCCAAAACTGGGAAAATTATATTGATTTTTCATTATATTCCTTTAAATGTTACATTTTATACATGTCCAAGTATTTATAAGACCAATCCATTAACCCTAGATTAGAACATAATTATAGTTCCCTTGACCAGATCTATAAAATACCATGGGAAAAATAATCATGCCCAAAATACCATGTGAAAAAACCATGCACAAAAGCATGGGTGGTTCCACCCACCATCGTTAGGTTAGCCTCCCATCCTTTGCTCTGCATTGAAATTAGAAAATGATTCCTGGGGCGCTACCCCAGACCCTGTGCAGGGGGGCTACTTCCCACCTACAAACCCCTAGTGCGGGGGGGGGGCTACCACCCCCCTATGGTCCCCTCACTTCATCCGATGTAATGTAACAAGACATGGTGCTAGTCATGGAAATAATATAAAACATACACAACAAAAAATTGGTGGAAAAACCAAGTTTCCAGGACTTGGTTTTAAGAGTTGAAATCGTGGATGACAGATGGAAGTTCGTGATTGTAAAACATAAGTAAAGTGGACACAAACATGGATGATGATGTTAGCAATAATGTGGCACCAATTAGGGTGTGACACATGACATGTGCTTTCAGTATATTTAGGTGCCCAAGTGGGCCATATTTGAGTGAGACATCACATAAATGATGTTAGAAAAGTGATGTGACAGTCCCTTGTATTTCGGGCTAGAGGAAGTGTTTGGCGAGATTTTCCAATATAATTAAAATTTGGTGAAAATAAATGAATTTTTACAGGAGTCGGGTCTACAGGCTAGTTGGGCCTCGGGTCAGTTGGAGGCTAGAGATAGCTTGCAATAAGGAAAATAAATTTGACCTCAGACTTCTGACCTACATATAAACTTGCACCAAGTTTTGTGTTTTGTAATGTTATTTATTGTATTTGATTTTTTTGGAAAATCAACCATTTCTTAGGTGAGTCGAAACTCCATGGTAGTCAGTGGTGTATAAAACTTTTAAATAGTTTTGACCTCGATATGCCTACAATCTATGACACAAAATTTGGTGTTTTACACCATGTTAGGTGAAAAACACAAAGCCGATAGAGCGCCAATGTTGGAATATTAAGAATGAAAGAGTTGGAAAGAAAACTAGAGGAATGGAAAAAAAATTGGAGTTATATTTGGCTTTCCAAATTTGGAGATTTTCCAAAATTAGAAGCTCTGCTAAAACTAGTAAAAATACTAGAATTATATATTTGGATAGTTTAACTCAAGTTTTCTTAGAGAGAGAAAAAAAGAATATTCAGAAGACTTAAATACCACATTTATAAGACTTGAAAGAAGTAGGAAAAAATAAAAAATAAATATTTATGGATGATATTTATTTGAACTTAAGTAAAATATCAATAGCTAAAAATTTCAGCTCAAATTTCCTTATAAGTAGAATTGATTTTGCAAGAAGGAAAGTGTTGGTATGTCGTAGTATGTGATGATGGTGTTTTTGTTAGCGATAAGGTATTTATGAAGGTGATGTTATGGTGTTCGAGGTGAGTAGTTGAGGTGAGGAATTAATTTTTTATGTAAGTAAGTGGCCTTCATGATTTCAATTTGAAAATTGTATGAAAGATGAATCAAGGAGGCCAAGCAAGTAGGAGATTGTAAATCAGGGGTTGTATCTCCTTCTAGTAGTGGTTGGTAAATAGTTAGGGGTTGTAGCTCTTTTCAATTATAACTGATAAACTAGGTGTTGAACCCTTAGTAAAACTGAGAGGCGGGGGGGGGGGGGGGGTGAATCAGTTTAATACATTCATGGTCTTTTAAAACTTTCCTTTAAACTTATTTACACCTTCATTTCATGATCAAATTATTATATAATGAAACAAAAAAATTAATATGTGAGCAACAAGTATTAAGCAGATTAAATACAGAACATCAACACATAATCATCATGCACATGGAAAACAGATATAAGTGGAAACCCATAAGGGAGAAAACCACACATTATTATTGTTGTGATGCAAAGGAAAGCTCCAACTTCCTCTCACCACTGATTTTCTGTAGGCTCCAACCTACGGGAGGCTACTACCTCAACGTTTGCAAGCTACAAATTGCAAGGAAGCTCCACCTCCCATCTGTTTTCTGCAGGCTACAACCCACAGGAGGCTGCTACCTCAACCAAATACAACTGGACATCTATCAAGCTACAACTTGAAATGGAAGCACCAAATCCCATGTATTTTCTATAGGCTACAACCCACAAGAGGCTCCTACCTCAATCAACTACAATTGGACATCTATCAAGCTACAAATTGAAATTGAAGCACCAAATCCCATGTATTTTCTGTATGCTACAACCCACAGGAGGCTCCTACCTCAACCAGCTACAATTGGACATCTATCAAGCTACAAATTGATATGGAAGCACCAACTCCCATACTACAATAAAATCATATGTTGATTTACCTAGATATCAGCTCTTTTTTTCTCCTTCTTCACGGTTGCCTTATCAGCCTTCATATCTGCTTCATATCAGCTCCTGATTTGCACATCATCTCTATCTGTCCTCTCTTATTCTTTTACTCTCCAACCTTTTGAAACTTTCTTATATTCTTCTTCTCTCTTCCATTTTACAACTTTCTAATCTATTCTGCACTCTTCCAATCTGCTACATCCTCTCTCTTCCTTCCTCTGTTTTTCTCCTTCTTCATTACTGTCCTTTCAGCCTTCAAATTTTCTTTATATCATCTTTGCATATTCATAGGTTCTCTATCTGAATATTCTTCTTCCACTCTCTAACCTCTTTATGCATATTATAATAACATCGTTTATAGTGATCACCTCATAGCTGTTTGCATTTCATATGGGAATATGAAATGAACAAGCACCACTCTTTCCTTTCCCCACTCATTTCCTCACTCAGCATATTCCAAATGTTACAACAATATGTACTATCATTACAATATCAAATTGGAGTTTTTCTTTGCCTACGGAGACTTGCCTTTGCATCACAAACAATATAAAATTAAATAATACATTTTCAGTTACAATCAATTATTTACTCAACCCATCAGTTTCTTCGCTTTGCTGTGCATTTGTCCTCTTATGATTGTTGTATTTGTGTCTTTCTTGCTTCTGCTGTTATATTCCACCTTTGCTGCATAACTCCCCCTTTTAGCCCGACTCTTCTTCCGCATTCAGCCCCTTCGTTAGCTTTACTGCCATAACACTGTTCTGGCCGAGCTCCTGGTCCTTTGATTTGCGTTCAGATCATTTATTTGTGACCTGTGGGTATGGCCCACATAAAACTCCCTATATACACACGACGGATTACAAATCCGAGCTTTAATCAACATACATACGTTTATTGATCAACATCGCATATATATATATATATATATATATATATATATATATATATATATATATATATATATAGCATGCATACGCTTAGAAATCAATAGCTTAAACTTTATAATATGGCACATATAACATACACGGAAGAAGGGATATTGGGTCCCACAGTGCTTGACCAATCATATCTCATCGTAAATGCTTACCCGCAGGTTTCCCAGTCTACTGTTAGTGATAAATCTTAAACCATGCGATCTGCAATCTGCGCTCATGCACGGTGCTGCCACGTGGACTCCATTCATCGCATCGCATCACTTGATCCTTACCATATCGAAACCAAAACAACATACCTTGCGATATATTTGAAGTTAAACCCTATTTATTGCGGGATGCAATGTTGCGCAAGATCATCACGTGTCCCTCCATTTTGCATCGCAAAATAAATTAACTTGTGGTCACCTTCCTGCTATCCCTTAAGTGTTGTGTTGTGCAGTCGCGCGATTCACCATCCGCCATTGATATTCCCCCAGATCTAACGATCCTCATCTGATAACACTTCGCACTTTATAAGATTTAGTTTTTGGTTATACTCTATTTCTTGCGATCTGCGATGTTGCACCGTCCCAACATGTGTCTTCTCCATTTCTCATTGCAATTACTTTAACTTACCATGTGATACCTTAATGCTAAACTCTTAAATGTTGCGATTTGAGAAATTACTCCTAATGCGATTGGATCTCTGCCATCCATCTCTCGCCTTCACTTTTGCGATCTAATCTTGACCATCTGTTCGCCTCCCTTGGAATTCTTCAAATAATTCTCTACCTTAGTCGATTTTTTGTTTGTTTACACTGTCTCGCTCTGTCACTTCGGTTTCTGCACACTGTTCCTCCTGTACTTATCTTTTTTAATGAATGTCATCCCGAGTTATCACACTCGACATCTACTGATTAAAGCCCTCTCTTTCTCTCGGATTTTTCCTCTCTCTCTTGGGTTAATCATCTTTGTGTAAGATCTTCGGTCCTTGCTGTGTCTGGAAAATCTGAATGCCTTCATCTGTCTCTACCTCTTTGCTGTCTCTTCTCCATTCGTTGCCTTCGCTGTCTCGCCTGCTTCTCTACTGCATCTGTCACTTCTACGGTAATCATTGAATCTTTACTATTTCTGCTTCTTTTTTGCCTTTTCTTCCTTGCTACCTTTGGTGCCTTCTTATCTCCATTCACTGACTCTGCTACATTCATTGCCTCTCTGCTTTTGCTGCTTCTTTGTCTTTGCTATATCTCTGCTGCCTTTGGTGCCTTTTGTTTCCTTTCGGTACCTTATTTGACTTTGTCCTTTCTCTACTTATTTGCCTTACATAATCATGCTAAAGCTTCTCCATGCTACTCCTTTGCCTCTTTGTTGTTTCTCTTTGCTTAGGTTATACTTCTATTGCTGCTCCTTTGCCTCTCTGCTGCAAATTTTTGCACAATGCATGATCTGCTCCTTTTCCTTATAACCATTGCTTCTCATCTCTTTTTCCATCAACGATGATTTTGGTGTTGCTCCTTTCTATACCTTTGCCATCAATGACAATATTTCCAACACTAGGGAGTAGTAGCTTCCTTGTGGTTATTTCCAAATAAATTTGTAACAACAATTAGAGTCTTTCCTTTGTGAAGTAAATTGAAGAAAATTTTGAAGAATCCATGTGTGATATTTGTGTTGATTCTTGTAATGCTCATGTCTTATTTCTATAGTGTTTATTGGTGTCCTAGTATTCTTTACTAGTGAAAAAAAATTGCATAATTCCTATAATATTGATTAATGCCCCCTCTCAATATTATCTTGGTTTCGAACACCTTCAGGTCTCAAACTTAACCAATATGCCAAGAGATCCTTTGGGCCTTAGACGTAACCAATATTCCATTAGTGTATTCGAGCATTAGAAATAACCATAATCACAATTATCGTAGTGTGCCAGTAGTTCCTTCAAGCCTTGAATGTAACCAATATGCCAATTGTTCCTTTGGGAATCATACATAACCAATATGCCAACAGTTCCTTTGGGCCTTAGACATAACCAATATGCCAATGGTTCCTTCGGTCCTGATATGTAACCAATATGCTAACAATGAATTTGTGGACTCACACGTAAACAATATGGAAATAGTGCCTTCTGGCCTCACACATAACCAATATGCTAATAGTTCCTTCGGGCCTGAGGAATAACAATTATTCTAATAGTTCCTTCAGGCCTCAGACACAACTAATATGCCAAAAATGCCTTTGGGTCTTTCTTTCACCTCAAACATACATTATTTTCATTTTATCTCTCCATTATTTACATATAGAAAGATAATTTCACTCAACGTTCGACATTGCTTAGGAACAAAAACAAACACACACACACACACACACACACACACACACACACACACACACACACATGTGTGTGTGTGTGTGTCGGTGTATGTGTGTGTAGGTTCCTCCCTAGGATAAGTTAAGGCCAACATAAATTTGAAAATTCTGGCCGACACAAGTTTCATTTTTGTTACAAAAACCCTCCATATGACCATACTATGTGACCTGAAACATGGGGTCCATAGTCTAACTCATGTTGATGATAGAATGATGTCACCATTGCAACATGATACTCTCTTAGTGGTGCCATATATCACCTAAATTCATCCAATTGGTTTACCAACATTTCCAAATCAGCTTTTTACATTTCACCTTATTTTGTTGTCACATCATAACCATACTATCATGTCCTTATGTCCATTTCATCACTATGTTACCACATCATCACCGTTATTCATCCTTGTGCTCCTGTGTGCCACTGGGTTGCCACCTGTGCATCCATGTCATTTCCATTTCAGTTTTGAGGGTCTATGGGTGCACCTATACTTTCTTGGTGTCACTTCAAGATTTATCCACATGTCCCATCCACGTGGTAGGGAGCTTTAAGTCTTCCAAATATTGTGCAATTTTACAAAAAACCAACTGCTCATCAAGCCAAAGTTCATTTTTGACTGTCGGATCTACCCAAATTTGTGCAAACTTTAACCTATTAAACTTCATGCAAGTTAGGAACCAAGCACTATCAGTTGACCGAGGAAACATAGATCTACTTTGGAAATTTCTTTACCTTTAATGAATTTCGAGTTTGATCCCTTTTTACTCTTTTCCTCCAAAGTGGATTTTCAAACTGATGATCTTCTCATCCTACAAGAGTTTATGAAAGTGTGATATAGCATTTGAAAGTTATAAGAGGGGACTATCTAACCATACCATCTATAGATTCATTTGAACATCATATATTAAACAAAAAATCAATAAACTTTGATCCACTTAATCATCATTTGATGTGATCTTTCAGGTCATCAAATTACCATACTTAACAATCTTCTTCCTTTGAAATACCTTCTTCAAGATAACACTATATTGAAAAGTCTCATACTTTGATGTACCCTCTGACATCAATGACATTGGTTGATATTAATGAAAACATTATGTCCAACTGAAAGGTGATTTGATAACTACAAAAGGATATTATAATAAAGAATATATTAATTTGGTTAATTTAAAAGTTTTTTAAGGGCCTATAATAAGTAGTCGAATATTTTTTGCATAAACATTATAAGTATTTCCTTCCGCATGTCAGGATTTGACTAAATTTCCTCCAAATTAATCACTACCATTTACTCTTAAAGTAAATATGGGTGACCATGAAGAAAGAGAGGAAGACAAACCTAATGATAAAATCTTAAATGATAGACACAATGACAATGGACAACATAATCCAAGAAGAAGATGTATAACATTTCCATTAGATTTTCTTCGAGAAAAATGTCAATTTTCGAATCTTTCAACAAGTTTGCTTCCTAAATTCAATGAAAATGGAATTATGCATCCAAAAAAACATTTGGAACAATTAATGACTATTTGTGCCATTCATTTGATTGAACATGATGATCTTATGATCACAGTTTTTCTGTAGCCATTTATTGGACCTACATATTGTTGGTATCTTTCTCTTCTTACGAAACCTATTTCCTCATTAATGACATGGAAGATGAATTTGTGACTAGATAAATACAACCTATGTATCATACTTACATAATTCAATAAAATCCATCTGCAAAATAATGGGGAGATAGGTATTTTGATCTTTGTTAATTGAAAACCTTCCAACAAATCCCTGGAGGAAAACATTCAAATGATCATGTAATATTTGCATGTTATAGAAAATGCATGCCATTAAATATTAAGCATAAAATTAAGTATACAAAAAATGACTACTTGCAATAATTAATGAGGAAAATAAATGAAATGGAAGAAGACATGATAGAAATTAATGTTAATCTAGATATCATTCTAGGATGACTACAAATACAAATGCATTCTATTTCTATATTAAATCAAGCTCCTTAGGACTCATTAAGAATTATAGAGGAATTATTCAAGTAAAATTACCTAATGTTTCAATAAATGAAGCAATTCCTCAAATTAGACAAGATATATAGTTTATTCAATTGAATATAACTATCGACCAAATGAAAAATGAAATCATTCATTTGAAAACAAACAAATATTTTAGGGCCACAAAATATTATTTCATATTAGAGTGAAAAAGTATCATCCAATTTCAAAAATTAAATCGAGAGAAATTAAAGAGATGATGATCTAAAACCAAGAGAACTAGTAGCTTCTAATCCAAATGCTATCATAATGGAAGAACATGATCAATAATAATTGATTGACATGTAGTAATTTATTAAATTCCTACCTTGCAACCTTTGAAATCAATAAAAATGGAAGAAAAAGCATTACCCCGTGTGCAAGGAGATTTTTTAGAAAAAGGGATAATAATGAACAAGAACAAGAAAATATGGCTCAACCAAGGACTCAAACAAATAATTATTTCAAGATGAAGAAGAAATAATGTTTCCAGTTTTAAAATTAATGTAAGATTCCTTTTCCCTCAAACTTAAATTTCAAGACGGATATCTTATAATGTGAACTTAACAACTTGTAAATTACTATACCATTCATTGAAGTGGTCAAAATACCCCAATAAAGAGAAATTTCCTTTAAATCATGTAGGATAGAAATCCAAATAATCAAATAATAGAAGAAACAACTACAAATAACCAACAACAACAAAATTATTCATCAATGAATACCAGAGATAAATCTAATTTTTTTACTTGTCACTTGAGAATCATGATTTCATAGTATTCATTAATGAATACCAGAGATAAATCTATTTTTTTTACTTGTCACTTGAGAATCATGATTTCATATTGCATAATTGTATGGAATCATTATTTCATATTACATAATTGTATGGTTGATAGTAGAGCTGCTAATAATATCATGTCACTTTCAATAATGGAACTTTGGGATTGGAATTCACTAAATATTATGGAGCTAGAGAAATGATTTGTAGGTTTTAACCCTGTACAGAAATTATCTACAAACGAATCTTAAAATAGAAAATAAACAATAGCGAGAGCATAAAACATAAAACAGATAAACACAGAGATTTTCCCTTGGATCCCAAATCGGGACGACCAACGTGATTTATCATTATATTCCTTTTAGTGTTACAACACATATATATACATGCCGAAGCATACATAAAAACCAATCCATTAACCCTAGATTAGAATATAACCGTAGTTCCTTTTACCGGATCTACAAAATACCAGGGGCCAAAAACCATCGTACCCCAAAACCATGTGCAAATCCATGCAAAAAACCATGGGCGGGTCCACCCACCCAAAAATAAGGCCCAATTTTTTTTTCTCAAGGTGTTGCACCGAACCCTAATAGGGGGGGATGTCGCACCCCTTGTGACCCCCCTACTGCACCCGACGCAACGTACATTGGGGGCTATCGCCCCCCCTGTGACCCCCCCGTGTGTGACTAGTCATGGAAAGAATATAACACATACCCAATATCATTTATGCTATTGATTCTAGAGATGTATGTGCTTATGGAGAATTATTATTATTATTAATATTTATACTTATATTTATGTATAAATAAATTAAACACCTCATATTACAATAGTTTTTATAATAATAGTACATCTTATACTATCATATCGTATGGTATATTCCTTAGATGAGACCGACGATCTGTGATAAGAGGATATGTAATGAATTATGGAATTTGTATGATTCTTCTTAACAAAAATAAAATCCTCACCAAAGTATCCTATGCACAAAAGAAGCCCATTTCAATTGGAAAGAAAGAAGACATGGAAATGACGAAAAATTATAACGACGTTGGGATCGAAAATTATCTTATTAGTCCCTGCCGTCATGGCAGGGACTATTAGTAATCGATTTTTTGTTGTTAACATTAGTTCGTGAAATTTTTTTTGTCTTTAACCAAAGTGCGTTTCATATTAATAAATTACTTTTACGTTTTAACCAATAAAGGAAATCAGATTTCTCCTTTAACCAATCAAGTAAATTCTCATCTTATTGGCCTCATATCGAGGCGAGAGCACATTTAAATCATTTTCATAATTGTAAAAATTTAATCTAATAAGAAAGATAATCATGTAAATATATTCCTGTGAATTAATGCTAACATTAAATATTAAACATTAAATGTGAGTTACAATATCATGTACGCTATAAGAGTTATCTAAGTTTCAATAAGATCGCCACCTGTTTAGGTATGAAAAGTGAGGCTTGGCGTGTCGAAATTTTGTGGTTTGCATGCAACTGCTTGATCCTCGAGTAACTACATGGACAAGACTAGGACCTTACTTTTCTTTAGCTGCTGCTATCTCCCCTGTCACTCTTCTATCTGCACCTTTAGGCTCTTATTGCTATCTTCCCCACCTTCAGGCTCTTACCGGGGGTTTCAATAAATTTATAACAAATTAAATATATTGACCTGTAACTGGGCGAAATGGTGGTGGTTAAGCTATTGGAACTGGGTCTAGATCTCTTAGGCTTCTCAACTTATTGCATGAGGTAGCCTTCGAGCTTCGGCTTCTGGTATTGCTCAGAATGCTGGTCTAATTAAAGATATTGACCTGTAACTGGGCGAAATGGTGGTGGGTAAGCTACTGGAACTGGGTCTGGATCTCTTAAGATGATCTACTTATTGCATGAGGTAGCCTTCGAGCTTCAGCTTCTGGTATTGCTCAGAACGCTGGTCTTGAGTTTGCATTGTGAATTTAATAAAAATTCTGGGTTTGGATCTCTTAAAATGCATATATGCATTTCCCGAGGTAGCAGCAGGTACACATCGATCTCAGCTAGCAGCAGGTACGCATTGCCTGGTGGTGAATGCAGGTATGGTGCAGGAGGTATCATATTATATAGTTTGAATTTTACTTCCTCTAGTTCAACAACACAAACCGCTGAAAAATGCAGTTTCCTTGTATGCCGCAATGTAAAGCCTCTAACCAAGCTTCGATATGAGACGGGGAAAGCCCCTAGCCAAGCTTCTATGTTGTGAAAATCTGCTCAATACTCCATTCTTGCAACCGGAGGTACGAATTTTTAGAATACTCCATGGCTATGGGTGTGCTCGAGGCTAAAGTGGTTTTACCATGGCCTGAATGCACCTTGAGGGACATATCAAAACATAATATGTTAAGTGAAAATATGACCCTTTTATCTTTTTTTCTTATTTTTATAGTCTATGACTCATTCATGTGTTAGTAGGATTTCATGGTAAGGAAACTAATATCATGTCATTCCCCTTGAATTTCTCAATATGAACCTTTTATATTTTTTTCTTCCTTTTCTAGAAATATAGTCTATTACTCATTCATGTATCATTAGGCTTTCAAGGTAAGGAAACTAATATCATGTCATTCCCCTTTAATTAATAACATCGGACTGTAGACACCCCATGGGTCGGGGACAAACAACTACATCCAGAGAAATAATTCCTTCATACATCCAAAGCCTACGAGAGCTGAGGGAAAGGCATTCGAGGAGGATCAAGGCGCTGGAGGGGTTACGAAAAAGGCCAACCAAGATATTCTCGAGCATGACAGGAAAATATAGATCAAGCTCAAATTAGCTTTGCTTGAAGATACCCTGGCTGAGTAGGGTTACACAGCTAATGAAATACTTGATAAAGTCGAGGAGGCCAGAAAGATCATGGAAGCTGCTGTCGAGAACCCTGATGGAGGTGATGCTGTGGGACAAGATTCCAAAAAGTAAGTCTTTCACCAATTGTCCGTTCCCTCTTTAAATTACAGTTGAAAACCTAGATTAGGCATTCTATCATGGCTTGCTTGCAATTAAATCAATATTCTTGTTTTAGGACTGTGGACATCACAGGTTGGGAGTCTGTAATTTTTTTTACCGGGTATGAGAAGGCACGATTAGGTTATAGCTTCTGGTTTATTTATTGTTTCCTTTTTATTTTTCCTCCCAAAAATTTACTTGTTTGGATGATAATCTTATAGCCTCCTTCACACCAATTAGTTTATGGGTTGTATGTTGTTTTCACTTTCGCAAAATAAGCTTACGGAATATATCATGAGTGGACCTATGCCCTTGGACACAATTGCAGGAACAAAACATGAATTGAGCGTGTTAAATTTTGGGAATTTCTACCGTTAGACCAAAGAATCAATCTGACACCATGCTAAAATATCACAAAATTATATGCTAGCAGGAGAAGCAACTTTTTTTATATTATGTTGAAATTCTTGAGTATTTGGGGCAATTTAGGTTTCAATTTCAAATGGACAATACCAGTTTTACATTACCAAAAATGGAAAACAAGAAACGGGTGTGGTATGGTACAAAAAATCCGCAGGTTCCACATATAGGAAATATATACAAATGTTATTCATATCTACCACTGGATATGTAAATGTAAAATATATTACCAAAGAGAGGAGGCTGGGCATATTGTGGATGGCACAGTCTTGACAGTAAAAATGTTGTAATTCAAATGCAAGCAGGGAAAAAATTAAAATCAATAACATGAATGAACCCATTCACACTAAATTAGTAAAGGTGAAAAAATGTTTCTTTTGCTGCACACTGAAAGTAATCAAAATAGTTAGCCAATCACATGACAGAAAAAGGAAAACATATGTTGTGAGAATGAGAGATTTACAATGATATATTTGTTTATGCTTATAGGAATAACTAAGATGCTCAAATCTTGTGACAAGGTGAAAAAGGTTTAAGTTTCAATGTTTGTACACTGTGTCTTTTACCCTTTCTTCATGTGGTAGAAAACAGATCTGAACAGGGTGCTTCTTGTGGTAAAAAACATAGCTAAAACATGGCTCTTACTATGGTAAAAAAATAGAGATGAACAGGGTTTTTTCTGAAGAAGTTAAAGAGGAGCAACAATCTCTGGTTTTGTAATTGAGTTTTTCTTTTTTTGAAATTAAATCCAAGGTATATTTCAGTTTGTCTAATGTTTCCTCTCTTCTGAATTTTCTCCTCTCTTTTTAAAGATCAATGTCTTACTTTTTTTTTCATTTTATCCTCTACATCCTTGCATGTGCATGATATAGAGATCACTAGTACTACTACCACTGTAAACAAAAAATTGAAATTATTTGAGCTCATGAATAGATCAGATGGCCTGGAAGAATTGGGTAACACTGAAAATATGCACACGAAGGACAAGGAAAAAAAAACTTACTTGGTTTATCGTATTCTCAGGAAGATAAATATCTTTATTGTCCCTCTCAGGGAGAGTCGGGAGAATTCACAGAAAGACTTGGGTCTGATATATAGGCAAAATTTCATCAACACAAACATATATCAGAGGAAAGTGATTTTTATTTTATATGAGAGGTAATTGATTTTTATTTTTCTTCCACGACAAGGCACGTGCAGTCCATGCAAACTTTATAAATTATAATTCTCCATCATTTTATTCGTAACAAGGATAATTTCATAGATAAAGCCATGGGATCTACAATGATGTCTCATGTGTCTAGAATGTGTGTCATCATTCCATTCTTTGGAACATATCATCGGAAACTCTACCCTTCTCACCCTCAGCCACATTTATTTCATGGTGGATGTTAGACAAACTATTTATTTTTTTTACTTTTTTACTCTATTATATTTTTTATTTTTTTGCCTACGGATCCTTAATACCTATCCATTAACATTTTCTGAGGGAGTATAACCGCATCTGCTGGCATGATACATTCCACATGGTTAAAGTGTTGGTATCGTGATGATGCTATCTAACTCACACTGCTCCAAGAAACTTAATTTCGACGGGGACTAGTTGACACGCAACCTCACTTGTTTTGAATACAAATCATGAAGATCTCAAACAAAAAGGTCTACCGAAATTTCAATGATTCTAGAAAATTACATTTAATGGTGCATGTTATAAATATAGAATTGGAGATAAAATCATTTTAAAAATAAAAAATCTTATGTTTATCTTCATGCATCTAAACTATATTTTCCCTCTAGTAATAATGAAGTTAAATATGAAGTACTAATCTGAGGATCAATCCTTTCTCATCAAATGTAAATAAAGGACCTAATTCTAATGGAATATTTTGAATTAATTGTAAATCATATTTGGAAGAAGTACAATATTAAGAAAGAGAAAGTAAAGTTTTACAAAAAAAAAGTACGAAACATCATTCAAAAGTTTAGCTCTTTCAATTCAATTTTTGTTGCTTAAGAAAACATTCATTGACAATAATATCTTTTCTTTTCAATATAAATATGCCACAAGGTCCTAACTCTTTTAGTGTCAAAACCATTTTCCAACCATTTTCAGTGGACAATGAAAATTATTGGAAAGTGTATGAAAACAATGATAATATCATAAATTTTATTTTGGAATCACAACCATTGTTTTTTAGTAATAAAATATTACATCTAGAAATCGACAATGATGAAGATATGAATCAAGTCCATTTTTATATTTCAATAATGAATTTCTTGAAAAAACCATGTTATCTTTGAATCAATTTTCACAATGATTGATCATGTTATGGGAATGGTTGTGATAGACAAGTTTTCTATTGGAAAATCACAAGAGACTTAAAAGTTAATATTGGCTAACCAAAGGCACCAAAATACTTATTTGGGTACTAATTGTAGAGATGAAGAGATGAAACAATATACTCTCATTTTTAAGGAATTTCAAAATGTTTTTTCATGGAAATATAGCGATCTTAAGGAGTATTATACATATATGTTTCCACGTATTATACCAATCAAAGAAAATTCCGAACCTTTCTAACTGTTACACCTAATCTTTGGGATTAGGAAATTACATGTAAATATTATAAATATAAAAATAAAAGAAATTGGAAGATGAATATACATTGGGAGATGAATCCCAATAGTCTCTCTCTACTTGTATTTATCCATGTTTTTTATTAATGAAAAAATACAATTCATTCGTGGAGTTACTCTCCTCTCCTGACATGGTATCAAAGAACAAGTCCCAAGGTGGATTTTTTTGCTATAAATTGTGCCATTGTCCTTCATTTTTTTTCCTTTCCATTATTGTTTGTCCCTTTTCCATAATTTATAACGTTGGATTAATTCTCTACATTTTTTTGAAAATTGTGGCTCCTAGAGCTGCTATTGAACACAATGAGCCTCATTGACTGAGTTGGAAAGACCGTGTAATGGATGAGAAAGTATGACTATGTAATTCGTGCATTATTCTAAGTGCTCTGCAAAGAAAATGTGTTCAATTGTAGTGATACATATGGTATTATGCATAACTCCAAAGTGCATTAATTTTTTTTAGGTCATGTTTTACATACTGTATTGACTATTTGATTGAATGAATTCGGTGAGTGTGGGTATTTGTTTGAACAATTTTGAAATATTGTGGTTATGCATTCAATCCTACATTGGGGCCTTTTTATGAGCATCCATTTTTTTATGTTCTTTGATTGATAATTTCTGTATGCGTTGAGCTCTTGTTTAAAAAAGAAGAAGGGTAGTATGATATAACAATGGTGGATTCATATGATTTATAAAAGGAAAAATTTATGTGTTGGAATTGAATTATATTACCATAGGATTGTATGGTATATAATATATATGAATGATATATTTGGTATGAAATAAAGAGAGTATGTTAATTAAGCTCCTTTTCTGAAGACCATATGTGAAATGGTATGAAATCAAGCATGGTATATGGAATTATTTTTAAGGCATATATGTTTTGATATATGTGTTGAGTCATACATGATTTAATATGTGTTGATTCATACATATGGTTCATATAAATTGGTCAATATGATAGCCTACATTATTCATTTAATATTTTTTTGAAGACATAATAAATTAGTTTTATTGAAAGGAAATCAATTTTTGTTCCAAGCATTGTGATTATTTTGGGCCCAATTTAGAATTTTCTTTGATGCATTCACTTGCCTCTATAGTTGGAGAGGTTCTCAATGGAAAAGAGAACTACTATGAGTGGTTGAGGAAGATAAAACACACCTTTATTTTCAAATAGTTGTGGAAAGGAGTTTGTGAAGGAGAAGGAGACAATGCACATGAGAAGCCCACTTATGACAAGGAGATTTCCATTTGGGAAAACAAGAAAAACAAGGCCTATTCCTTGATTGTAACATCAATAAATGAAGAAGCTAGTCATCATAATTCACAATTTTAAAATGATTTTGAAGGTTTAAATAAGTTGAAGGATTTATATGACTCTCACACTGAGCCTGAATTTATTCAATTGATGATTAAGTTGTTCCACTTTGAGTTGAAAAATGATGACCCTCTTGCCTTAGCATCATAAATAAGATCCATTATGCATGAAATAAAAGGCACTTATGTTGAAATATATGTTAGTCTCACAACCTATGTCAAGGAATTATATCCCACTTTTTCATATTACCTTGATTTATTGCAAGCAAGTGGAAAACTTAAGGAGATTTTCTTTGACTCCCTTGAGAAGAAGTTTGCTAAAAGAGAGAAGGATTTTGAGAAGAAGACAAATTAGTCTTTTGAAGAATTTGTGTTCCTTAGAAATAGAATAATTGTTAGGTCCCTATATTACTAGTGTAGTACCTTATTGTTGTTAGTGTAGCCCCCTTATTGTTATTGTTGTACCCCTCTAACCCCCATATTGTTATTATTGTGCCCTTACGTTATTATTGTTAGGTCAGCTAGGATTCTATTGTGATCCCATGGAATATTATATATAGAAAGGAGGTTTTGTCATTTGTATCATCCAAGAATTTTTCATTTATGTAATGTAAAGGAGGTTTCCTCCTTGAAGTGGCTGATTTCTAAGGCGACGATCTCTCTTTTATTCTATTTTTTGATTTGGTTTCATAACATTTGGTATTAGAGCTTTAGATTCTAGGGTTTCGCTGCTCCAAACAGGTCATTATGGCATTTTTGATATAACGTATTTTTAAAAAATTTTAGAAGATGGATGTTTTAACACGAGTGTCGAGGCATAAAAGGTATCTTTTTAACACCTATTTATCTCACATTAATTATCAATCCAGGAGCGACTTTTTATTTCAAGAGTGTACTCTGTCTGAGGCAGAAATTTATCCAAGAGTAATGCCTTGCAATATGTAGTACAATGTTCGAGATACAAGAGTAAATGGATGCTTGTAAAGAAATATAATTACGAAAACATAAATGGTAATGCTCTAAAACCTTAATTAAACCAATCTACAAAACATCGATCAGGGATACAGTAGCAATAACTCCTTCCCTTAGAAATCGATGCAAGATAACCAATCTGGGAACTTGGAAGCAATAACCAGTGTCCTCTACAGTTGGTGATCTTAAAGCAATTGAAATGAAAGCAAACTCAATCTTCGTGTTGATGAAAATAACTGAAAGGAAAAAAATATGGAAACTAATGAATTGAAACTGAACAACACATTGAAATCGAACAACAATGTAAATGAATAACAAACTAAAACTAGAAGAATCGAACAACAAATATTAACTCATGGAATTGAACAACAAAACTCTATTAAACGAAAAATCCTATTGAACAACAAACTGAATAGCGAAGCTTTATATCTGCACTCTGAAATGAACAGTAGTTAAACGAAACATCAAATGGAATGGAACATCGAATGCCGAACAACGAAGCATAACAAGATAAGTAATTCGAGGATTAATACTCTTGTTAAATTGAGAAGGAACGACAACGCAATCCATTGTAATAAAACAATAAACTATTAAGCACGGAATTTTAAATTAATTAAGATAGAACCAATATCACTTCCGTGAATCCAAGGATGTTCTAAGTAAGGCAATATGTTGTCTCAATTAACCCACGCTGTAAGAAATAAGATTCAGATCATACGATAATGAAATAACTCATAACAGAGCACGTCACACATAAAGACAGTAAAATGATAAAAAACTAATGAAATAAACTCACAGTAACATGCATGTAGCAAATCGATCACACGCTGCAGGAATTGGAAATATAACACAGAGAAGAAGTTCACGCTGCCAGGGGTCGGGCCCTTAACCACCAGTGGGGACTGCTCAAGCTACTTCAGATGATGCGAATGGAACAACAACTTCAATTAATCATTAAACTAGAGCAACATTACAATGTAATCATGCTTTCAATAACAAATATTTTGATTAAGTTTACAATTCACAAAAGCAACAACTATGATCCCTCCCCTCTCTTTTACAAACGTCCCCTTTTATAACCAAAGAGAGAAGAAATCAAATAGTAAATAGGATCTCTCATAAAAAAATTGAATTGTTCCCAACCAATTTATCAACAAGAAAATATATTTCCAACAATCTTTCAACAAGAGAAAGGCGAATTTGGCTTTGCAACTGAGATTTGGAGGACGGCCGCAACAACAAATCTGAGAAAATCATGCTCAAAGAACCCTGTGTTTCTCTCAATACAGGCCAAATTTGGGCAAACCGTTATTTTCTAAAGTTAATTGGGCCCGTTATGGACAAAACCCATGTTCCGGGTTTTCCAGATTCTTCTTCATTTGCTCAGAATCTCAACCGCAAAACGGTCACTTCTTATTATAGCGAATTTCTGAGTTGGAATATTTGATGATGATTTGGAGATCAAATCTTCAATATGGAAAATATCTTGGAGGCTAAAATGGTGAGTGATATTACAAAATATATTAATAAACCATCATTGATAAAATTATGCATAGTAATCATCAATTTATTAAAAATAAAGGAGAATAAATAATATTCATCCATAAGAGCATAAATCATTATAAGATGGATTTATATGATAAATTATAATAAATGACATGATAAAGAAGAGTAAAAATGGATGAAATAAGTGTTAAAAAGTGGTCGTATTCACGACCCAACAACGAGGAGCCTCAATCTTGAGGAACTTCGTGTAAAAATTTCAAATCTTGGTTCACAATATTTTCGGAGGTATGATCTATGGAAGTTAGGGTTTTGATAGGCTCCTAAATTTCATCTAAAAGAGGTGACCTTGGGAAAATCATCATAACTATCTCTTTGAGCATTAGATTAGAATTATGTAAAAAGTGACCAAATTACATGAAATGTAGTTTCATGTGTATCAACTTGAAAGCCGAAGGAGGAAATAGTGATACATGGCACGCCGTACAAGTTCGCTCTACTAAACTCTTCCATAATTAGGTCATTGTGGTAGAGTGGACATAAATTTATCTTGAAGCATCCAAATCATGTCAGAACTGTGGCATTCGAAATAAGATCCAGAGGGCTACTACATGCCCGAATTTTATATATTGAAGATCTGAAACCATAGATATAATTTAGCTTCAATATCGAGCTCCTCAAAACCAAGAAAAAGGTGTGTATTGTTTTTTGCAAATTACATAAATATTTTTTGAAAAATCATATTGAAGTTATTCCAAGGGAATATTGAAGCATAGATATCAATATTGGTTTATAAAATACCCCCTAAAAATAATTCAACACCCATTAAGCGCTCATAATACTCTACTATGACTCATGAAGAGGAGGAAGTGCAACATGATATATCAAAATTACAAGAGAAAGTGCACCAAATTTTGCTCTTGCAAAGAGCATCAGAAAATGAAATGGAAGTTTTGAAGAAGGGCGTGGAAGCTAAGATGGATGTTTTGAAGAAAGGCATGGAAGCTAAGATGAATGGCATTGAAGCTAAGATGGATGACATTGACAAAAAAATGAAAGACAACATGGAAGACATGAAGAATGTTCTAAACGCAGACATGGAAGGTTTGAAGGAAGGTTTCACAAATTTGATACAAGAAATGATTCCTAATGGAGAAAATATAGTAAAGGATGTTATCACTCTATAATTTCTCAAGGCTAAAGAAAGAAATCACCGAGGTAACCAAAAATCTACTTTGGAGTTTAGGATTTAGCCTTCCTAAACTCAGAGAGGGATCTCTCTGTATGATTTAGATTTATTTGAAATAGATATTAGGCTAGTTAATAAGTACAAAGTTGGTTTTTGAATTGGTTTGGTTGGAAATGCAAAGGAAGGCCATTGGGTAATGGATTCAAAGAGGCTTGGGTGGTCAATTTGCAGAAGTATCAAGTTTAAGTGAAACATGGCAAGGTAAACATAACTATTGGATCCTTTAGATTTGGATGAAATGTAATAAAAGAAGAAGGGAGACTCAATCGAAACTAGGGAACATTTAAGAGTTCCCTAATCTGGATATAAGAATAGAGGTTCAATTGAAACTTGGGAACAATGAAGAATTCCCCAATCTGGATATCAGAAGAAAACATGTAAATTACTAACAGTTAAAGGCAGAGTGTATGATCTCAACAAATTCTACAATAATACTCCTGTTAGAAAATTCAAAATTAAGAAAAAATTAAGATGGAAACAAAGGAAAGCACATATACCGTGAGGAAAAATACACCAATGGATATGGCACGTGAATCCTGAAACAACTTCTCTTTTATTAATGAAAATAGTAACTTAAACTTAGTGGACTGCATCACATTGAATGGTGAGGTTCCTCGTTACAAATCCCAACCAACACACATAATACTTCGAATGATGAAGTATATATAGAGAACTATTACAAACAAATTAAAGACAATGAATTATTAGCTAAAATTTGAAAAATAAACTCTTACAGAGACCAGACAATAGGCTTGATAGAGTGGAATGGTATCCTGGCATTGTTTTGGAGGAAACAATTGTTGAGTAGGCCTATTGGTAAGGCTTTGTTGTCTCCTTATTTCACTGTATTCTGTTTATGGCTGTTTATTGGCTTTTCATCGTTTTATTATTATCATAATATATTTTGAAAAAAATATAAATATCCTTTTCCAAAATATTCTATTAAATTCATGAATGAAATTTAAATTTTAATATTCGAAAATTTCAACATAAAAACCATCCTGTATTTCAAATATGTGTATAGTTTTCCCTTTCACCTTTTCTCTGTAATTCCACCTGTTAATTCCTTTTATCCCTGTAAAAACTTGTGGATAATTTTCCAAACCATGAGTTGTTGTTTTTTTTCGAAATTATGGGTTGTTTTCTCTTCTCATCTTTTTACAAAACCAAGTGTAGTTTTATAAATCTGTGGTTGGTAAAATATTTCATTTTGAATTTTTATCCCTGTAAATGAAAAATATCTTTCTTCTCTGTGAAAACTCGTTTTACCTAGTTTTCCTTATATATGTCAAACTCGCTTACATGAAGCTCTATACATGAACCTATGTCTGCAAACTCTTCATCAAATTTTCTCTTGAAATTTTATTTCATCGCTGAATTCCGTTTCACGTGTAACTGTAAAATCAATTCACCCACTTAGCCTTCCATTTATTATGAATCTCGTTTTACTTCATCTCTTTCCATCCATATAATTTTTATTTCATAGTATTAATAAATTTCACTCCCGCCACATTTGTAAGATTCAAAACCAAAACTAGTAATGGTTTTCGCATGAGGGGAAAGTAGTATGTGGTATTTGGAGGGGGGGTGCGAGAGCACGTGAAAATGACAGCTGGTAAAACCCAGTAATAATAAACTGCCCATTTCACACCCTTCCCCTTGGTTAAATGTCGAGTTGGGGGTGTGAAACATAATTTAAATCATTCATTTATTTCTACGAATCTCGAGGCAAATAAAATGAAAGGGGTTTAATTCTTAGTTCAGGGTGGGCCATAGGTTGACTTTGCAGGGGGGAGAGGTAGTATAGGCTTGCGGGGAGAAATTAATATAAAGTACAAAATTTATATTAATCGGGTTTTTGCAAATATAAAGAAACTCATCAAATTTTGGGGATAAATTAATATAGAGTCCAAAAATTTATATTAATAAGGTTTTGTGAAGTAAGGGGTAAGAAAGGGATTTAATTAGTATAAACTTTTGGATAGTTTATATTTAGGATAGAATATTTCTCTGCTCTCCTTCTTTATTAAATCTTTGGAGTTCTTAATTTGAGATAAGCATAATGATGCTTTTAGCCATTTTTGTACCTACCCATTGCTTTTCATTTCTAATATGGGAATCATTTGCAGAAATGCAAAGTATGCACAATATTACATGGTAAAATTATAGCCAATTCAAAATTATGATTCCCTATAATTATAGAACCCTAACAGAGAAAACTCATGATGAGAACAAAATAAATGTTAATCGTGATTTCATAAACTCTAATGTTAGATGAAAGACCCACCATATTCCAAAGATGGATATGAGGAAGTTTTATGGCAAGGATCTTGTAACATGGATACTACAGATGGAGCAATATTTTGATCTCCATTATTTTCAAAACACACAAAAGGTACGCATTGCAACTTTACAATTAGAACAAAATACATTTGTATAGTATCGATCACTTTTCTCTTGTAAAAAAAATGTCACTTGGTCAATTTTTATGGAGGAAATGATAGCACATTGTGAGGATACAAAGAGCAACAACTTATTTAGCCAATTTCTAAATCTCAAAAAAAGGGGTTCAATGGTGGAGCACATTGAGGACCTAAGGATTTGGGTTGGCAAGAAAAATTGAATGTATAATTATGGCAACAAGGAAGACTACCACTCACATCTATGAAGATGGAAGTGTTGGTACTCCTAGACTTCCACAACCTACAAGGTTGACACCACAACAATTGGAAGAAAAAAGAGAAAAAGATATTTTCTACAGTTGTGATAACAAATACACTAAAGGTCATAAGTGTGTTGAGAATAAATTATTTTACATAGATTGTGAAGAGGAGGAAGAAAATGAACAACAAACTTCAAAAGAATATGATATACACCAGGAACCAACCCTAGAGAAATAAGAAATGAGTCCGACCATATCTAGAAAATGCTTTGGTAAGAGCTACCACTCGTAAAACTCTCAAGATAGAAGGACATGTCAAGAAGAAAAAGGTAATAGTTTTGATTGATTTGGGTAGTACCCATAATTTTATTCATTGTAAGGTAGCCAAGGAATTGAATTGCTTCCTATACCCGACACTAGAATGTCAAGTGATGGTTGCAAATGGAGGAACTATAAATTTCTCTGGAAAAAGCGATAGGATCAAGCTAACCATGGGGGAATTTGTATTGGATAGTCAAATTCTTTCCATTCCAAAGGGAGGTGCTGATGTTGTACTAGGAGTATAATGGTTACAATATTTACGGACGATAAATTTTAATTTTCAAGAACGTTTATTGACATTTTTTCGGAAGGAAAGGAAGTTGAATTACAAGGCATCACAAGGAAGCCGGGAAAGATAATAAGCTCTGATGTCATGAAAAAGCGTCTGAAAAAATAAAAACGAGGCGTAATTGCATAATTATGCTCACTGGAAGTTCCAACATCAAAATCATATATTTCTCAAGATCTCCAAAATGTCTTGGACAATCATTCCAAGGTGTTTGAAACTCCCAAAGGACTCCCACCTATTCGTGATCATGATCATGCTATTCATTTGATTCTGGGAAGTGTTCCACCAAACATCAAGCCTTACAAATATCCTTATGTCTAAAAGAGTGAAATTGAACGTATAATTGCAGAAATGTTAGAGGCTGGTATAATTCAACCGAGCCAAAGTTATTTCTTTGCTCCAGTAGTATTGGTGCGCAAGAAGGATGGACCATGGCGCATATGTCCAGATTATAGGGAGCTCAATAAGCTCACTATTAAAGATAAATTTCCCAGTCCTATGATTTATGAATTATGGGATGAATTACATGGAGCAATTTATTTTACTAAGTTGGATCTTCGTCCAGGATATCATCATATAGAACGAAGACTGAATATATTCCGAAAATAAAATTTCGAAGTCATGGGGATCATTATGAATTTTTGGTCATGCCTTTTGGCCTTACCAATGCACCTTCTACATTTCAAGGATTGATGAATTCCACTTTCAAACCCTTCCTTAGAAAATTTGTGTTAGTATTTGTTGATGATATACTAATCTACAATAGGTCTTAGAAGGATCATGTTCAACATGTTGACAAGGTGATCAAACTATTGGAGGAGAAATAATCATATGAAAAAACCTCCAAATGTTTCTTTGGAGTACAAGAGGTGGAATATATGGGTCATATTGTATCTCAAAAAGGTTTTAAGGTAGACCCTAACAAAATTAAAGCCATTAAGGAATGGAAAGTACCTAGAACCATAAAGCAGTTCCAAGGATTTTTTGGGTTAACAGGGTATTATCGCAAGGTTGTTGTGAATTATGGGAGAATAGCAACACCTCTAACAATATTAATGAAGAAATATGCATTTCATGGACTCCTGAAGAAACTAAGGCCTTTGGACATCTTAAAGGGGAAATTTTCCTAGCACCGGTCTCATCTACGCCAAACTTCATAAAAACCTTTATTGTGGAAAGTGATGCCTTAGGAAATGGAATTGGTGTTGTTTTAATGCAAGAAGGAAGATCCATATCTTTTGAAAGTCGTCCAATCAAAGGAAAGTATTTACATAAAGCTATTTATGAGAAGGAAATGTTGCCAATACTACATGCACTAAAGAAATGGTGACCTTACCTAATGGGAAGACACTTCAAGGTAAAAAACTGTCATGATAGTCTTAAATACTTTTTGGAACAAAGACTATCTTTAGAAGAGTAGCAAAAATGGGTCACAAAGATGTTGGGTTATGACTTTGAAATCATCTACAAAAAAGGGAAGCTAAATGTTGTTGCAAATGCACTCTCAAGAAAGGATGAAGAGGTGGAAGCATTGGTTTGTGCCATTTCTATTATCCAATTAGATTGGATAACCAAAGCAAGGGATAAATGGAAAAGGGAGGAAGAAGTTTGCACACTCATTCAAAAGTTACAGAAAGATCCTACATTTGATACATTTGGTTAGAAAAATGATTCCTTATGGTACAAAGATAGCTTATATCTTTGTAAGAATTCCCAACTAAAGCTAAAGATTCTTTGGAATTGCAAGCTTCTCCCTTAGGAGGACACTCAGGATTTTTAAAACTTACTACAAGGTGAAGAAAGAATTTTTTTGGGATGGCCTTAAATCTGATATTAAAAATTTTGTGGCGGAATGTTTGGTTTTCTAGCAAAATGAAGTTGAGACAATTAAGACCCCGGGTCTTCTACAACCTTTATCCATTCCAACACAACGTTGGGAGGAGATTTCAATGGATTTTATCACAGGTTTACCTAAGTCCGAAGGAAAGAGTGTCATCATGGTGGTAGTTGATAGACTTACCAATTATGCACACTTTTGTGCATTATCTCATCCATTGAAAGCAAGTACATTTGCTACTGCATTTATGGAAACAATTCAAAAGCTACATGGAAACCCAAAGATTATTGTAAGCGATAGAGATCCCATTTTTACTGGAAATTTTTGGACGGAATTATTTTCTTGTTTGGGTACTCAACTAGCTTATAGCTCATCTTATCATCCTCAATCCGATGGGAATACTGAGATAGTGAACAAATTTTTGGAGGGATATCTTCGTTGTTTTGTATATGATAAACAAACACAATGGGTTAAGTGGTTACCTCCGGCTGAATGGTGGTATAACACTTAGAGAAATTTTGAGGTCTAAAATGGGCCTCCTAAGAAAAATGTACAACCAAAATAAACTTTATAAGGACCAATAGGATTCAAGATGATGATATCAACCATGGGGGATGATTCACCATTTTTGGGGTCAAAAGGTTAAAAGATTAAAAAATAATAAAATAACAAAACTAATTTTTTAACTTGTATTTTCAACTTATATCCCTAAGGTTTTACACGAATTTTGAGTGCGAGTACTCGTTGGATGAAAAATTTAATTCCTCATCCAAGGATTACCCATGTTGCATACTTTTGATGGATCATGGTACACGAAAAATGAGAAATACATGAAAGAATGTGACTGCAATCACATTTTTTCATGTATTCCTAATTTTTTGTATAGCAGGGTCCATCAAAAGTATGAAACATGGGTACTCCTTGGATGAGGAATCAAATAATGCATCCAACGAGTGTTCCTACTCAAAATTTGAGTAAACCCATAGGGAGATAAGTTGGAAATACGAGTAGACAAAATAGTTTTTCCTTTTTTTCCCTCTAAAATTTGATGATGTAATCTAATCTTATTTTATTGTTTCCAATATTAATTTATAATTTCTTAGGAGGCCCATTTTAGACCTCAAAATTCTCCTAATGACTTCCTTCCATACTGTAGAAAAATGACCCCATTTATGACACTTTATGGATATCATCCACCATCCTTCACTTCAACTTTAAGAGAAAATTCTAAGGTTCAAGCAGTGGAAGATCACATCAAGCATCAACAACAATTTCTCCAACTCTTAAAGTATAACCTAAATTTGGCACAAAATCGAATGAAACAATAAGCATATAAACATCAAAGTGAGAGAAGTTTTGATGTAGAAGTCTAGGTATTTTTACAGCTACAACCATACAAACAAATGCCTCTCAAACAAGCTAAGAAGGATAATAAATTATTTCCAAAGTACTATGGTCCTTACAAGGTGTTGCAAAATATTGGTACTATGGCATAGAAATTGGAGCTTCCTACTTCTTCTCAAGTGCATCCAGTTTTCCATGTTTCATGCTTAAAGAACGTTATAGGTGAAAAATTTCTAGTTCAAAAAATATTGCCAAAACTTTAAGTAAGGAAAAATCATATTGGAACCTGAAGCAGTCATGGAAACATGAACTCGACAGCTATGAAATCAATCAATTTCATAGTATCTCATCAAGTGGAAGAACTTACCCACTGAATATTCTACATGGGAGGATGAGAATTTTATACAGAAGCATCCAGAGCTACTCAAGCATTGAGGAAAACACTTTTTTGAAGGAGAGGGGCATGTTAGGTCCCTGTATTACTAGTGTAGTCCCTTATTGTTATTAGTGTAGCTCCCTTATTGTTATTGTTGTGCCCCTATAACCCCCATATTTTTATTATTGTGCCCTTACATTATTATTGTTAATTCAACTAGGATTATATTGTGACCCCATGGAATCCTATATATAGAAAGGAGGCTTTTTTATTTATATCATCCAATAATTTTTCATTTATGTAATATAAATGATGTTTCCCCCTCAAAATGGTTGAATTCTAAGGTGTTGATCTCTATTTTCTTCTTTTTTTGGATCTGGTTTCATAACAATAACCATGCACATGAATCTTCTATAGGAAGAGGTAGCAGAAGAGGATGTGGAAATAAGAATTTTAGAGGCATCGGGGAAAGCATTTCCAAGGAGGAAGGTCTGATATTCATTGCATACAGTGTAACAAAAATGGTCATGATGCCTCCATATGTAATATACCTTAGGATAGAATCAAGAAGGAAATAAATGAAGAAAAAGTTAAAACACCTGGTAAAGGGAAATGAAAGGCACCTGAGTACACTCACTATGTTGTGGCACATCGCAACATTGCAGTAACTAAAGACTTATTTAACGCTTCACTTTATTCCTGGAAAAATTCTTGGTTGCTTGATTCCATAGCAACTTTCCACAAGAATTTCAGAAGATATTTCTGTGAATAAGTCACTAACAATGTTGATGGATCAGTCTATCTTGTAGACAGGTCAAAATTCAATCAATCAGGGTTTGGAACCATCATGCTAAAACTGTCTAGTCTTCCAAGCTTTCTTCTACATGATGTTCTATACATCTCAGAGTTTAGGAGAAATTTTTTTCTTTGGTCCAAATCCACCATCAATGACACTCCATTCATATATTTGATGGCAAGGTTGAGGCTAGAAAAGCATCACATCACTCACTTGTCATGACAGGGATAAAAGAAGAAAGACTTCTAAAGCTATAAGGAACCTCTGCCTGTGCACACATTTTTTCATATAATTATGATATTATGAGGGTACAATTCCATCAAGTATTTTATGGCATGATATGTTTGGACACTTGGATTATGACAACCTTTATTTGTTGAAGAAAAATGGTATTACTGGTTTTCCTAAAATTCCTAGGAAACCTAAGAAATGTGACACTTGTATCTTAGGAAAGCACAAAAAACAATAATTTCATAATTATCATTATAGAGCACATATAAAACTTGAAATCATTCTTTCTGATTTGTGTGGTCCAATCCCTATTCCTTTTGAAAATGTTAATAAATATATGATGACATTTATTTATGACTACACCATAATGTGTTGGGTTTATTTCTTGAAGAACAAATCCGAATCTTTTGAAACATTCAAGAACTTTCATGCATGGATTGAAAATGATGCACAATCTCATATTAGCTCTATCTATAATAATAATGAAAAATAATGTACTTCAAATGAATTTGAAAACTATCTTCACTAGCATGGGGTCAAACATCAAACAATCATGCTTTATAATCCCCAACATAATGGAGTAGCTGAAAGAATGAATAAGACAATATTAAATATGGTACGTTCAATCGTGTTTTTTAGGAATGTTAAGTTTATAAGTTGGGCTGATGTAGTTCTATGTGTTATGTATATAAAGAATAAGTGTTCGTATCATGCTATCAAAAACAAGATTCCCTATGAAATGTGGTATGGACACATTCCTTTGGTGAGGTACCTAAGGGTTTTTGGTTCCACATGTTATGCATTGATACCTAAGGAAAAAAGAAAAAAAATCGGTGAAATGAGTTGAAAATGTATCTTCTTGGGGTACTCAGATACCTCTAAAGCATACCATCTCTATGATGAAGTAAATAAGAAGTTTATAATATCTAAAGATGTGATATTTCCTGAATCTTCCAAGAATGAAAATGTTGTTGAGAAGCAACTTGATCACTTGGATAAATCCATTCATCCAAATTGTTTTAAAGAGTTTTATAATGAGAATCCACATATTGAAGGGGGGATCCGTATACTGGATCAATCTATGGAAACTCCTTTTGAAGCAGTCTCTCCTGTACATGAAGCTCTAATCACTGATCAAGAAGACACTTTGAGTGATGTGTTTGAGCTTATTTGGAGGCTAAACCTTGATTCAGTCCCATCTCAATAAAATAAGCAGCCTGGACCATCTTAGAATTGTCCCCCAAAATGGGTCACAAAGGCACTTGAAAGTGTTTTTCCTAGTCATGTTAGAACAACAAGAGAAAGAAGCTCAACCGGATAGAATGGAGATGATGTAGGTGATCATGATTCACCTGTTGATATGGATGTTTCTTATGATTGTGAACTAATTTTTCCTACAAATTTCGAACCAAATTGCTTCGAATAAGTCACTTCTCATTATGAATGGAAAGAAGAGATACATAAATAATATGATTCTTTGATAAATAATGGTACCTAGAAGTTTTTTTATCCTCTATTGGGAACCAAACCAATTGGTTGCATGTGGGTCTTTAAGAATAAGTATAAAGCATATGGTTCACTTGAAAAGCATAAAGCCAAGATTGTGGAAAAAGGTTTTTCACAGAAGGAAGGGGTATATTCTGATGAGACCTTCCCCCCCTACAAAAAAATGGGCTACCACACAAACACTCCTTACCTTGGCAGCTCAGAATGGTTGGAAAGTCCATCAAATGGATATAAAATTTTCTTTATTGAATGAAGATATGAAAGAGAATGTTTTTATGTCGCAACCAGAAGGATTTGTTGTGAAGGGTTAGGAACACAGAATATGTAATATTTTCAAATCCTTGTATGGAATCACGCAAGCACCACAAGCCTGGTATGAGAAATTGACTGAGCATCTTCTGAAACTCAATTTCAAAAATATGATATTAATGCTGCAAATTTGTTTGTCAAGAAAGTTGGAAAAATAGTTGTATATATTGTGGTGTATGTATATTATCTTTTGATGACATGGAATAATGAGAACTACATTACATCCATAAAGAAAGAAATTAAGAAAGGTTTTAAAATGATAGATTTGGGATACGTTCATTAATATCTTGGTACTGAAGTAACCCAACATTTGAAGTTTATATTCCTCTCTTAGAAAAAATACATTGGATATATATTGAACATGTTTGACATGGATGAGTACAATTCTTTTAATACTCCAATGGAATAGAATTTAAAGCTCACATCCACAGAGGGAAATAATTTGAGGATGTAACAAAGTAAAAACAACTCGTATGAAGTCTCAACTACCTGACTACTACTAGACTAGAAATTTCATTTGTTGTTGGAATCCTCTCTGTTGGGTTTGTGTTATATTATTTCCACGACTAGTCACGCGTGGGGGGTAACCGGGGGGTTGCAGAGATTGTGTTCAAGTATGGGGTTGGTGGAGCAAGCTATAAGGATAGACTGTGATAGCCAATGTGCAATTTTCTTGGCTAAGAACCCTGCTTATCATTCAAAGACAAAGCACATTAATGTTCACTATCACTTTGTGAGATATATGGTTGAAGCTAAAAGGGTGTTGCTGGTAAAGGTGGACACTTTGAAGGATGTTGCAGATGCATTGACAAAGTATGTGAGCACTCAAAAGTTCTCTTAGTGTAGAGAAACAATGGGTGTTGCAAAGTTGGGCTAATGACTTAGCTCTCCTGTGGCCCCTTGTGGAAAGAAAACAACCAGTGGGAGAATGTTGGGTTTGTGTTATATTATTTCCACGACTAGTCATGCGCGGGGGGGTAACAAGGGGGGCAATATCCCCCCTGTACGTTGTGTTAGGCGTAACGTATGTGGGGGTCATAGGGGGGGTGGTATCCCCCCCTATTGGGGTCCGGGGAAACGCCCTGGAAATTTTTTTTGGTCCTTATTTTCCGGTGGGCAAACCCACCCATGGTTTTGTGCATGGGTTCGCACATGGTTTTGGGGCATGATGGTTTTCGGCCCCTGGTATTTTGTAGATCTGGTCAAGGGAACTACGGTTATGTTCCAATCCAAGGTTAATGGATTGGGGTTTATGTATGCTTTGGCATGTATATATATGTGTTGTAACACTAAAAGGAATATAATGAAAAATCAAGCTGGTTGTCCCGATTTGGGATCCAGGGGAAAATCTCTGTGTTTATCTGTTTTATGTTTTATGCTCTCGCTATTGTTTATGTTATTTTTTAAGAATCGTTTGCAGATAATTTCTGTACAGGGTTAAAACCTACACTCTCCAGGTTTATGAAAAATCCTTGTGAGGGTCATTGGTCAACTGCAAAAAGAGTTCTAAAGTACTTGAAGGGAACTCAAGACTTTGTACTCAAGTATACAAAGGTGAATGAATTCAACTTGATTGGATAATATGATTTAGATTTTTATGGAGATAAAGAAAAAAAAGTATCTAATTCAACTTATAATATGTGTATTTGATCATGAGCTATCTCCTAGAGGTCATGGAAGAAATTAGTTCCAACATATTCTACAACTAGGGCAGACTATGTGGCATCAACTAAAGCAATGAGGGAAATTGTGTGGCTCAGGAAAATTCTAGAAGATTTGCATGAGAAACAAGTGCATTGAACTCCTCTTTTGATTGAAAACACTTGTGCAATAAAGTTGGCCAAGAACCAAAATTTCCATGATTGAACCAAACACATCAATACAAAGTATCATAAAATTCAACATCATGTTGAGGAAAAGAAAATCCACCTACACAATTGTTCCACAAATGAGTAGATTGCATACATCTTCACCAAAGCACTTAGAAGAGAAAAATTTGAAAGATTCAGAATGATGCTTCGACTAGCCGACATCCCTTCAAATTAAGGGGAGGAATATTGATACCTAATCTTTGGGATTAGGAAAATCCATGTAAGTATTGTAAATAGAAAAATAAAAGAAATTGGAAGATGAAGAGACAATCTACCTCTCCTTGTATATATCCATGTTTTATCTTAATGAAAAAAAATAAAAAATTCGTGGAGTTCCTCTCTAGGCATGACACTGACAAAGTTTGAGAAGCATAGATATGAAGTTAGCAAAAAGATGGTATAATTTTTTTGAGTTTCCATTTGGATTGGATATCCACTTTAATAGTTTTAAAAAAGAAGAATAAATGAATTCATATTTGTGTGTATTTTTTTAATTTAAATTGGATATATATAAATAATAATACCCATTACCAAACTTGGAATTTTTTTTTCAAAAAGTAACTCATTCTACATGAGTGTCTATGCTAGACATATTTTCTAGATAAAATCAAGTTCTTGTAGCAGAAGTAGACAGATATAAAATTTCTTTTGTAACACCATGGGGATCATTTGCATATGTTCGATTAGCTTTTGTATTAAAAAATTATGGAGTACCTATTCAAAGAGCTATTTACTTCACTTTTAAGGATATAATTCGAAGAAAAAAAATGCATATTATCAAGATGAATTTATCGAGTCATTCAAAATTTAAAAATTTTGATATAAAACACCTAAGACGTTTTTTTTGACATTGAATATTATATGGTATATGTCTTAATCCAAAGAATAATTTATTTGTGGTATTATAAAGAACCTTATTGGGTCATGTTATTAGTAAATAAGGGATGTAAATCCATCCAAATGAATTAAAGTTATCAATGATTTGAAGCCACCTACAACTCCTAAGGAGGCCTAGTTTTATTTGGAACAATTAAGTTTGTTCGATAGGGAGTCTACTATTTGTGGGAGTCTATTGAATCGCATAAATAGGTTATTCAAGAAACATCAAATATTTGAGTTGACTCACAAAATAAATTTACAAATATCATGCAAGCAATATCCTCTACTCTAGTTTTAATCAGTCTTGACTTTAACAAATATTTCATATTGTATTCATTTGATTGAAGAAACTATTAGTTCTATTTTGAACCAAGAACCAAAATGAACAAGACTTTCCTATTCTTTCTATGAGTGAAAATTTGAATGAGTACAAACTAAAACAATCCGCACTTGAAAAACATTATTTTTCTAGTAAATATTGTTTCTCATTTTAGAATTTATATTCTATCATCTCATATTATTTCATTTGTACCACCATCTGCTATGAAGATGATGCTATGTCAACAATTTAGAGATGGAGGATAGACTAATTACTTTGCGAAGCTACAAGAATATGATATTGAAATCAAACATTTGGAAGCAGTAAAAATTCAATTATTATGAAATTTTTTTGCTAGCATTGACGCTATAAATGTTTCTCCTCCTCTTCCAGGTGGTAACTTCACAAGATATTACCATATCAAGGTTTTAATGGTAAATAGTTATTGTATTTTATTTGAAATCAAGACAATTCCTAGTTGAAATGTCTTCAAAGGAACACCAATCTCTAAAAATGAAAGTAAAAACCTATGTTTTGATATATTAGGTATTATTCAAGAAAAAATTAAATGGGATTCTATTAATATGTCAAATTCTCCTAAGAGATAATTAAACACTTTCAAGGTACACATGAAGTAGCATGTGGTAGAAATTTTACCTCTTTAGTAACTAATCACATTATTATTAGAGCTAGTTTTTATTGGACAACTCTTTTGAAACATTCTTATGCTATGATCAGAAAATGTTTTCCTTATAAAATCTTTTTAGGAAAATAAAAAGGATCTTTTATGCCATTAAAATATTCTATGGTGGAAAGTGCTTTTACAAAGTGGTGTTTGGACATGATTAGTGCCATAAATCCTAAATCTAGTGAAGGTCATTCATACATTTAGTAGCCACTCATTATTTTACAAAATGGCCAAAAGTTGTATCATTGAAAATTATTCATTTTTTTGGAAGAAAATATTCTAAATTTTTTCATCCTTAAAAAATTCATAACAGATAATGATTGTATTTTTATACGGTCAAAGTTTATAAAATTTTGTAGGATCAAAGTTTATAAAATTTTATAGGAATTTTGATATAATGGGAAGACGATAAAATTATTGCCTACAAGTTAATGGTTTAGCTAAAGATACAAATAAAACATTAAGGAACGTGATTAAAAGAATAATTTCAATGAATCATAGAACCTAGCATAAAAAATGATGAATGGTCATTAGGAAAGTTGAGTAACCACAACAATTGGAAGAAAAAAGAGAAAAAGAGCTTTTCTACAGTTGTGATAAAAAATACACTAAAGGTCATAAGTGTGTTGAGAAGAAATTATTTTACATAGATTGTGAAGATGAGGAAGAAAATGAACAAGAAACTTCAAAAAAAGATGATATACACCAAGAACCAACCCTAGAGAAAGAATAAATGAGTCCAACCATATCTGGAAATGCATTGGCAGGAATTACCACTTGTGAAACTCTCAAGATAGAAGGACATATCAAGAAGAAAACGGTAATAGTGTTGATTGATTTGGGTAGTACCCATAATTTTATTCATTGTAAGGTAGCCAAGAAATTGAATTGCTTCCTATACCCAACACTAGAATGTCAAGTGATGGTTGCAAATGGAGGAACTATAAATTGCTCTGGAAAATGCCATAGGATCAAGCTAACCATGGGGGAATATGTATTGAATAGTCCAATTCTTTCCATTCCAATGGGAGGTGCTAATGTTGTACTAGGAGTACAATGGTTACAATATTTGCTGACGATAACTTTTAATTTTCAAGAACGTTTCTTGAAATTTTTTCGGAAGGAAAGGAAGTTGAATTATAAGTTATCACAAGGAAGCCAGGAAAGATAATAAGCTCTAATGTCATGAAAAATATTCTGAAAAAAGAAAAATGAGGCATAATTGCATAATTATGCTCACTAGAAGTTCCAACATGAAAATCATATATTTCTTGAGATCTCCAAAATGTCTTAGACAATCATTCCAAGGTGTTTGAAACTCCCAAAGGACTCCTACCTATTCGTGATCTTGATCATGCTATTCATTTTATTCTGGGAAGTGTTCCACCAAACATCAGGCCTTACAAATATCCTTATGTCCAAAAGAGTGAAATTGAACGTATGATTGCAGAAATGTTAGAGGCTGGTATAATTCCACCGAGCCAAAGTTATTTCTCTGCTCCAGTAGTATTGGTGCGCAAGAAGGATGGACCATGGCGCATGTGTCCAGATTATAGGGAGCTCAATAAGCTCACTATTAAAGATAAATTTCCCAATCCTATGATTGATGAATTATTGGATGAATTACGTGGAGCAATTTCTTTTACTAAGTTGGATCTTCGTTCAAGATATCCTCATATAGAATGAAGACTGAATATATTCCGAAAACAAAATTTCGAAGTCATGGGGATCATTATGAATTTTTGGTCATGCCTTTTGGCCTTACCAATGCACCTTCTACATTTCAAGGGTTGATGAATTCCATTTTCAAACCCTTCCTCAGAAAATTTCTGTTAGTATTTTTTGATGATATACTAATCTACAACAGGTCTTGGAAGGATCATGTTCAACATGTTGACAGGGTGCTCAAACTATTGGAGGGGAAACAATTATATGAAAAAGCCTCCAAATGTTTCTTTGGAGTACAAGAGGTGGAATATATGGGTCACATTGTATCTCACAAGGGTGTTAAGGTAGACCCTAACAAAATTAAAGCCATTAAGGAATGGAAAGTCCCCAAAACCATAAAGCAATTCCAAGGATTTTTTGGGTTAACGGGGTATTATTGCAAGTTTGTTAAGAATTATGGGAGAATAACAACACCTCTAACAATATTATTGAAGAAAGATGCATTTCATGGACTCCTGAAGCAACTAAGGCCTTTGGACATCTTAAAGGGGAAAGTTTCCTAGCACCGGTCTTATCTACGCCAGACTTCATAAAAACCTTTATTGTGGAATGTGATGCCCCAGGAAATGGAATTGGTGTTTTTTTAATGCAAGAAGGAAGACCCATTTCTTTTGAAAGTCATCCAATCAAAGGAAAGTATTTACATAAAGCTATTTATGAGAAGGAAATTTTGCCAATACTACATGCACTAAATAAATGGTGACCTTACCTAATGGGAAGACACTTCAAGGTAAAAAATGATCATGATGGTCTTAAATACTTTTTGGAACAAAGTCTATCTTTAGAAGAGTAGCAAAAATGGGTCACAAAGATGGTGGGTTATGAATTTGAAATCATCTACTAAAACGAGAAGCTAAATGTTGTTGAAAATGCACTCTCAAGAAAGGATGAAGAGGTGGAAGCATTGCTTTGTGCCATTTCTATTATCCAACCAAATTGGAAAACTGAAGCAAGGGATAAATGGAGAAAGGAGGAATAAGTGTGGACACTCATTCAAAATTTGCAATAAGATCCTATTACATTTGATACATTTAGTTATAAAAATGATTCCTTATGGTACAAAGATTGCTTATATCTTTGTAAGAATTCCCAACTAAAGCAAAAGATTCTTTTGGAATTGCAAACTTCTCCCTTAGGAGGACACTCAGGATTTTAAAAAAATTACCACAGGGTGAAGAAATATTTTTTTTGGGATGACCTTAAATCTGATATTCAAAATTTTGTGGCGGAATGTTTGGTTTTCTAGCAAAATAAAATTGAGACAATTAAGACCCCAGGTCTTCTACAACCTTTGTCCATTCCAACACAATGTTGGGAGGAGATTTCAATGAATTTTATCACAGGTTTATCAAAGTTTGAAGGAAGGAGTGTCATCATGGTGGTAGTTGATAGACTTACCAAGTATCCACACTTTTGTGCATTATCTCATCCATTGAAAGCAAGTACATTTGCTACTGCATTTATGGAAACAATTCAAAAGCTACATGGAAACCCAAAGATTATTGTAAGTGACAGAGATCCCATTTTTACTGGAAATTTTTGGACGAAATTATTTTCTTGTTTGAGTACTCAACTAGCTCATAGCTCATCTTATCATCCTCAATCCGATGGGAAAACTGAGATAGTGAACAAATGTTTGGAAGTATATCTTCGTTGTTTTGTATATGATAAACAAACACAATGGGTCAAGTGGTTACCTCTGGCTGAATGGTGGTATAACCCTTAGAGAAATTTTGAGGTCTAAAATGGGCCTCCTAAGAAAAATGTACAACCAAA
The DNA here is from genome assembly GCA_034641835.2 of Pinus albicaulis. Classification (NCBI taxonomy): domain Eukaryota; kingdom Viridiplantae; phylum Streptophyta; class Pinopsida; order Pinales; family Pinaceae; genus Pinus; species Pinus albicaulis. Next base: position 635,067,909 of record CM076584.1, read on the forward strand.
ATAAACTTTATAAGGACCAATAGGATTCAAGATGATGATGTCAACCACGGGGGATGATTCACCACTTTTGGGGTAAAAAAGTTAAAAGATTAAAAAATAATAAAATAATAAAATTGCTATTTTAACTTTTATTTTCAACTTATATCCCTAAGTTTCTACACGAATTTTGAGCGCGAGTACTCATTGCATGCAAAATCTAATTCCTCATCCAAGGATTACCCATGTTGCATACTTTTGATGGACCATGGTACACGAAAAATGAGAAATACATGAAAAGGCATGATTGTAATCATGTTTTTTCATGTATTTATCATTTTTTGTTATAGCAGTGTCCATCAAAAGTATTAGACATGGGTACTCCTTGGACGAGGAATCAAATAATGCATCCAATGAGTGTTCCCACTCAAAATTTGAGTAAACCCATAGGGAGATAATTTGGAACACTACAAGGAAAAGACCCTGTAGCGGAGGTTATAAAGGAGGTTTTTAGTGTTATAAAATTGGCCAAAATTGTCAAAAAAACATATGCTACCACATTCGTTTCTGGTGACGGAGGTTTTAGCGAAGCTTTTAACAAAAATTCAACACAAATAAAAAAAATGGGCGGCCGAAGGTTATTACGAATGTTTTTTCATCGGTGCTCTTATCAGGTTTTAACGCACCGGTGCGTATCGGTAGACAGCGCACCGGGGCGGTCGAAGGAGAATGCACCGGGCTATCAAGGAAATTAACAACACTGGGCCTGGTGTTGGTGATACAACGCACGAGGCCGTTCTATTTGGTATTGGGATTTGAGAAGTGTCCATAGGTCGTGTCAATGCGCCAGTGCGTATGCTTATATAAACGCCCCGGTGTATCGTATCACACAAGAGCACCGAGGTTTACAATTGGTATCGGTATTCGTGCGGTGCAAATATGTCATACAAATGCATCGGTGCTTATTGACACATAAACGCCTCGGTGCGTACTATCACACAAATGCATCGAGATTTGTAATTGGTATTTGTATTCGTGTGGTGCTTATTGGTCATCCAAATGCACTGGTGCGTATAGACAGAAAAAACGCCCTGGTGCCTAGTATCACACAGACACACCGCAATTTATAATTGGTATCGGTATTTGTGCGGTGCTCATAGGCGGTGAAACGACACCAGTGCGTACAAATACATAAACGTACCGGAGCGCCATACAACACAAATGCCTCGATATTTTTAACTAGTTTTGGTATTTTTGCGGTCGCGATAGGTAGTGTTGAGCCTCAAAATTGTGCTTTCTTTCACCTCATTTTACCTCATTTTCCCTTGTCCATTGCTACCATAGACCCAATTGATCAATGAATATAGTTAAAAATACTTCTAGAATGATTTACATGACTGACTTGCTAAGTTTTGTGATTTTTGCCATTGTAAAGCATTTTGACCGGAACTAGCTGCAGAATGCAGACATTCCGTAGCTAACCGGCAATTCTGCAGCTGTCTTCATGTTTGGGTATGTTCCAGGTGGCCTCTTGAGAAAAACTGCATATGGGCATAATCCACGTCATGTCTACATGGTTCGTTGCTCATTATGGAGGAAGAAACGAATTCTGGGTACGGTTTTGGAACGTGGGAACACATTTAGGAAAGCAGACTTCTATTAGGACTGTCTCAGTCCAGATGTCTTTTTCCTCTTCACGCAGCCACTTCAAGAGTCCTAATGTGATTCCGATAAGGAAATACAGTGTTCCTGAATTGTTGCAAGTCTTGTTATGTGCATTTGCTTTATAAACACTTGGGAAACCGAGATTTGATGTTAGATTTTATGCTAGATTTTGTTTAGACTCTGTGCTACATTTTTGAAGACGCAGAGTGTTATGTTCAAGTTCTTTCATCTTTAATGAAGGAGACAGTGTTGTTGTGAAGGCGTTGATTTAATTTGGAGTTGAATTCCGTCAGGTGGTAGAGGGCCCCTGCCTCTTGCACGGATTTATTTTGCGTAAATTAGATAAGTCTTCTAGCTGCCTTTACATTTTGAATTTGAATTAATAGTTGTTTTAATTATCTACTGTAGTTGTACTCATTTTAACTCTTCCACAAGAAGAAGCTCTTCCAAAAGACTATAATGATGAATGGGAAATGACTATAGTATTGTAGGATTAGGAGTTGAATTCATAGTTGTTTTTAATTAGCTACTATAGTTATATTCATTCTAACTCTTCCACAAGAAGAAATTCTTCCAAAAGATTATAATGATGAATGAAAATGGCTATAGTAATGTAGGATTTAGTTGTAATTTTTGTTGTTCACTATCACAGTTACACTTGTTCTAATCACTCTTCCACAAGAAGAAACTCTTCCAAGAAATTCTTAAGAAGTTCAAGACATGGCCGTGATAATGAATGATTTAGTTGTGTGTTTGCACTAAGTATCATCTCTGTTCTTGCTCTTAAACGCTTGCCCAAGACATCATAATGACGAGTAGGATATGGATATGATATCTTAGTTTTTCATTGCTTTCAGTCATTTTTGCTTGCATTTGCATTCAATTACACAGTCAGAATTGTTCTAATATCTCTTCCAAAAGAAGGAACTCTTCCAAAATATCAATAATGATGGACAAACAGATTGTGTAACTTCATAGAATAATGCATGATAGCATAGTTAGGATACTCCGGAGTTTAATTGCACTTAAATCATGTTCAGTTACTTTGTTTTGAGTTTGATGATGACTTGTAGTTCAGCATTGTTCTAGATTAGTGGCATCTTAAGTTCATTTTTAGATTAACTCATTGCACTTGCACTTCCCATTCAGATTGACATCCATTGCACAATAAATTACTTCAGTTGCTAAGATTAACAAGACAACCTTCATTATTCACAAACATCTTCTTGTTCTAAAATCTACAAATGATCCATAACCATATGAACAGAAGACAACATCCCTATAAGGCCTGAAGTATCTCTGCAATTCCCTTATCATTTCATAAACAGAGTCCTCTCTCAAAAGCCTACTTTGAAAAGAAATCAATAACTTTTGAGTAAAGGTTTTGTGACATTCAATTGAATTGCAGAATAGAGATAGGAACTAGTTTTATAATAGAAGGTCTTATGATGATATCAATGTTTCTCCACCAAATCTGTTTCAAATCTCTAATTAAGGACAAAATGTTGAATCATTGTAAGGTTAGTTGTTTAACTGTTTAGTTAGAGGATTTGCATACTTAGTGATCATTTCTCAAGTTTAGTTTGTGTTGTGAATCATTTACTTAAAAGTCATTATCAAGCTTTGCTTTTACTTTGTCATAGTTTAGATTTGATTCTGTTTCAGTGTTTCCAATTGCATTTGTCAGTTGTTATTCATCAATTAGGCTTAACTTTGTTTTTAAGCACCAACTCCTTTCCATTAGCTTTCTAGGCATTTTCCCTTGTAAACATAAAACCACCAAAAGACCAAAAACATCATAAATCATCACAAAAGAACAAAAACATCACAAAACACTACACACAACGCATTAGGAAACAAGCACCTAGGTACATACAGTACACTTCACTTCAGCAGTTTACAAATCCTGGTTGACAATTAAATGAGCTCAGTTTAGGAGACTAGATTGAGACCAAACATTTTGGTGCCGTTGCCGGGGAAGTGAAAACTAGGTAACCTTTGTTTCTTAGCATCCAAAAAAAAAAAAAAAAAAATAATTATGCGTAGGGAGAGAGATTCAAGGGGAAGATTTATAAGCAGCAGAGGTAGAAGTTTGATTTCTAGAACACCACTTGTTTCATCTAGATCCAGAGCTAGTACACCTTCAACTCAAACCCATCTTCCATCCTCCCTTGATCCTGGACTTCTAGAAGATCTAAGGAAAACTATTCCATTAGAGAAACCTTCCACTTCATCCACGAAACCTGCCATAGAAGAAGATCTAAAGACTCCTAGTAGGGATACAAATCTTTCCACTTCCACAGGAGAGTCAACCATGGCAGAAGAAGGAGGAGGAGGAGTTTTTAATGGAGAAAACACACTATTTGGAGGAAGAGGTAGAGGTAGAGGAGAAGGAGGTAGAGGTGCAAATGGAGGAAGAGGTAGAATAGGAAGCTCTTTTGGGTTCCCTATAATTGATGAAGAAACCAATACAACCATGAAAAACATTTCACCCTCTGTCCTTCCAAACTTCTATGGACTTAAAACTGAAGATCCTAAAACTTTCTTATTCGAATTTGAAGTGTTGTGTAGGACTTATGACTACCTACAAGATGCTCAAAAATTGAAATTATTTCCTTCAACTCTGAAGGGAGCAGCATTGAAGTGTTTTATGAGTCTAATCAGTAGCTCTATTAGAACATGGGAAGACATGAAACAAGCATTTCTAGAGAGATACTTGGATTATTGTATGCCGGTTAATCATAAGGAAGAAGTGTTCAAGATGTTACAAAAAGAAGATGAAAACTTAGAATATTTGTTGGAAAGATTTAATTACAACATCAAAAGGGCAAAAATGGAAAACCTATATCAAGACACCTTAAAAGCTCTTTTGTTGAAAACAATTAGGGATGAATGGTTGGATATCCTTAACATGATGGGAAAAGGGGATATATCACAACTTACATTACCTGAAATATATGAGTTATGTATCAACCTTTCCAGAGGGAAATCTAAAACTGTCAAAGGTCCAAGAGATCCCGCTCTTGCAAGGGCAAGTAAATCTACTTCTGGGACAGTAAGTAGATCAGAAATAGGACACATGCTTGATGATTTTAAATCTGAAATCTTAGGGAGTCTTAGTGAACAAATAGACACCCTTAAGATACAAAACAAGCAAAAGGATGAATCTGATGCTTTGGCAATCTTTTGTCCCAAATGTAGAAAGAAACATGCCTTGAGAGAGTGTCCTTTAGATGTAAAAGTTGTAGAAACCTGTGTCATTTGTTCTGAGAAACATGAGACTAAGAATTGTCCTTCTCTTCCTGGTCTCAAAGCTATCTTTCAGGAGGAAACTCCTACAGATTCCACAGAGTCTCTTAACTTTGTATCTAGAAGACCTTGGCAGGGACCTCAGACACAAGGATTCCATGATCAAATGTATAATCAACCTCCACCTTGGAATTCTTGGCAGCAACCTTGGCCCCAATTTCAAAATCAATCTCAATCTTGGGCACAAGGAACACAAAGTCCCTATGGAATATACTCTCCATATTATCAGTATCCACCATCCTATCCACCATATCCACATTTTTATCCTCAAAATCCTCAACAAAATTTCCCTCAAAATCTTCAACAAAATTTTCAACAAAATCCTCAACAACATCATCAGAACCAACCACATCAAAATCAACCACTTCCATTACCATTCCCTAAAAAATCCAATCAATTGCCAGCTCAACCCATACCAAATCCCAATAATAAAAACCCTCAGAATACATACATGATAGAATGCCAACAGTTTCCAACTTATTTAATTACTCCTCTAGACCTTAGTGATGTTCAACTTAGGTCTGGCAGGATACTTGAAAAGAGGAAACCTTCTGTGATAATACAAGAACAAGATAATTCTGAGGAAGACTCCCTACGGGTGAATAAAAGTCTTGAGGAAGACACATCCTTTCAAGACCCACACATTGAAAAACCAAAACAAAAAGATCCAATAAATCCAACTCCTGTATTAGAGCAACCATCCACATCTACTTCTATACCTCCCTTTCCGGAAAGATTACAAATTGATAGAGGTGTAGAGAAACAGATCATGGTGCCTAATTATGATTTCTTAGATGAATTGAGAAAAGTTTGCATAATAAAGGAGTTGAGTATGAAGACAACAAGAAAAAGAATAAGAGAAACCAAGAAAATTCAACTAGTAGGACAAATAGCAGACATTATGATGGGCAAGATTACTATTCCAAAGTACCTTGACCCAGGAAATCCAGTTGTCAAAATTCACATCAATGGAATTGAAATTCAAAACACACTCATTGACTTAGGAGCAGCAATAAATATCATGAGTAGACAAATTATGGACAAACTGAAACTTCCTAATCTTCTCTTTACACCCACACTATTACAATTAGCAGATAGATATGTGATCAGACCAGATGGGGTAATAGAAGACATTCCAGTGTCCCTAGATTCTTGGGAGTACCCTGTGGATTTCATGATCCTAACTCCCAAGAATAATCTAGGAGGCCATCCAGTTATACTAGGAAGACCTTGGTTGGCTACAACTGATGCTTTTATTAGTTGTAGGTCTGGTGATATGTATATTTCTTGATGGTAGTTCAACAAAGAAATTCACTTTATATCCTCCAGCTAGGACAATTACAGATTTAGATGACACTCAATGGATAGAGGATGAAGAAAATTTACAACCACTCTTCACAATTTCAGAAATTAGTGAAGATAATCAAATTCTGAATACTCTAGAAAACTTTGAATCCTCTCCAGAACATAAACATGAATCATTTCAAGAGGGATCCAATATTGAGTTTTTGTCATCTAGGCAGATGTCTCTTCATTCTATGGACAAATTTGGCAGCTCTACAAGTGAAATTTTTCCAGGCAAAACTTTGAATATAAATAAGAACCTAGAAAAATCTCAACAAGAAGAGTTAGTCAAAGTATTACAGAGACATTCTTCTACATATGCATGGGAATACACTGACATGAAAGGGATAAGTCCCAAGACTTGTACTCATCACATCTATATAGAGGCAAATTTCAAACCAATCAGACAGCCTCAAAGACGGATGAATCCAAATCTTAGGGAAATTGTCAAGGAAGAATTGCAAAAATTATTAAATGTTAATTTCATCTATCCTATTTCAGATAGTCAGTGGGTTTCTCCTTTGGTAATTGTGCCAAAGAAAAATGGAAAATGGAGGGTGTGTGTTGACTACCGAGAAATGAATAAAGCACTCTTAAAGACCATTTTCCCTTACCTTTCATAGATCAAGTATTAGATACATTAGCTGGCAAAAAGTACTTTTCATTCCTAGATGGGTTTAGTGGTTACAATCAAATCCAAGTAGCACTTGAAGACCAATATAAAACCACATTTACCTGTCCTTGGGGTACCTATGCCTACAGAGTATTGCCATTTGGATTATGCAATGCACCTGCAACATTCCAAAGGGCAGTATTAGGAATTTTTTCGGATCTAATACATGACTGTGTAGAGGTGTACATGGATGATTTCATAGTTTATGGGAATACATTTGAAGAGGCTTTAGAAAACTTGGAAAAAGTCTTAAAAATATGTCAAGAAGCAAACCTTTCACTTAGTCATGAAAAATGTTTTATGATGTTCACTGAAGGTATTGTTTTAGGGCACCACATTTCAGGGGATGGGATTAGAGTTGATGAGGTGAAAGTTGAAGTCATTTCTAACCTATCCATTCCAAGTTGTCAAAGAGATGTAAGAATTTTTCTAGGATTTACGGGGTACTATCGGAGATTTATAGAAAACTTCACCAAAATAGCATCTCCTCTCTTCAAATTACTCACCAAAGATTGTGAATTTAAGTGGACTTCTGATTGCCAGTTAGCTTTTGAAACCCTGAAAACCAAAATTTATGAAGCACCTATATTAAGGGGACCTAACTGGAAGTTACCTTTTCATATCTCGACGGATGCTTCCGATACAGCTCTGGGAGCAGTATTGGGACAGAAAGATTTAATTCCCTATGCCATCTATTATATCAGTAAAAATTTGACTCCTGCAGAGTTAAACTATACTGTAACTGAAAAAGAGTTTTTAGCTGTTGTTCATGCCATTAACAAATTTAGACACTATATAACGGGCTATGAAACTTTTGTTCACACTGATCATTCTGCAATTAGATACTTAATGAATAAATCAATCACTAATGGCAGAGTTATAAGATGGTTGTTACTATTGCAAGAATTCAACATTACTATTCTAGATAGGCCTGGAAAACAAAACACTGTGGCTGATTTCCTATCTAGAATTCAAAATATCAAAGATGACACTCCGGTTGAAGATCAATTTCCTGATGAATATATTTTTGCAATCTCTACTCAAACTCCATGGTTTGCTGATATTGCTAATTATTTAGTTTCAGGAAAATTTCCTTTGATTATGAATGCAAGGGATAAAAGAAAAATCATTAATGATAGTGCAAAATATTCATGGGTTGCTAATGAGTTGTACAAGACAGGTCCAGATTTGATCATTAGAAGGTGTGTTCGTGAAGATGAGATGCCTGAGATTCTCAAGGCATGTCATGATGAACCTTATGGCAGACACTTTGCAGATAAGAGGACAGCCTATAAGATCCTTAATTTAGGATATTATTGGCCATCTTTGTTTAAAGATGCAAAGGAGTATGTCAAAAGGTGTGACAGTTGCCAAAGGGTAGGGAAACCTTCTCCTTCAGGTGAGATGCCATTACAACCTCGGGTACACATTGAACCTTTTGAAAAATGGGCTTTGGATTTTGTAGGACCTATTAGTCCTCCATCAAGACAAAAGAAATATATATTAGTTTGCACTGATTATGTTACTAAGTGAGTAGAAGCTAAACCATTACTTGTTGCTAATGAATCATCTGTAGTTACTTTTCTTTTTGAGGATATTTTTACTCGTTTTGGTGTCCCAAGGGAAATTGTTACAGATCAAGGAGCTCAATTTACATCAAGGCTAGTGGAGCAAATAATGGAGAAGTACAAGATCAGACATAGAAAAACAACTCCTTATCATCCACAAGCAAATGGTCAAGTGGAATCTACTAATAAAGTCATTGAAGGAATCCTAACAAAGACTGTTCATTTACATAGAAGAGATTGGGTAGATAGGCTTCCTGAAGCCTTGTGGGCCTATAGAACTTCATGGAGAAACACAACAGGCCATACTCCTTATGAGCTTGTTTATGGAAAGCAAGTTTTGTTTCCCATAGAGTTCCAAATTCAAACTTTCAAGATGGCAGTTCAGCTAGGACTTGATCTAACGGAGGCACAAAAGCATAGACTGGAGCAAATTAATGAATTGGATGAGATCAGACAAGATGCAGTTCAGAAAACAAGTCTAGTCCAACAACAAAGGGCTAGATGGCATGACAAGTACATCGAGGAGAAGAAATTCAAAGAGGGTGATTGGGCTCTCTTGTTTGATTCAAAATTCAAGGATTTTCAAGGGAAATTTCAGACACATTGGCTTGGGCCATATGAAATTGTTCGAATTTTTGATAATGGAGCAGTAAAAATCAGAACTATAGATGAAGAAGAGGTCACTTTTCTTGTGAATGGTCATAGACTGAAGCTATACCACAAGCCACTTTCAAGAGAAGAGTTTGTCAAGAAGTTCCAAGAAAGCAATGATGTGAAGTTAATGAAGAAGAGTCTCTCTTCTTCATCAACTTGATTAAATTTTCTGAAGCATTTCTCTTTTGAAAAAAAAAATAAAAATAAAAATAAATAAAACAAAATAAAAGTATAAACATGAAAACCAATCATAGATTGGCATGTTTATACAGAAAAGATAGGGTGAAAATCAGAGTCTCTCTGACACTCTAACTTTTCCCATTTTTTTTTTTACAAGCAGCTGTTACAAAATCATAAGTTCAGATCCATAGTGCTTATGATCCATCTCATTTCATTTCACTCCATTCACTTATCCATCCATACTCCATCTCATCCATCATTCATATTTCACTCCATTCCACATTTCATTCATCTCATTCCATCCTCCATCCATTTCATTTTCATGTCAAAATACAAAATTTGATGTCTTGCTGTAAGTGAATAAAACATGTCATGAATTGCAGTACAGTTCTTATGTTCTTTCACTCCATTTCATGAACTGAATCCATTCCATTTCATCATCCATTTCATACATATCATAATCCATCATCCATCCTCATTCATACCATATAACATTTCACCCATATTCCAAAAACACTCCATTTTCATGATTTAAATGCTCTACAGGAACATTCTGCAGCTCAGCAGACATTCTACAGCTGATCAGCCTTTCTGCAGCCAGACAGTCTTTCCGTAGCTACAAACCCTGAAGGCATCAACCAGCAGACATTAGAATTGCAACAAAGTGACCCAGTGTATCCATAAATCAGAAGCATCAAAGAAAGATTATGAAGACTCCTCCAAAGGTGAACAAGAAGACAAAGGCTACAAAAATCAAATGAAAGGCAGAGGTAACAAGTTTAAATTATAATGGCATTTCATAAAATTTTAGCATAGTTTTAGTTATGGATTGTTCAAAAAGGTTGTTTTAATTATTTTTATTGATCAAAACCAATAAACCCTCCACAGACTTTGGATTAAAATCTTCCATTTCAAATTTCATGCCCAATATCATTTAAGCGGTTAAAATGGTCGATGTATTTGAATTCTTCACGTCTCTTAACCAAATCATTCAATGATGATTCCCTCTGCCGTCGTAAAAGTCTCCGCCGTCTCTTCAATCATTAATTCATTCCCTCCACCTCACTCCACTACTCCATTCCGTGACCACTGCCATCACTCCATTTTGTAGCCGGAATTTCATTCCGTAGAAAGAGATATTCTTATCACCGAGAGCAGAGCCAAAGGATATCAGTTTGAATAGCATTGAGCATTATAAACGCAGAGTAGAGCAGAAGGGTAAATTTGGAAGCATAGTAGCGTGAGAATTTGAAGCCATTTGATTCCGTGGGTAGACAAAGTATCACTGTGGGCAGAGATTGAGCATTTTCACTATAAACACAGAAGTGTAGCAGCGTGGAGTTTGAAGTCTTTTGTCACTAGAAGACAGAGGTGTTGTAGTGTTGAATCTGAAACCATTTTCTACCAAGAGCCAGAGGCATAGTAGTGTGGGAAATTTGAAGCCATTTGCCACTGTCTATCAGAGACATATCAGCTCGAAATTTGAAACTGCTTTCATTGTCAACAGAGGCATATCAGTCCAAAGTTCAATTGTCAACAGAGGCATATCAGTCCGAAGTTTTAAAGACATTTGTCATTATCAATCAGAGGTATGTCATTCTGAAGTTTGGAGCTATTTTCATTTAGAACTTGAAGTCCTTTCAATTCGAAGGTGAAAGCTATTATTTTTGTGGGTAGAAGAGTGTTAATTTGAACATTGAAAAAGCAATCATGGGTTTAATTGTAAGAACAGAACCAGTGGGTTCAAAATATTTAGAAGGATACCCTCAATGCAAAGAAATGTTACAACAAATAGGATGGCTTCAATTTTTGGAGAAGTTTAATGGCTTCCACAAGGAAGTCACTAAAACATTTGCAAGATCATTTCAAGGAACCGAAGTTGAGGTGGGAGATGTAAAATTTACTGTCACTGAAGTTTTCATTGCAGAGGCTACAGGGTTGCTCAGAACTGGAGAGAGATGGTTCAAAAATAGAGAATTCCATAATGAGTCCTGGAAACAAATTTTAAAATCACCAGGTATGGATGTTACTGTATTTAAGAAAGGAATTCCCAGTTCTGCATTGAAAAATAAATGGAGAAACATACTACTTCTTCTGCAAAAATTTATTACATGTGAGGGAAGATATGGAACATTTTATGTCTACCACATTAGACTGATAATGCATTTCCTGGGGGAAGACTTAAACCTACCATATTTCTTACTTCAAAGTCTGAAAAAGATGGCTGCCTGTGTCCAAAGAAGGGTTCAATTTTTAGAGACAACCCTATATCATCATGGTTTGGTCAAAATTTTGATTGAACATCATCTAGCTAAAACAAATGATACATGGGACGATTTCTTAATAAGAAATCATTTTGAAGAAGCAAAAGAACCATCACCTGAACCACAACCTACAAGGAGAAGTAGGAAATGGAGGGCTTCAGAAGTTGAAATTGACAAAACAGTCCAAGAGAGCAGTGAGGAAATCATTTTAGAAAAGTTGACTCAAATCAAGAGACAGCTTAAGGAAGAAAAGGTAATCAGGAAATCTGCCATGGAAAAAGGAGAGGGATCTTCTCAGCCTAGAAGAAGCCACAGACTAAAGGGGAAACTGAAGAAAAAACTAATCAAACAAACAGGGGTAATCAATATAGAAGATGAAGAAACATCCATTGAAGAGGATGTTGAAGAACATTTTTATGAAGGAACCCCTGAAATTGACCCTGCTCAACAAAAAATTTATGACTATGTGGAAACTTTGGAGAGGAGAGCTTCAGGAAGCAAAGAGAGAACCCCCAGTCCTCCACTGCCTGAAATAGATATGTTAAGGAGGGATAGGTATGAGTTGGAATTACTGAATAGACACATCAAAAATGAGAATGAAATTCTCAAGGATCAAGTCAAGCTCAAAACTGATCTAAACTCAACCTTATCCCTGCATATAGACAAAGTGGAGAAGACCAATGAGAAGTTGAAGACAAGGAACAAAAAGCTAATCAGAGCCCTCACCAACCTAAGGTTCAAACTTGTTATCAGAAAACCCAAAAGATCTCTAGCTTCCAGACAAAGGAGAAGGAGAGGATTAGATGTCCTTGCAGAAGCCTCTGAGTTCATAGGATAATTTGCATGAGGACATGCAAAGAGACAGCAGTGGGGGTATGTTGAGCTTTAAAATTGTGCTTTCTTTCACCTCATTTTACCTCATTTTCCTTTGTCCATTGCTATCCTAGACCCAATTGATCAGTGAATATAGTTAAAATTACTTCTAGAATGATTTACATGACTGACTTGCTAAATTTTGTGATTTTTGCCATTATAAAGCATTTTGACCGGAACTAGCTGCAGAATGCAGACATTCCGTAGCTAACCGGCGATTCTGCAACTGCCTTCACGTTTGAGTATATTCCAGGTGGCCTCTTGAGAAAAACCGCATATGGGCAGAATCCACGTCATGCCTACATGGTTCGTTGCTCATTATGGAGGAAGAAACGAATTCTGGGTACGGTTTTTGAACGTGGGAACATATTTAGGGAAGCAGACTTCTATTAGGACTGTCTCAGTCCAGATGTCTTTTTCCTCTTCACGCAGCCACTTCAAGAGTCCTAACGTGATTCCGATAAGGAAAGACAGTGTTCCTGAATTATTGCAAGTCTTGTTATGTGCATTTGCTTTATAAACACTTGGGAGACCGAGAGCTATGTTAGATTTTATGTTAGATTTGATGCTAGATTTTGTTTAGACTCTGTGCTACATTCCTGAAGACGCAGAGTGTTATGTTCAAACTATTTCATCTTTAATGGAGCAGACCGTGTTGTTTTGAAGCGTGATTTAATTTGGAGTTGAATTCCGTCAGGTGGTAGAGGGCCCCTACCTCTTGCACGGATTTATTTTGCGTAAATTAGATAAGTCTTCTAGCTGCCTTTACATTTTGAATTTGAATTAATAGTTGTTTTAATTAGCTACTGTAGTTGTACTCATTCTAACTCTTCCACAAGAAGAAGCTCTTCCAAGAAATTATAATTATGAATGGGAAATGACTATAGTATTGTAGGATTAGGAGTTGAATTCATAGTTGTTTTTAATTAGCTACTGTAGTTATATTCATTCTAACTCTTCCACAAGAAGAAATTCTTCCAAAAGATTATAATGATGAATGAAAATGGCTATAGTACTGTAGGATTTAGTTGTAATTTTTGTTGTTCACTATCACGGTTACACTTGTTCTAATCACTCTTCCACAAGAAGAAACTCTTCCAAGAAATTCTTAAGAAGTTCAAGACATGACCGTGATAATGAATGATTTAGTTGTGTGTTTGCACTAAGTATCATCTCTGTTATTACTCTTAAACGCTTGCCCAAGACATCATAATGACGAGTAGGGTATGGATATGATATATTAGTTTTTCATTGCTTTCAGTCCTTTTTGCTTGCATTTGCATTCAATTACACAGTCAGAATTGTTCTAATACCTCTTCCAAAAGAAGGAACTCTTCCAAAATATCACTAATGATGGACAAACAGATTGTGTAACTTCATAGAATAATGCATAATAGTATAGTTAGGATGCTCCGGAGTTTAATTGCACTTAACTCATGTTCAGTTACTTTGTTTTGAGTTTGATGATGACTTGTAGTTCAACATTGTTCTAGATTAGTGGCATCTTAAGTTCATTTTTAGATTAACTCATTGCACTTGCACTTCCCATTCAGATTGACATCCATTGCACAATAAATTACTTCAGTTGCTAAGATTAACAAGACAACCTTCATTATTCACAAACATCTTCTTGTTCTAAAATCTACAAATGATCCATAACCATATGAACAGAAGACAACATCCCTATAAGGCCTGAAGTATCTCTGCAATTCCCTTATCATTTCATAAACAGAGCCCTCCCTCAAAAGCCTACTTTGAAAAGAAATCAATAACTTTTGAGTAAAGGTTTTGTGACATTCAATTGAATTGCAGAATAGAGATAGGAACTAGTTTTAGAATAGAAGGTCTTATGATGATATCAATGTTTCTCCACCAAATCTGTTTCAAATCTCTAATTAAGGACAAAATGTTGCATCATTGTAAGATTAGTTGTTTAACTGTTTAGTTAGAGGATTTGCATACTTAGTGATCATTTCTCAAGTTTAGTTTGTGTTGTGAATCATTTACTTAAAAGTCATTATCAAGCTTTGCTTTTACTTTGTCATAGTTTAGATTTGATTCTGCTTCAGTGTTTCCAATTGCATTTGTCAGTTGTTATCCATCAATTAGGCTTAACTCTGTTTTTAATCACCAGCTCCTTTCCATTAGCTTTCTAGGCATTTTCCCTTGTAAACATAAAACCACCAAAAGACCAAAAACATCACAAAACACTACACACAACGCATTAGGAAACAAGCACCTAGGTACATACAGTACACTTCACTTCAGCAGTTTACAAATCCTGGTTGACAATTAAATGAGCTCAGTTTAGGAGACTAGATTGAGACCTAACAGGTAGTAAAAACGCACCAGTGTGCTTAATAATACAAGCACACCGGTTTTCATTTTGTATTTTTTAGAAACATCGACCTGTGGAAGTGCAATTATTATGATTGTTTTAAATTCTTTATTCATCAAAAGTCGACATATATTATAACAATATTCATATTAATTAAATTTTTATTAATGGATTTGAATGTGATGTTTAGATTAATTTGTTATATCATATCATAATTATTGTGGTTTTTTAAAATTCATTATTCATCAAAAGTCGACACATATATATGTTATAAAAATATTCATATGAATTAAATTTTTATTACTGCATTTGAGAACGACAATGGAGAACGCAATAGCGGCAATAGAGAACGCAATAGAATAAATTAAAACATTTTATTATATATATATATATATATATATATATATATATATATATATATATGAATAGCTAGACATTCTTTGTCATAAAAAATGGGATAGTTATTGGTATCCCTTTATCTTTCAATTGGGACACTATGTCCATTACATTAAAGAAAATGTTTGATTTCACAGACATTTTTCCAAAAATAGTACAATGCCTTGCTTTTATATCCAAACATAGTGATCATCATTCTTCGCTTGAACTGCCTTCATTGCTAGAGCTACTTCTATGACTTGGGTTATTTTCAAAAATGTTTTGTTCATGACGTTGATTATTTTCTTCTTCTTCACCTTCTTCCATCTACAAACATAAAAATAAACTGTAATGAGTGTATATATCTTGGTGAGAATAATGAAAATTGCAATATTAAATAATACACATCAATGTAAATCGAAAAGAAATGATGTACCAATGCAACAATTGACTCATAAACTAAACACATTCTTTCAAAACCATGTAACATGCCATCTTTCAAGGTTTGATCTGTTGGAGCAGTGCCATACTTTGTTTCCTGCAAGTTTTATACCCCATAAGAAATCATATATTAATATAAAAGATTTATTTTTTCTATTAATTATAGACGGAGCTAAGTAAAACAAGATCGATAGATGCTTACAAATTCCACAATTAAGTTCTGATATGCCATCATATACGCACAACCCATACTTAAACCAATTTCAATCAATTCCTCTGATGGTTCTTCTTTGTATGTTAGCACCTGTTTGGAGACATTCAAAGATGTTTTTTGTAAAAAAACTTAAAAATACAAAAATGAAATCTAGTTAAGTTGTTATAAGGAAGTAACAGTTACTCACAAACTTAGATATCAATCCTTTTCTTCCTTGTCGTCCTGTTTTATGTGTTGAATGGGTTCCATTTTCTTTTCTTTTCTGTAAGAAAATACTTGAAAAATAATATTTAATGCTAAATTGTTTATTTATTGTACCTAATGATCAAAAAATTCAATGATTACATATTACATTTGAAGCACGTTGTTGTTGAGATGGCTCCTCCTGCGATGCAATTTTTTCCATTTCTTTGACCATCTCCTTGTACACCTTTTTGGACATTCCTACTGGCACCTTTATAATCTTTTTGAAAATGTAACATGACAATAAACTATTTAATTTTTATATTGATATATGAAAAGTAAGTATAACAAAAGTGATATTTATAAATAATTATAGACAAACATCTAAAGGAATATTAATTTTTCATTCCTTCTTTTTTGTTGTTGTACGTTTTTGCTATTAAAATTCTGACATGTCTCATTGACCAATTCTCTGGAAACTCTTCCTATAGTTTACATAAAATCTGGTTCTTGGAATCATTGGATTGTTTTTTGTATTGTAAGTGGAAATAATGTCTATACATTTGTTTCACTAGATCCCTCAAAGATTTGTAAAATTTTTTCCCCCTTCCGTTAACCTCCAACACCTCTCCAGATGAGCTAAGGAGCAATTCATTTTCATTTGCATGTTCTATTGTTTTTATTTTCTTAGAACAACATTCCTTTTCTGAGTTGTTTGTCCCTGTAGAACATTAAAAAAAGGTGAATTAATAGATTTTTTCACACATGTTATCTAATAATTTTAATTATATTATTAATGAAAACTAAAAAAAGAAACGCATATTGGATCGATAGTATTTTTTCATTCACCTGATTCATCATTTTGCAATTTTTCCATCAAGCTTATCTGTTCTTCTGGTCCTAGATCAGAAATAATCTTATCGAGATTTGTCATTTTGTGGCTCTGCATGATACACATTAAACAATACATATTATTTAAACTTACATATAGTTAAAAAATATTTTTTTTTGTAAACAAATTACAAAGAACTTGCCTTTTTTGCTTTTGATATTGATGTGTTATCAGTATTTTTGTTACTTGATCTCTTGTCAGTCATTTATTTAACAATATAAAATCTGTATAATATCAGTCAATAATATATTTTTAAATAAACTATCAATTTCTCAATTAAAAAAAAAAATCTAAAAAAACCGGTGCGCCATTCATGGTAAATGCACCGACGTCGGTGCGTGTATGTCTTTACCACGCACCGCAAAAACAGTATAATACATCGTACAGTGCTCTATGTCAATAAGAAGCCCCGGTGTGTTACATGTCAATGACCGCACCGGTTAACCATCATAAAAATAATTAAAATCGTCCAGTATTAGTTTTTTTAGCATAAATCGGTGCTATATTTTACATATGGCGCACCGTTAAAAAATATTATTTTTTTCACATTACTTATCCAGTGCTCTTGTAAACAACAAAGCACCGGTGCACTACCTTACATAGGGCGCATCGGTAAAAAATATTTTCTTTTTTTTAAATCATTCCAAGGCCGACATGGATTAGGATATGACTATGCTAATCGTCCCATCAGTTGCATGTCTTAGGTCTATATTTAGCAATACAAACCCTATAAATCTAAATTGAAAAGTCCTACTTCTGAATCACAGAAAGAAGAATAAGAAAGGAGCGAAACAAAAAGAAAGTAAGGTTTGTATTTTTTGGAAGTTTTTTTTTTTCAAAACTGAACGTTCGCGGTGCGTCATAATGAAATAGCACAATGGCTGCATATTTTTCTAATTTTTTTATAACAGTACTTTCACGGTGCGCTGTGATAATAGAGCACCTCGTTGCACTCTTTCAGAAAGGGTGCACCGAATTTTTTTATTTTTTTATTTACGCAAGGGGCGACATGGATTGGGATCCGACTATGTAGGTCAACCTATTCGTTGGATGTCTTAGGTTTATATTTAGAAATATAAACCCTATAAATATAAATTGAAAATCCCTAATTCTGAAATCACAGCAAGTGGGAGAAGACAGGGCATAAACAAAAATAATGTAGGGTACGTTTGTAAAATGGTTTTTTTTCAAAACATCACGTTGTACGGTGCACCATAATGCAATAGTGCACCGATGTCATATGTTACATATGGCGCACTAACAAAAACATAATTTTTTTTTTTAAATTTTATCACTGTACTTGCACGGTGCACTGGTATAACCAAGCGCACCAGTGCGCAACGTTACGCAGGGTGCACCGGTGAAAAAAAATCAGTATTTTTTTAAAGTTTGACGCAAGGGCCAACATGGATTGGGATCCAAATATGCAAGACATCCCATGGGTTGGATTTCTTATGAGTACATAAACCCTATAAATTTAAATTGAAAAGAAAGAGGGAGAAAAAATGGCAGAAACAAAAAGAATCTAGGGTTTTGTTTCTAAAAATTGATTTCTTTTTTTTATTTTTGTTTCTGAAAACTGCAGAAAAGGTAAAAAACTACAGAAAGAAAAAGTTAAGAAAACAATAAGATTTTATTTTGTATTTTACTTCATTAAAAACTAGATAAAAAGTAAAATAAAACAATAGACTTTGATCTCTTATTTCATTGCATAAAAAAAACTGCAGAAAAAAGTACAAAAAAACAATAATTTTTACTCACGTCATTTAAAATTCTATGGTACAGGGTTTGAATTACCAGAGGTTTGGAATTCGGATTGTCTGAATACTTCTGTTCAAACGTATTTCCCTGCTCCACAGTGCTCTCGTGCTCTGTTTGCTCTAGGTATGTATCATGCAAATCTCTGGCTGAATTTTTTTGCAAAAATAGTGAAATAATGAAAAGTGTTTAGTATTTAAAGAAATGTTTTATGAAATTAGATTTTCGAAAATATTTTGACGCCCAATTTTCAATTTACCACTTTTTTTTTTCACTTAAAGAAAATAGGGTTGCACTTTTTTTAATTGCGGTTATTCATTTACTGGTGCGTCGTTTAATTAAACCGCACCGGTGCTACTTGGTAAAAAAAGCGCACTGGTGCGCAAAATAAAGAACTTACCGGTGTAGTTATTTGAACAGAACGCGCCAGAATTACATTTAGGTTTGTGCACCAAAGTTTATTGTTGTTTTTCTCAAATGCAAGGAGAAAATATCATATATTATATGAAATGGACAATTCTTCAAAATCCAGCTCGTTCCATAATATTTCTCAAAGTCCATCGTGGAGTTCTCCCTATCCATGTGGAGATGTAATATTTACTTCAGATTTGTTTTATTTTTTCACTATCTAATTGAATTTATGTATGTTTTTTTATCCATGTAGTCAATCATGCACAAGTTAATTAAATTTATAATGTATAAAAATTTGCAGGTTCACGCAGATTCATCATCGAGTTCAGATGCACAAAATTATATTCAAAGTACTACTCCAAAACATCGAAAGTTTTTATCAGAAGCGGCATACTGCAAGACACATTTGGTAGATGAAAATGGACAACTGCTTCACCCTGCCAATTGTAACAATATTACATCTTCTAGCCACAATCCCGGGACAATGATGGTAATTATAATTATAATTATTTGGTATATATATTGATTAATATGTACATAATGATTTCAATTTAAAACCAATTTATAATCATGCAATATTGTCAACGTGGTTACAAATTGATATCGTAATATTTTGTACTAATCATGTTCATTTTTTTTTTTTAATTATTAGGATTCTAGTGATGATGAATGACCTACCTACCATCTTCCATTTCACCCCACGACAATGTCAAATCGAGAGAATATTGAATTAAGAGAAAAAATCAGAGAGGAACGATACCGAGAATGGTTGAATCAACCACCGATTCAATTCCCGCTACGTCCAGATTCACCAATTAGGAATGACTACAACAATAGTAATTCTTCACAAGTTGGCAATGGAGATAATCAAATAGAGGTTGGTATGGATGATTACTTAAGGGATACGACTGCCATGGAGACAATGTTGTTATATGCATTCCAAAATGATGATCAGCTAGGGAATGGTGCTCATATCGCTGACACCTTTTTCAAAAGCCTTAAATTTGCTTCCACCACCCCTCTCTTTGGACCCGATGGTCAGTCAAAATCTACCTAGTTGGGGACAACGATGTTACTATACAACTTGAAAGCAAAGTTTGGCTTGTTGAATGCATGTTTCTCGGAATTTTTGAGGTAAGTTACCATAAAGTACTTCCCTTATTTATAAATTTGAAATATAATCAGTACACTGCAATGAACATTCCAAGTGTTAAATTTAATGAACGTTAATAATTATATCAACATTAATGTACATTTATTAATATATTTTTCCATGACCACCAACTACAGGTTATTCAAATATAAGGTTCTTCCGAGTGATAATGTCTTGCCCGGTAGCTGCGAAGAGGCAAAAAAATTGTTGAAAATGTTGGGTGCTAAGTACATATCATATCATGCATGTCCAAATGATTGTATTCTATATAGAGGAGAATATGCAGACAAAGATATGTGTCTGAAATGTGGGCATGACAGGTATGATAAATCTAAAAAGAAGGGCAAATCACGTACTGGTCCTCCTTTTAAGATATTGAGGCACATACCTATAATCCCAAGGATTCAAAGGCTCTTTCGTTGCAAAGAATTAGCTATGTTGCAGGGATGGCATGCCTCACATAGAAGTGAGTTGGGAGTTATGCGAATACCAACTGATTCAATAGCAATGAAGTATATATAGGATACATGGCCCGAAAAATTCAAGAATGAAGTATGAAGTCTACGAATCAGCATAGCCATGGATGGCGTCAACCCATATTCCCTCCAGAACACCAACTATTCTATTTGGCCTGTAGTAGTGATCAATGACAATATCCTCCCATGGTTGTCCGTGAAGAATGAACATCTTATGTTGGCTCTCATAGTCCTTGGTAGAAGACAAGTGAAGAATATGGATGTATACTTACAACCACTGGTAGATGAATTGAAGGAATTATGGGATGGGATAAATGTATATGATGTATCAAGACCTATCACAGTAGAGAGGAGGTTTACGTTGCATGGCATATGTGCTTACACGACACATGATTATCCAGGCTTAGGAGTTTGCTTTGGTAAATTACATGTTTAATTTATTTATTTGTTTATATATAATGTAACAATATTATTTCACATATTAGTTATTTAATTCATTGTAATAGTATTTGTTCTGATCTTCATGATATTCTTTAACGTGCCATGCACATTAATTTATGTATACAAATATAATATCGTAGGTCTTGTAACAAAAGGGTATTTTGGATGTAAATGTTGTGGACCTTCTCTAAAAGCTAGATGGTCCAAGGACCTACGAAAGCCAGTGTATGATTGCTCCAGGATATTCCTACCAGAACAACACCCTTATAGAAGAGCATCATCCGCTTTCAATGGTAAACAAGAAAGAACCCAAATTCCTCCAATAATGACACTAGCTGAATGGCTTAGAGCATATGAGAGAGAGAAGGAGAAGGAGTTCACATAAATTTTCAATTCAAATGGGGAGCATAAGTTCGATGATCTGGATTTCTTCAACACCTATGTTGAGAAATTTCCCATTGGGATGAAAAGGAAATCTATCTTTTATGACCTCCCATATTGGGAGCATATTAGGATTTCCCACTTATTAGATCGCATGCATATATCTAAAAATGTTTCATCTTCTTTATGGAGGCACATATCATTGAAACAAAGTGACACATTGGCGGTTAGGAAAGATCTTATTACTTCAAAAACTAAAAAGAAATATTTTCCAAGACGATTAGAAAGTATGGGATCAGAGGCAGACGCTGGTCCCTCTAATTCATGGTTTTTCAAAGAAGGTGTTGTCCCATGGATTTTAAAAAAAGATGATATATCTTTGGCAAAGGAAGTTATAATGGATGTGAGGGTGCCAACTTCATATGGGTCTTCATTACGGCCTTGCTTCACCGTGGATGAAAATTTTTCGGGGTTGAAATCGCATGACCATTTGAATCTTCTAAGAGTACATATAATGTCAAAAGCATGATTTTATTATTTTCTATATTAATAAATTTTATCCCATGCGGTGATCATAAAACATACCTAATTTTGTATATTATTGCACGTTTTTATAACTTTGCAGTGTCATTATCCTTTGTTTGTGCGTGGGTGTGTGAAACGTGAATTCCCTCAAGACCTAGGATGCACCATATCTAAATTATCTGCATTTTTACATTGGATCACATCAAAGGAGATTCATGTGGCTAGCATTCCACGGTGGCGTCAAGAGATAGTTAAGATTGTTTGTATGTTTGAGAAGGAACTGCCGACAAGTTTCATGGACTTATAAGTTCATCTTCTAATCCACCTGGTAGATGAGGTTGAATTAGTTGGGGTTGTTTCTTGTCGTTGGATGTTCTTCTTAGAGAGGTACATGAAGAAATTAAAAGGTTTTGTTCGACAAAGGGCAAAACTCGTGGGGTATATGGCAGAGGGGTACATATCATATGAGTCTTTCTACTATGCCAGTGAGTAAATCAAGCAAATCGATAACAAACCAGGTGCGGTGATTTGGGGCGATGAATTGGATGAAGACAAAAGAGAAGGAGAGTTGCTCCAAACAAGTGGAAAAAAGTGCTTGATAAAGAGTAAGCAACTTATAATTTTTCAAATTTACAAAAATTAATTAATATTCATGTTGAACTTCGATATAATGTATATTTTGATCTCTAAGTACTATATAATGTTGGTTTGATTTCATCAGCGAATGCAGAAATTGAAGCAATCAATAAATTCATTCTTTACAATTCTGAAGCAACACAACCATGGGTCGCATTGTATGAACAAAAAAGAATGAAATGGGATAGTGACAGGAAAGAATTTAGATGGTTGAATGGTAGAAGTGTGCCTTATCCCGATCATTTAAAAGAAAATATGTCAAAAATATGCCCCAACAGTTGGGTTGCTGGCCAAGTCAGAGAGAAATATGGTGCTATCGGTCGTTACCCGCGTGTTGAAGAGGATGCACTAAACGTAGGGATTGGGTGCACCAACTCGGTAATAATTTATATGTAAATTTGAAACTTATATTAAGACATCTACATTTCATATTTTAACTGTTGGATTATTATTTATAAGGCAAATGATACTTATACGATTTTTAAACTTTTTTATAATAGGTGCATTTGTTCCCATATATGTGGGCATATGGACACCATTTTCGCACAGAAAATGCCAATGATGGAAACATCACACAAGACTGTGGAGTGGAAGTTGAGTTCGATCAATCTAGTCGATCTAGCCATCGTGATCAAAAACTAGTAAGAGGGATGTTAGGTTACGTCGGAAAGATACAAGAGATCATTGAAGTGGATTTTTCTTCTTTCCAATGTGTTATTTTTAGGTGCAAGTGGTGGGACACCTTTGATCAAAATAATGTAAAGGAAGATTGCGATAGTAGGCTGATATGTATCAACTCTAGAAAGATGTGGGATGAAGCTAAGGAGCCCTATGTTTTCCCTAAACACTGCAACCAGGTGTTTTTCTACCCAGATTTGTTGGATAGGGATTGGTGGTTCGTATTGACACATGACCCTAGATCAAAACATAATTTTGAGAAAAATAGTGTTATCATGCCATGTGAGCTAGAAGATAATGAGGGTGATCATGAGAACTGAGAGTGATATGGTACAATATGTGTTATTTCATCAATATTTATACTTTTTAAGATGAGTTTTCTGAAATATTAATGTAATATGTATTTTGAATTAATTGGTAATTTTCATTGTGTTAATTTTAAAATCAGTAATTCACTTGATAATTTGGTATTATGTACTTGATCTCAAAAACAATGGTGTAATTTATAAATTAATTCTTTTTTGTATCTAAGATCATAATAAAATAATTATAATTCTAATTAAGTACAGGAATTTATTTGCATTATTTTCTAAATTTCCTTATGTTACAATAAATCATATTATTCTATATTTATTGTTTTACAATTATTTAAAATTTACAAATTTACAAATTTAAAATTTTTAATAAATTCATTTCACATTAATACAATTAAAATTTTACAAATATTTTACATACAATTATAATTATAATTATAGTTAGAATTACAATTATTACATACAATTACAATTTTACAATTTCACGTATAATAACAATTTTAGAATTTTACATATATACAATTACAATTTTACAAATTAAAAAATTACAATTACAATTACAATTTTAGAATTTTAAATACAATTAGAGATACAAATATTACAAATTTACAATATCACAATCATTTGGTATTTATAAATTAATTAATAAACATCACGTTCATGATAAGCATCGTACAAACATCATGTTTGACTAAAAAAAACATTCAAAATCACTAACTGCATCATCGTGATCATGATCACATAACAAAACACAATTAACATTATATATTAACATCATCAATACAACACAAACATCAAATATACATCTCATGCTATCACATACACATCTATCTGCAAGTTGCACATTAAATGAACATATCTAACATGACCTAACAACATACACATAATGATGATCACCAACATGTAAATTAAGTACAACTGCAAAATGAACATAAAATACATGGACCATATAATATATATATATATATATATATAACTGAATAATGTTAAAAATATACAACTGTAATATAAATTTCATAGATCAACTGATGATTGAGCCTCATCTCCATGATGACTACTGGTAGATGCTACTAGAGGCTCATGCAAATCTGGCACGGTGCGAGGCTGTGAACGATCATGAGATGTTGATGGTACGCTGTGCCTTGCAGACTGTCCATCATGTGTTGCAGCTTGCTCGTAACATGCAATAGTCCTTGTCAGTCACGTAAAAGCTGTCGTAGCTCCTATGACATGTCGCATCAAGTTGTACATGTCATGCAACATGCCTCTCCACATCTATAAGAGCCTGTCATTGGCCTCTATATCTCTGAAATCAGCGGGGTGGATGCCTGCCTCAACAAACAATGAAATGAGTTGGTCGGCCAACTCCATCCTGTATGTAGCATCACTCAGATGTCGTAGGTCTCTGATCTGCACCGACCTCCTCCTGATCCTCGCGAGCAATATATGGCATCATGCCCTCTGCATCATCATCAAGATCCACAACTGGATCAGGTGGTGGTGGCGGAATCTGATCCTCGCCATCATAAGAGCCAATATCTGCAAAATATATACAAGTACACAATAATAATTAGACAATTTCATTACATAATTTAATAAAAACAAGTTAAAGAAAATATTAGAATAAATTTAAATAAAACAATAATGTTACCTCTATCAGCTAGTGGCTCATCATCTGTAAAGAGGATGTTGGCACACCCTCTCCAATCCAATCCCACATAAGGACATGGGACCATAATGAAGGGATGCTCAAAAACACTGGCTGGCAACCCCATTGCATCATCTGATATCCTCGCTAGAAACAGAGTCTCCCCCCTCTTGGGAATCATCTGCCCCCACCTATGCATACGTGCCTCAGTGATTGGCCTACGAGGTTGCCGACGAAAAGAAGGTCTCGTCTCTGGAAACCTCTCAAAAAATAAACAAAAAATATATGAAGCAAAAGGGAAGTTGACCCTCCCTTATGCACGAGCACGACATCTATATAATGCTGTACAAAACTTCCGTAAAAAAATGGTAGACCACCTGACAAGTCGTGGTTGTAGTAGTAAAGAATCAACATAATATAAAAGCTGGCAACTAATGCGTTTCCCATCACTGGTGTGCAAAATCATCGAAATGATAAGTGAGAGATGCTGGACCTCCTCACGACCAAACACACCAATACGTAACTGTCCTCCAGATACCTGAAAAATGTGAAGGAGACAATATATCTGGTCTAATATATCTCTGGGAGTAAACTAACTGACTCCCTACCACACAGCCAGCTGGAACCTCAGGGAACAAAGAAAAATCCACCCCTCTCATGGAAAGCCCTGTAATAAAATATACATCCTCCTCAGTGGGCGTGTAACACTGGTCGATACAAACTCGGAAAGCTTGTTGCTGGGCATTCCACCTTCAGATAAGATGTCTCAAAAAACCACTATGGTACTTTAGGGAAGTAGCCTATTCATAGAACTTGAGGATGCTTACCTGCCTTAGGAGCCCCTGCGTCGCTACTATAATAGGGCGAGGGTACACATCTCTCTCCCTCTCTCTTGCCTCCCACAGGCGAACCATGTTATATTGTTCCGCCTGTTGTTGTTGTTGTTGTTGCTCCTCTTCTCTCCTTTCACGTCTCTAAATGATTGACATATTAAACACAATTTTTTAATTAAATAACACATGTATTTACAAATATACGTATATAAATATTTTTTGAAAAATAAATAAAACAATAGTCTGTGCGCCACAAACACAGTCACGCACCAGTAACGGTGCGTCCCTCCATAGAGACGCACCAGCGACGGTGCACATAATGATATAAAAAGCACTGGGAGCGGTGCTCTAGAAAATAGTTTTAGCACACCGTACACTAAGTGCAGTGTCAAGAGGCCGGTGCGCTGACTTCACTAGACGCCCCGGGGCTTATAGCTAAATCAGCACACCACCCTCATTCCACCATACATAGTCGTACGGTGCGGCCAGGTATCCGAGCACACCGCTCTTTGTCGTAAAGTTTAAAATTACACGGTGCGCCTTTGGAATCTGCCCCAGAACTGGTGAGGATACACTTAGCACCGATTTACCAACCTGAACCATTGACAATGTCAATTTTCAGATCCAGTGCACCGAAAAACTTACGTGCCCCGGGGCGGATAATTTGGTGAACGCGCTGGGTGGCCGCGATTCAACATTGTCAATGGTGCGGCCTAGTAAATGACCGCACCGCACTTTAAAAAAAATTTAAAATAGCACCGTGCGCCTCATGGTACTACCCCGAAACCGATGCGGTCTCATTCAGCACCAGGTGCGGTACCGCCTGTAAATTTACAGGTAGCATCGAAACCGGTGCGAGCAATTTTTTTTTTTTTTAATGGTTAATTTTAAGGTTTTTTCAAATTCTAATCCGCTAAAAGGTTTAATTATGGAAAAACAAGAAAAATACCTGTACATTTACCCGTCGAGGACGCATATTGGTTGTACAATTTAAAAAAGAAAATTTGTCCACTGTTTTATAAAATTCAAGCTGGAGATTGGTGGCAATGTACAACAGTAGTGCGTGCAATAAGTGCAATGGGAGAAAGGATGTAAGTGCGGCTCAAGCAAGGATAACTTGCACTAGTGCTTGAGAGCTCTATAGCACTGACAAAAGTGAAAAATGCGTCTTTTTGGCCGTAATTTTTTTTATTTAACCTTGTTCCAGTGCGCAGGGTTCTTACTGGAGTACCGATGCGTTGTCCTAATGCCGCACCAGGCGCTTTTGGTTTTTGCGTGCTTTTAGGAGGCATCGGCGCGGCAAACTATAACGCACCGGTGCGCTACAGTAACTCGACGCACCGGTAACGGTGTCCGGTGAACCAATGACTTTTGCGGTTTTTTGGGCATTTTTTTTTTATTTAACTTTATTCCAGTGCGCGGGATTTTTACTGCAACACCGGTGCATTTCTTGTATGTCGCGTCGGGCTCTTTCTGTTTTCGTGCACTTTTAAGAGGGACTTGGGCGGCGTAACGTTATCGCGTCGGTGCTCTACAGTAACATCACGCACCGATAACGGTGTCTGGTGAACCAATGATTTCTGCAGTTTTTTGGCCGTAATTTTTTTATTTAACCCTATTCCAGTGCGTGGGGTTTTTAGAGTACTGGTGTGTTTCTTGTATGCCACACCCGGCTCTTTCTATTTTAGCACGATTTTATGAGGCACCGTGGCGGCATAGTTTTAAAGCACCGGTGCTCTATAGTATCATGACACACCGGTAACAGTGTCTAGTGAGCCAATGATTTCTGCGGTTTTTTGGCCATAATTTTTTTTATTTAACCCTATTCCGGTGCGCGGCATTTATGGGGACCCCGGTGCGTTTCCATCATTCCACCCCGGGAAGTTTATGTTCCGCTCGATTTTATGACGCACCAGGGCATGTTGATGTGACACACCGGGGATTTACAGTAATATGATGCATCGGTAACGGTGCTCGGTGAGCCAATGATTTTTGCGGTTTTTTGGCCGTAATTTTGTTTGTTTTAAACCCTTTTCCGGTGTGCGGAATTTACAGAGATCCCGGTGCGTTTCAGTCATTCTGCACCGGGACGTTTCAATCCCTTATTGTTATTAGTGTAGCTCCCTTATTTTTATTTTTGTGCCCCTATAACCCCCATATTTTAATTATTGTGTCCTTAAATTATTATTGTTAATTCAACTAGGATTATATTTTGACCCCGTGGAATCCTATATATAGAAAGGAGGCTTTTTCATTTGTATCAACCAATAATTGTTCATTTATGTAATGTAAATGACGTTTCCCCCTCAAAATGGTTGATTTCTAAGGCGTTGATCTCTATTTTCTTCTTTTTTTGGATCTAGTTTCATAAAAATAATCATGCACATGAATCTTCTATAGGAAGAGGTAGCAAAAGAGGATGTGGAGATAAGAATTTTAGAGGCAGCGGGGAAAACATTTACAAGGAGGAAGGTCTGATATTCATTGCATACAGTGTAATAGAAATGGTCATGATGCCGCCATATGTAATATACCCTAGGATAGAATAAAGAAGGAAATAAATGAAGAAAAAGTTAAAACACCTAGTAAAGGGAAATTAAAGGCACTCGAGTACACTCATTATGTTGTGGCACATTGAAAAATTGTAGTAACTAATGCTTCACTTTCTTCCTGGAAAAATGCTTGGTTTCTTGAGTCCATATCAACTTGCCACAAGAATTTCAGAAGATATTTCTGTGAAGAAGTCACTAACAATGTTGATGGATCAGTCTATCTTGTAGACAAGACAAAATTCATTCAATTAGGGCTTGGAACCATTATGCTCAAACTGTCTGGTCTTTCAAAATTTCTTCTACATGATGTTCTATACGTCTCGGATTTTAGGAGAAATTTTTTTCTTTGGTCCAACTCCACCATCAACGACACTCGATTCATATATTTGATGGCAAGGTTGAGGCCATAAAAGCATCACATCACTCACTTGTCATGACAAGGATAAAAGAAGAAAGACTTCTAAAGCTACAAGGAACCTCTGCTTGTGCACACATTTTTTCATATAATTATCATATTATGAGGGTACAATTCCATCAAGTATTTTATGGCATGATATGTTTGGACACTTGGATGATGAAAACCTTTATTTATTGAAGAAAAATGGTATTACTGGTTTTCCTAAAATTCCTAGGAAACCTAAGAAATGTGATGCTTGTATCTGAGGAAAGCACAACAAACAATAATTTCATAATTCTCATTATAGAGCACATATAAAGCTTGAAATCATTCATTGTGATTTGCGTGGTCCAATGCCTATTCCTTCTAAAAATGTTAATAAATATATGATGACATTTATTTATGACTACACCATAATGTGTTGGGTTTATTTCTTGAAGAACAAATCTGAAGCTTTTGTAACATTCAAGAACTTTCATTCATGGATTGAAAATGATGCACAATCTCATGTTAGCTCTATCGATAATAATAATGAAAAATAATGTACTTCAAATGAATTTGAAAACTCTCTTCACTAACATGAGGTCGAACATCAAACAATCGTGCCTTATAATCCCCAACATAATGGAGTAGCTGAAAGAATGAATAACTCAATATTAAATATCGTACGTTCAGTGATGTTTTTTGAGAATGTTAAGTTATAATTTGGGCTGATGCAGTTCTATGTGTTGTGTATATAAAGAATAGGTGTTCGTATCATGCTATCAAAAACAAGATTCCCTATGAAATGTGGTATGGACACATTCCTTTGGTGAGGTATCTCAGGGTTTTTGGTTCCACATGTTATGCCTTGATACCTAAGGAACAAAGAAAAAAAATCGGTGGAATGAGTTGAAAATGTATCTTGTTGGGGTACTCATATACCTCTAAAGCATACCATCTTTATGATGAAGTAAATAAGAAGTTTACAATATCTAGAGATGTGATCTTTCTTGAATCTTCCAAGAATGAAAATGTTTTTGAGAAGCAACTTGATCACTTGGATAAATCCATTCATGCAAATTATTTTGAAGAGTTTGATAATGATAATCCACATATTGAAGGGGGGATCCGTATACTATATCAATCTATGGAAACTCCTTTTGAAGAAGTCTCTCTCGTGCATGAAGCTACAACCACTGATCAAGAAGACACTTTAAGTGATGCGATTGAGATAATTTGGAGGCTAAACCTTGATTCAGTCCCATCTCAATAAACTGAGCAGCCTGGACCATTTTAGGATGGTCCCCCAAAATGGGTCACAAAGGCACTTGAAAGTGTTTTTCCTAGTGAGATTGGAATGACAAGAAAAAGAAGCTCAACTGGATAGAATGGAGATGATGTAGGTGATCCTGATTCACCTGTTGATATGGATGTTTCTTATGATTGTGAACTAATTTTGTCTACAAATTTCGAGCCAAATTTTTTCGAATAAGTCACTTCTCATTATGAATGGAAAGAAGAGATACATAAATAATATGATTCTTTGATAAATAATGGTACCTAGAAGTTTGTTTATCCTCCATTGGGAACCAAACCAATTGGTTGCATGTGGGTCTTTAAGAATAAGTATAAAGCATATGGTTCACTTGAAAATCATAAAGCCAAGATTGTGGAAAAAGGTTTTGCACAAAATGAAGGGGTATATTTCGATGAGACCTTCCCCCCTATAGCAAAATGGGCTACCATACAAACACTCCTTACCTTGGCAGCTCAGAATGGTTGGAAAGTCCATCAAATGGATATAAAATTTTCTTTCTTGAATGAAGATATGAAAAAGAATGTTTTTATGTCCCAACAAGAAGATTTTGTTGTGAAGGGTTAGGAACACAGAGTATGTAATATTTTCAAATCCATGTATGGCATCACGCAAGCACCACAAGCCTGGTATGAGAAATTGACTAAGCATCTTCTGAAACTCAATTTCAAAAATATGATATTAATGTTGCAAATTTGTTTGTCAAGAAAGTTGGAAAAATAGTTGTATATATTGTGGTGTATGTATATTATCTTTTGATGACATGGAATAATGAGAACTGCATTACATCTATAAAGAAAGAAATTAGGAAAGGTTTTGAAATTATAGATTTGGGATACGTTCACTAATATCTTGGTACTGAAGTAACCCAACATTTGAAGTTTATATTCCTCTCTTAGAAAAAATTTATTGGATATATATTGAATAGGTTTGGCATGGATGAGTACAATTCTTTGAATACTCCAATGGAATAGAATTTAAAGCTAACATCCATAAAGGGAAATAATTTGAGGATGTAACAAAGTAAAAACAACTCGTACGAAGTCTCAAATACTTAACGACTACTATACCAAACATTTCATTTGTTGTTGTAATCCTCTCCAGGTTTATGAAAAATCCTTGTGAGGGTCATTGGTCAACTATAAAAAGAGTTCTAAAGTACTTGAAGGGAACTCAAGACTTTATACTCAAGTATACAAAGGTGAATGAATTCAACTTGATTGGATAATATGATTTAGATTTTTATGGAGATAAAGAAAAAAAAGTGTCTAATTCAACTTATAATATGTGTATTTGATCATGAGACATCTCCTAGAGGTCATGGAAGTAATCAGTTCCAACATATTCTACAACTGAGGCAGACTATGTGGTAGCAAATAAAGAAATGAAGGAAATCGCGTGGCTCAGGAAAATTATAGAAGATTTGTAGGAGAAACAAGTGCATTCAACTCCTCTTTTGATTGACAACACTTATGCAATAAAGTTGGCCAAGAACCAAAATTTCCATGATTGAACAAAACACATCAATACAAAGTATCATGAAATTCGACTTCATGTTGAGGTAAATAAAATCCACCTATAGAACTGTTCCACAAATGAGTAGATTGCATACATCTTCACCAAAGCACTTAGAAGAGAAAAAATTGAAATATTCAGAATGATGCTTTGATTAGCCGACATCCCTTCAGATTAAGGGGAGGAATATTGATACCTAATCTTTGGGATTAGGAAAAACCATGTAAGTATTGTAAATAGAAAAATAAAATAAATTGGAAGATGAAGAGACAATCTACCTCTCATTGTATATATCCATGTTTTATATTAATGAAAAAAAATAAAAAATTCGTAGAGTTACTCTCCAAGCATGACACTGACAAAGTTTGAGAAGCATAGATATGAAGTTAGAAAAAAGATGGTATAATTTTTTTGAGTTGGCATTTGGATTGGATATCCACTTTAATAGTTTTCAAAAAGAAGAATAGATGAATTCATATTTTTGTGTATTTTTTTACTTTAAATTGGATATATATATAAAATAACACCCATTACCAAACTTGGAAATGTTTTTACAAAAAGTAACTCATTCTACATGAGTGTCTATGATGGACATATTATCTAGATAAAATCAAGTGCAGAAGTGGACAAATATAAAATTTGTTTTGTAACACCATGGGGATCATTTGCATATGTTTGATTAAAATTTGTATGAAAAAATTATGGAGTACCTATGCAAAGAGCTATTTACTTCACTTTTAAGGATACAATTCGAAGAAAAAAAATACATATTATCAAGATGAATTTACCGAGTCATTCAAAATTTAAAAATTGTGATATAAAACACCTAAGACGTATTTTTCAACATTCAATATTATATGGTATATGTCTTAATCCAAAGAAAAGTTTATTTGTGGTATTATAAGGAAAGCTATTGGGTCATATTGTTAGTAAAGAAGGGATGTAAATCCATCCAAATGAATTAAAGTTATCAATGATTTGAAGCCACCTACAACTCCTAAGGAGGCCTAGTTTTATTTGGAACAATTAACTTTGTTCGGTAGGGAGTCTACTATTTGTGTGAGTCTACTAAATCCCATAAATAGGTTATTCAAGAAACATCAAATATTTGAGTTGACTCACCAAAGAAATTTACAAATATCATGCAAGCAATATCCTCTACTCCAGTTTTAATTAGTCTTGGCTTTAACAAATATTTCATATTGTATTCATTTGATTGAAGAAACTATTAGTTCTATTTTGAACCAAGAAGCAAAATGAACAAGACTTTCCTACTCTTTCTATGAATGAAACTTTGCATGATTACAAACTAAAACAATCCGCACTTGAAAAACATTATTTTTCTAGTAAATATTGTTTCTCATTTTAGAATTTATATTCTATCATCTCATATTATTTCATTTGTACCACTATCTGCTATGAAGATGATGCTATGTCAAAAATTTAGAGATGGAGGATGGACTAATTACTTTGCGAAGCTACAAGAATATGATATTGAAATCAAACATTTGGAAGCAGTAAAAATTCAATTATTATGAAATATTTTTGCTAGCATTGACACTGTAAATGTTTCTCCTCCTCTTCTAGGTGGTAACTTCACAAGATATTACCATATCAAGGTTTGAATGGTAACTATATATTGTATTTTATTTGAAATCAAGACAATTCCTAGTTTAAATGTCTTCAAAGGAACACCAATCTCTCAAAATGAAAGTAAAAACCTATGTTTTGATATATTAGGTATTATTCAAGAGAAATTTAAATGGGATTCTATTAATATGTCAAATTCCCCTAAGAGATAATTAAACACTTTCAAGGTTTACATGAAGTAGCATGTGGTAGAAATTTTACCTCTTTGGTAACTAATCACATTATTATTAGAGCTAGTTTTTATTGGACAACTCTTTTGAAACATTCTTATGCTATGATCAGAAAATGTTTTCCTTATAGAATCTTTTTAGGAAAATAAAAAGGATATTTTATGCCATTAAAATATTTTATGGTGGAAAGTGCTTTTACAAAATGGTGTTTGGACGTGATTAGTGCCATAAATCCTAAATCTAGTGAAGGTCGTTCATACATATTAGTAGCCACTCAATATTTTACAAAATGGCCAAAAGTTGTATCATTGAAAATTAATTGATAGAAATTTATTCATTTTTTTGGAAGAAAATATTCTAAATTTTGGCATCCTTAAAAAATTCATAACAGATAATGATTCTATTTGTAGAGGATCAAAGTTTATAAAATTTTGTAGGAATTTTGATATAATGGGAAGACGATAAAATTATTACCTACAAGTTAATGGTTTAGCTAAATATAAAAATAAAATATTAATGAAAGTGATTAAAAGAATAATTTCAATGAATCATAGAACCTAGCATAAAAGATGATGAATGGTCATTAGGAAAGTTTAGTAACTCCAAAAGGAAGCATATGCCCTTCACCCTATGCTTTAATATATAGAAAGCAAACTATTTTTTTTATATATTTGGAACTCAATGCATCATCCATTTTCAAAAAAATCAAATATGAAGGGGTGCCACCCCTCCAACTATGATAATTACAATTTATTTAACTAGCAGAACAAATATTCCCTAATGGGGGTGTACACTTGCTTATTTAGCGTTTTAAGTTAGATGGAACACACATCAGAAAGAAGTCATGTCATGCTTGACGCATATAAAATAGGTACATAGGGATTATAAATCCAAGATTTGGTGGCGTATCCTTCTC
Organism: Pinus albicaulis; assembly: GCA_034641835.2. Taxonomy (NCBI): domain Eukaryota; kingdom Viridiplantae; phylum Streptophyta; class Pinopsida; order Pinales; family Pinaceae; genus Pinus; species Pinus albicaulis. The sequence goes on from CM076584.1 coordinate 635,102,609, forward strand.
CTCAAATCAGAGTGGTGGAGGTTTTGACTTATAACCACATTAAATCATCGAGTGTGTTCTCATTGCCTCATTTATTGCTAGTTCAAATGGGTTTAATGGAGCTAACAAATTAAACCAAGGGCGAGGCTGCTTTGTGCCTGCAAATAATTAATGGTGCCTTAGGTTATAGGAAGAATATTTGTCTAAATATGTGTGTTGACTATACCACTTGTCTTCCCTTTAGCTCTCCTCGGAGGAGCAACATTCCTCTGCGAGCAGGTGATCTCCTCATCTCCTGGGTCTATAAGAAGTGGAAAAAAAGCTGGTTAGTGGTATTTTTTCAAGTATGAAAGGCTTTGGGATGAAGAATATTTTCAGAAGCAAGGGAAAAAGTCTGTTGTGCATCGATTCCCCTCTATCTGATGCCTATTGAGAGTAAAATTGGAAAGTATGGAGGATATTTTCTCACAAACGACTCTATTCAAATGTTTTTTATCTTATTTCTACATAGTGTAGCCTCTGGGCTAATTTTTGAACTTGTCGTTTTTCTCTCATCCTAAACACTTCAAGGCATCAATTTTCCAAGTATTTCATTTAATTTTTCAATTGTGGTTTGCAAGGTTTAGTACCTTAGTAATTTTTTTATCTCGTTTTAGCGTGTTCTAGTTTTCTAGTTTCTTACAATTAAAGAAATTCTCAAAAAATACTCTAAGATGTATAGTGAAACGAGTAGTATTTACTTTTAAGAGTATCGAGAATCCCTCTTTTAGCTAGTCCTGGAAAGGTTTCAACACCCTTGGTATACATCTAGTTGGGGTGAGCCATTTTCCTTCACCATTAACACTACTTGCCTAAGGTGTCCAAAGGTCGTTTTTGGGTCATCATATGGTGTCCAAAGTAGTCATTTTTGGGTCATTTCTCTTACATATTCAGGGTTATTTCATTCATGTGGAGTTATCTCTTCTTCCAAATGACTTTCCAGATAGGAAACATTTTTCCCTAATTTATCCATTTTACCTCCCCAACTAAAGTGCAATGTGGCCCACGCCGTGTTTTTTCCAGTGTGATTATTTCACAAAAACTGCCAAAAACTCAAAAATTTTCTGCAAAAATAAGGCTCAAATGTAGGTAAATATCTCTCTAACCATAAGGTTTTTTGAAAAACTTAGAGAGGTGTTTTTTATTTGTAATTTTTTGAACTAAAACCTCCATTTTTCAAAAATACTTTCCCATTTGGTTAGAATCAAAGTTTAAAGTTGATCGCTCAAAAATTGGAGAAAACACAGTGTGCTTGGGAAAAGTGAATTTTGGATTCCTTGCTAAGGTCCAAATTAATATATGAAGGTGCCATTTGAAATATTATGATATCAAATACACAATGGAGTCATCAATCACTGCAAACCCCTTCTCCAAACCCCTGAAAAACTGTCTTGAAGTCAAGTTTTCCAAAAGTGAAGAAAACCTCATATAGGAATTATATTTTTGGCATTTCTCCCGAATCAGAATACTTGTGTATAAAATGAATTAGGTTTTTTTCCTTGGTATATTATGGAAAAAAAAATCTTTGAATTTTGGAAAATTCATCTCTATTTGGTGAGAAACACATTTTGAAGCAAAATTGTCCATGTGTGCAATTAAACCCTAGGCAACCCATATCTTGGAAAGGTGAAGCTTTGATTTCTTGGCCATTGATGGGCTTGTACCTACTGATATGACCTCCCTTATTCCTCCTCTACTCATTGGTTTCATAATCCATTGCTAACCCTAGAGCAATGGGAATGGAAATTAGGGTTTAGTGAAGGGAAAAACAAGGGATTTGGGTAGTTTTTGGGAATGAAGGGAGATGAAGGGGTTAAGGGCTTCCTAAATTCTTTGAAAGTTTAGGGGGGTAGGGAGAGACGTTAGGGAGTAGGGGAAAGTGAAATTTGAGAGAATGAGTTAGAGGAAGGGGCCCAAAGAGGGAAAAAATAGTCCTAACTTAGAAATTCCTAGTCTAGGCTAGGGTTTGTGCGAAAATAGTGAAAATGAGGGATAAGAGTGATGGGAAGTGATCGAGAAGGTGTATAAAAGGTGAGGGAAGGTGATTGAGCTTCAATCTCAAGGTTTTACTCAGAAATTTGTCAATGAGAACATGAAACCAAGCAAATATAGTAGAAACCATAGAAAAAGTGAATTTATCTTTCCAAGCATGAAATGGAGACACAAGAGGTGATTTGGATGCCCAATTACTTGTCACTGATACAATGGACTATGATGTTGATGAAGGATCCATCTACAATGATGTTTTGTGCCTCCTAAATAAGAAAACACAACACTCTGGAAAAGTGCAGTGAGTGTGCACCACCTGCGTAGCAGAAGGCGAAATGACACTCTTCGGCACACAATTTTTTTTTCTAATGGTGCAAGTCATTTTTCAAGGTGGAGAGAAGTCTCTTGAAGATGAAAATACCAAATGAAATCTCTTTTTGGTATTTTTGTAGATTGTAAGTCCTTTTCTTCATTGTGGTGTGGTGGTGGCCCACCATGTGATTTTCACTTTTTCTTTGAAAACTATGCAGATTTGGAACAAATAGAACTTATTACATCATGATTGAATAAAATTACATATGAAAAAATCTTTATTGAACAATCTCCCTACTTATACTCCGTCATTTGTTGGATTTATGTATGAAATCACTGATTTTTTATGATTGAAACCCTAATGACCTAATGGAGACACTGAAATGGATGAAGACCATGATGAAATGACTGAAATGAATATGAATACCTTGTAATTATGGCCCATCCAATTGAGAGATGGTAATGACCAGGAAGTGAAAATTTTTGAAAGGAGCATAAATAGTCCTAGACACCACTAGCCTAGTGACCAAATTTTTATTTGAAGACCTACTTAAACCATGAAAATTTGACTCGACACCCTAGTAAACATTTTGAAAGAGCCCGTTTGATCACTGGTGATAGGAATAACTAACTTACACTAATAAGGAGAAAAAGAACAACATGGACAAAATCAAGTTCGAGTAACATGCAGATCATTGAGTCGCAGATGAGGTTGCAACCAACCACACAACTAGAGGGTAGAGAGTCGCGGGAAGTAGTTATTAAGACTGCCTTGGAATGAATTTCCACCATAGTCAAGGACTGTGGAAATTTTTTTGACGATGCCATGGAAATTTGGACCTCATTGTAGGAGGATCCCAACATTCAAAATATTGAGCAGTAAGTACTACAAAGGTAGAAATATTTGGACAAGATCAAGACCACTGTGAGGAATTTAGCACCCACAAAGCGGCTCACTCGGATTACAGAAGGGAAAGCTCTTAAGAGCCAGATTGAGGATCTATGCAGGAAAGAACAATTGATTACAACAAAGAATCGGCCCTGGTAGGATGAAGCCATTGAACTATGTCAGAAAGTTGATGAAAAGATTAAAGAGATGCGTCAGAAGCAGAAAGACATGCTTCAGAAGATCGTCGAGCCAACATAAGAGAAGCTGGTAGAGCAGGTGCACCAAGAAGAAAAGAGAAAACTAGATCGCTCACTATCCTTTAAAATTTTCTCAGGAATCCCCTACAAAGATGAAGAAAAAACCATATGGAGAAGTACAAGAATCTTGGATTACATTTTTTTAAAACCATAATTTGAAGCAGTGTCACACTTTTCCTATAAAAAAATTACACAATTGCAGGTTCAGTCATTATCACCTGCATAGAGTGTTTCACTATTCTCCACTAAAAATTACGACAACCTTTATAACTAGGTGAAAATAAAAGGAAAAGTCTAGAACTCTTGTTGAGGAATTTTATCCTCAACCACTTAGAATCAAGATCCAACCTATGTGGAATTCATCCTAGGATTCATGGAACTAAACCCACCTATCATGGAAACTATTCCTCCTTATGTTTATCTCATCCATGAGATGTGGATCTCCAACCTCCATATTCTCTCCTATAAATACAATACCACTCAATGGAGAGGGGTTGACTATTTTAGCACTTAACTCATGCCCTTATGCTGCCCATTTGAGATTAATATTGAAGGCTTGTTGTGCAAAGGAGGATTGAAGATTGTTGAGTGGAGACCCCAAACTTTAAGGAAAATGGTCATAAATCTCTGACTCCTTATCATTAATAAAAACACATGTTTCTTCCCATATTCATATGTTTTAATGTTTATTGTAAGGATCCTTGATCTCTTACATGGTTTATGATTGAATCTTTGATATAATTTATGCTTTGATCTCCTATTTGGTTTTGTCTTTGCAGGTTTTCTCTTAAAGCATCAAGGGAAAAAGTCTGAAAGCTACAATGGAAAAAAACAAGGTTCATCAATGAGAATTTTGTAAAAAAGTATGAAATTTGCTTCCTATTCATATATGTGATTCAATTATAGATTAGCGATTGTTTTAATTTTTTTTTTGATTGTTAATAGGCTTGATTTACAAGCTTAGGGAGATCTATTCTATCCACATAATGAGATTTGTCTAGATAACAACTTGGTGACGCCATTGCAAAATGATTAAGTTCTTCAGTGGCTTATTTTAGCCTCTTTGGCCTTCTAGAACCTTTAAGGTTTTTTCTCTCTTTGCCTTTATCAATAGAGTGAAACTTGTGCACTTTACCTTCACAAACAGAGTGACACCACATTGGTGTCAATTGTGTAACTCTGACAGCCTTAGAAAAGTCCAAATAACTAGGGTTTTACCTTCTGGGTCTACAATGTTTTGTTTGATGTGATTTGTTGGTTCTGTATTCATCAGGAAAAGTCAACCTTAAATTGAATTGTTGTATTTAATTGTATTTTTGAGAAATTATTTATATTTACTTTTTAGGGTTTTGGGTTTGATTGGTTTATTGATCTATCAAAAAAGGGTCTTTTTCTTCTGGAATTGGTTGTATTAGTCTCTTTTCTTTCAGTAAATCTGATCAAATATTTATTTAAGTGTGCAATACATAATTATTTCATCAATTGAAAATTTAGTAATTCTCACGAAAGATAGATTCAATTTGAATTTGCTTGTTTTATTTGATTGAATTAAATAATGATTATTATTTATATAAAATACCAAAAAAGAAAAATACATTTTTTATTATTGGGACTTGATTGAAAGATATTTTTCTAGGAATTTTTATTTGATTTGTCTTTTTAAATTTGTTGGTGAAAGGGAATCAATGCATTTTTGGGTTGTTTGAAAAGATGTCTTCCTTATCGTAAATAAGATTCCATCGAATTGAAGAGGTTATAATTTCATATTCAATACATTATTTTGGAATTACCTTTAGTGAAGAGTGAGGCAATAAAATGAATCAAAGTATTTAAAATAAATAATTGATGAAAAATAAACTTACAGTAATCACATTTAGTGTGGTTATATGCTAGAATACATGTTTTGGCGTCTATAAACATAGGATATTTCGTTTCTTGTCAGTGTTACATTCTGTGGGTGGTCATTATTCCATGTACATCAGAGTATATAGGACCGTTCTTCTAATAGGAAGGCACTCCATGTATGAAGAGTGAATAGAAATGCTTCCCATCATGCAGTTATACATTAGACAACACTAACAAGGAATGTACTTTTGCATACCCTCGGGTATATAGGAAGCCCCCTTATAGGTTGTAAACCATCCATAAGTAACTGAGTCAACTACCTTGTTGTATGTGATACAATGAACACAACATTTGGGGATATTTCTTGCACATACCGAACAATATATAACAGTTCACATAAACATGGTTAGCCTTTTATACCTAATAACCCTTTTATTTTTAGTACTTATCTTTATTTGATTGATTAAAATTGTGAATTTAACTATCATAAATTGTTAAGATTCTTAATTAAAATTCACTTTTTAGTAGACCTACTATTGAATATGATGAAAAAGGTTCCAAAATTTTCCAAGAAAGGAACCCCACTTAATAGGGTTCCTAGTCCCTTTCCTTACTTTGGAAATGTTGGTCCTCGTTACATGGATACATTTTCTCTTGCTGAATTCATGATAGGTTTACTTGTATGGTTTTTTTCATCCTCATTTTTCTCAAATACCTAAGTTGTTTCACCTCAAACGAGTACATCACCTCAACAACAACAACCATTTATTGACACTTTACCTTCTTCACCCATCATGTATTCTACTCGTTCTTCTTCTTCACCTAGTGAAAGTATTAATGATAGTAATTAGGAGGCTAAGAAAAATAAGAAATGAGTCAATCGACCAATCATTACTATGTGTTGATAATGTTGAGGAACCCTCCAACATGCATCACAAACTCAAATACCCTTGCATGATTCTTAAGGGTTTCCACCTTCATAAGGAATTGTTCTAGCATACCTAGAGTATTAGAAGTGTGGTCTAAAGATTCTCATCAACTTACTATTGGTCCATATACCGGTGATTATAAGGTTCCTGGGAAAAGGGGTAAATTTAGGTTTCCTTGTAGGTTATGAAAAGGGAGCCATCAAAATCCTTTGCCCTTAGATGGATGGAGCCTCTAAATTTTTGGAAAGCCTTACTATTTCTCAGGAACAACTCCAACTGATCGTAAGCTTTCTCCCAACCTACCATTAATTGATGAAGTTATTAATATAATTCTAAGTACATTCAATCTCACTCTTTCATTGGAGAGTGAAACCCATAGTACTAGTGTTGATGAACCTTTGGTTTATCAAGTGCTTGAATCAATTCCATCTTCAGTCGATCCCACTCTCCCTTTAGAGAGTGAATTTAATACCACTTAGGTTCTTCTTTTTACTTCATATTCCACCGCACAAGGGGGAATTTCGCCTATTTACACGGAACCCCCTCTAAGTATTGAGGTCATTTCATTTGATTAGAAAATATTGATTAAACCTCGTCTCCCTTATCACATCCCTTTGTAAATGATTGTGAAGGCTTGTGATAAGAACATGTGTCACACTATTATAGATGAAGGTGCTTTTGTTAGTATTTTATCCTCAATCAGTTGGAAAGATTTGGGTTCCCCTCATGTTGTGTTTGTTACTGAGAATCTATTGGCTTTTAACAGAAGATCCTGTGAACCTTTAGGGATCCTTCCTTAGTTGTGGGTTACTTTGGAAGGAAAAACTAGTTCTATTGATGTTTTGGTAGTCCAAGGCCCCTTGTATTTAAATTTTCTCCTTGGGGAGACTATGTATATGAAATGAAAATTTTCATCTCCAAACCTTTTCATGTGATGTCTTTCCCTCATAATGGAAAAAATGTGACTATTGACCAAATTTTGTTTGGTTCTATTGATATGAATAAAAAACATCCAACCTCCCTGGATGTTCCTTATAGGAAAGTGGTATCCACCACACCACAGGTTAATTATGTGGCAACTTGTCCTGTGCCTTCAATTACTGATGAAAATGAGCCTCTCGCTCTATGATCAATTTATTTTCTATGGAATTGTTCTTCCATCTGATGGAGACCTATTGGAAGGCATGAACGAGGTGTGTACCTTAGCATGCATTACTTCCAGAGAATTGTCCTCTTGGAATATAGGACAAGGTTTCATGAACATAGTTCTTTTCATGTGTCAATCTTGTTAGAAAACAAATTAGGTCATCATGAGCATAATTCCTTTTCTTCTGTGAAGCCTATTAAGAAAATGAAAGAAAGTACCATGAGAATAGTTGTTTTCTTGTGTCAGTATAGATAAAAATAAAACAAGATGTGGTGTGCATAATTCTTTTTTTGTGTTAAGACCGTTAAAAATTTAAACAAGGTGTTATGAGTATAGTTCCCAGTCCTATGTCAGGCTCATTAAAAAATGAAAAAAATCCTCCTATAATTAATTCGAGTCTTTGAATAGATCTCATAAATTTTAAGTCAAGTCTTTCCCTTGATCTCGTAAATTAAGCATCATTTCATCTACCTATTTGTAACCAATAGTCTACCTGAGAGGATAAAAAAAAGCTTGGAAGGCATGTGCCTATGGTTATAATGCTAGAATTAAGCCACTAGCCTTTTCCATTATGCTGTGGGGCATGGAACCTATCTCAAGCATAGTTTTTCTCTATTTCAAGCTTGTGTAAAAATGAAACCTATCTCAAGCACAAATTTTATTTGTTTCAAGCTTGTGTAAAAATTAAACCTATATTAAGCACATTTTTTTCTTTGTTTCAAGCTTGTGTAAAATTGAAAGCTATCTCAAGCACAATTTTTTCTTTGTTTCAAGCCTGTGTAAAAATGAAACCTATAAGAAGCACAATTTTTTCTTTTTTTTTCAAGTTTGTGCAAAAATCAAACTTATATTGAGCTTAGTATTTGTTCATTCTCATGCTCATAAATACATGAGAATAAGTTATTTAATATACTTTTATCTCTTTTTCAAGCTCATTAAAACTGAATGAAAAATGAACCCCCTCGAGTCCTCTTTAAGCTCTTTTTAGACTCTTTAAATATGAAAATATTGTTGAGTAAACTTGTTTCTTTCGTTTTCATAAAAGCATATGAAGACATGTCTACCTAGTAGAAGTTTACTCCTTTTACAGACTACATATGCTATTTACGAAAAAGGTATACTTTGATCAGTCATGGTCAAAAGAGTTATCCCTTGTATACTTTTACAGTTTTTTGGGCTCATAGGACTAAACTTATAAAAAAGAACCTTATGTAGTTTCCTTTTCATTTATTTTTCAAACTATATAAATGTGAAAAAGAAGTTGAGTTACCCATTCACTAGACTCATAAAATGTAAGCAATCTAGGATTCATCAATCCTAAGGACACTGAACCACTCATTCCTAGGGTTTGTTAAAAATACTTCGAGGGAATTATCTGAATGATGATATTATCTTATAAGAATATGCTATCCTCCTCAAGCTTGCGAAAAATAAAGAGGTACTTTCTAGAAATGGTGGGGAAAATTGGGAAAAGTTTTTTGTATTTGAAAGTGAGTCGCTGTTGTGAAATCAACTCCAAAAATAGAAGAAAAGAGATATCAACGCCTTAGAAATAAGCCACTTCTAAGGGGCAACCTCTAATACATTACATGAATGAACAATTCTTCGATGACATAAATTACAAAACCTCCTTTCTATATATAGGAGTCCATGGGGCCACAATGTAATCCTAGCCGACCTAACAATAATAATTTAAGCGCACAATAATAACAATATGGGGGTTACAGGGGTACGATAATAACAATAAGGGGGTTACACTAAAAACAATAAGGGACTATACTAGTAATATAGGGACCTAACATGCCCCTCTCCTTCAAAAAAGTGTTGTACTCAACGCTTGAGTAGCTATGGGTGCTTTTGTATAAAATTCTCATCCTCCCATGTAGAATCTTCAGTAGGTAAGTTCTTCCACTTGATGAGATACTATGAAATTGATCGATTTCGTAGCTGTCAAGTTCTTGTTTCTGTGACTGCTTCAGGTTCCAATATGATTTTTACTTTCTCATCAAGTTCTAGCAATATTGTTTGAAGTGGAAGATTTTCACCTATAACCTTCTTTAAGCATGAAACATGGAAAACTGGATGCACTCGTGAAGAAGCAGGAAGCTCCAATTTGTATGCCATAGTACCAATCTTTTGCACCACCTTGTAAGGACCATAGTACTTTGGCGATAATTTATTATCCTTCTTAGCTTGCTTGAGGGACATTTGTTTATATGGTTGTAGCCGTAAAAATACCCAATCTCCTACATCAAAACTTCTCTCGGTGCGATGTTGATCTGCCTGTTGTTTCATTCGATTTTGTGCCAAATTCAGGTTATCCTTTAAGAGTTGGAGAACTTCTTGCTGATGCTCAATGTGATCTTCCACTGCTTGAACCTTCGAATTTTCCCTTAAAGATGATGTGATGGATGGTGGATTATATCCATAAAGTGCCATAAATGGGGTCATTTTTGCTGCAGTATGGAAGGAAGTGTTATACCACCATTCAGCGAGAGGTAACCACTTGACCCATTGTGTTTGTTTATCAGATACAAAACAACGAAGATATCCTTCCAAACATTTATTTACTATCTCAGTTTGACCATCGGATTGAGGATGATAAGATGAGCTATGAGCTAATTGAGTACCCAAACAAGAAAATAACTCCGTCCAAAAATTTCTAGTAAAAATGGGATCTCTGTTGCTCACAATAACCTTTGGGTTTCCATGTAGCTTTTGAATTGTGTCCATAAATGTAGTAGCAACTGTACTTTCTTTAAATGGATGAGATAATGCACAAAAGTGTGCATACTTGGTAAGTCTATCAACTACCACCATGATGACACTCTTTCCTTCGGACTTAGGTAAACCTATGATAAAATCCATTGAAATCTTGTCCCAACGTTGACTTGGAATGGATAAAGGTTGTAGAAGACCCAGGGTCTTAATTGTCTCAACTTTATTCTGCTGGAAAACCAAAAATTCCGCCACAAAATTTTGAATATCAGATTTAAGGCCATCCAAAAAAAATTCTTTCTTCACCCTACGGTAAGATTTTAAAAATCCTGAGTGTCCTCCTAAAGGCGAAGTGTGCAATTCCAAAGGAATATTTTGTTTTAGTTGGGAATTCTTACAAAGATATAAGCAATATTTGTACCATAAGGAATAATTTTTCCAACTAAATGTATAAGGTCCACACTTCTTCGTCCTTCTTCCATTCATCCCTTGCTTCGGTTATCCGATCTGGTTGGATAATAGAAATGGCACAAAGCAATGCTTCCACCTCTTCATTCTTTCTTGAGAGTGCATCTGCAACAACATTTAGCTTCCCTTTTTTGTAGATTTTGGTTTTTAAACTCATGTGGTGATCATTTTTTAAAAAACTTCCCGGCTTATCCACATTGCTATAAAACGAGTGTCGACGTTTCGAATCCCAACGAGGATCCATCATCAGGACATTTCTTGAATTATTTCAAAGTCATAACCCAACATCTTTGTGACCCATTTTTTCTGCTCTTTTGAAGATAGTCTTTGATCCAAAAGGTGTTTAAGACTATCATGATAATTTTTTACCTTGAAGTGTCTTCCCATTGGGTAAGTTCGCCATTTCTTTAGTGCTTGCAGTATTGCTAACATTTCCTTCTCATAAATAGCCTTTTGTAAATACTTTCCTTGGATTGGACGATTTTCAAAAGAAATGGGTCTTCCTTCTTGCATTAAAACAACACCAATTCCATTTCCTGAGGCATCACATTCCATAATAAAGGTTTTTGTGAAGTGTGGCGTAGCTAAGACCGGTGCTAGGCACATAGCCTCTTTAAGATGTTCAAAGGCCTTAGTTGCTTCACGAGTCCATGAAAATGCATATTTCTTTAATAATGTTGTTAGAGGTGTTGCTATTCTCCCATAATTCTTAACAAACTTGCGATAATACCCTATTAACCTGAGAAATCCTCGCAACTGCTTTATGGTTGTGGGGAATTTCCATTCCTTAATGGTTTTAATTTTTTTAGGGTCTAGCTTAACACCCTCCTGAGATATAATATGACCCAGATATTCCACCTCTTGTACTCCAAAGAAAAATTTGGATGTTTTTGCATATAATTGTTTCTCTTGCAACAGTTTGAGCACCTTGTTAACATGTTGAACATGATCCTTCCAGGACCTGTTGTAGATTAGTATATCTTAAAAAAATACTAACAAAAATTTTCTAAGGGTTTGAAAATGGAATTCATCAACCCTTGAAATGTAGAAGGCGCATTGGTAAGGCCAAAAGGCATGACCAAAAATTATTAATGACCCTCATGAGTTCGAAATGTTGTTTTCGGAATATCTTCAGTCTTCATTCTAATTTGATTTTATCCTGAACGAAGATCCAACTTGGTAAAATAAATTTCTCCATGTAATTCATACAATAATTCATCAATCACAGGAATGGGAAATTTATATTTAATGGTGAGCTTATTGAGCTCCCTATAATCCGAATACATATGCCACGATCCATCCTTCTTGTGCACCAATACTACTAGAATAGAGAAAGAACTTTGACTAGGTTGAATTATACCAGCCTCTGACATTTTTGCAATCATACATTCAATTTCGCTCTTTTGGACATAAGGATATCTATAAGGATTGATGTTTGGAGGAACACTTATGGGAATCAAATGAATAGCATGATCATGATCACGAATAGGTGGGAGTCATTTGGAAGTTTCACACACCTTGGAATGATTGTCCAAGACTTTTTGGAGATCTGCAGAAATAGATGATTTTGATGTTGGAACTTCTAGTGAGCATAATAGTGAAATTACGCCTCGTTGTTATTTATTTAGAAGCTTTGTCATGACATTAGAGCTTATTATATTTCCCGGATTCCCTACAATACCGCGTAATTTAACTTCCTTTCCTTCTAAAAAAAATTCCAAGAAAATTTCTTGAAAATTAAAAGCTACCGTCCCAAAAGATTGTAACCATTGTACTCCTAGTACAACATCAACACCTCCCATAGGAATGGAAAGCATTGGACTATTCAATAGATATTCCCCCATGGTTAGCTTGATGTTATGGCATTTTCCAGAGAAATTTATAGTTCCTCCATTTTCAACCATCACTTGACATTCTGGTGCTGGGTATAGGAAACAATTTAATTCCTTGGCTACCTTACAATGAATAAAATTATGGGTGCTACTTGAATCAATCAACACTATTACCTTTTCTTCTTGATTTGTCCTTGTATCTTGAGATTTTGAGGAGTGGAAATTCCTGTAATGCATTACATGATATGGTCGGACTCATTTCTTCCTCTTCTAGGGTTGTTTCTTGGTGTATATCCTCTTCTTTTGAATATTCTTGTTCATTTTCTTCTTCCTCTTCACAATCTATGTAAAATAATTTCTTCTCAGCACACTTATGACCTTTAGTGTATTTTCTATCACAACTATATTAGAGCCCTTTTTCTCTCTTTTATTCCAATTTTTGTGGTGTCAACCTTGTAGGTTGTGGAAGTCTAGGAGTAGCAACACTTCCATCTTTATATATGTGAGTGGTAGGATTCCTTGTTGCCATAATTTTACATTCAATTTTTCTTACCAACCTGAATGCCTTTTCCAATGAATCAGGTTCCCAAACATGAACTTCATGTTGGATGTTATACTTTAAATTCCATATGAAGACATCAATCATGTGTTCCTCTGGAATATCAGTTACCATTATATTCAATTTTTGGAAGTCCTCAATGTGCTCCACCACTGAACCCTTTTGTTTGAGATTTATCAATTGGCTAAAGAAGGTGTTGCTTTTTGTATCCTCATAATGTGTTATCATTTCCTCTGTAAAAATTGACCAAGTAACAATTTTTTTACGGGAGCAAAGCCATTGATACCATATAAATGTATTTTTTTCTAAATGCAAAGTTGCAATGCATACATTTTGTGTGTTTTTCACATTATTGAGATCAAAATATTGTTCCATCTATAGTATCCATGTTACAAGATCCTTTCCATCAAACTTCGTCATATTCATTTTTAGAATATGGTGGTTCTTCCCACCAACATTAGAGTTTATGAAATCACGATTAACATTTATTTTGTTCTCATCATGAGTTTCCTCTACTATCTTTTCACCATTAGGAAACATTTTTTGTATCAACTTTGTCAAAAATTCCATGTCTTCTTTTAGATCATTCTTCATGCTTTCCATTTTTTCATCGATCCTAGCTTCCATGTCATCCATCTTAGATTCCACACTAGCTTCCATGCCATCCATCTTAGATTCCATGCCATTCTTTAAACCATCCATATTAGATTCCACGCCTTTCTTCAAACCTTCCATGTCTGCTTTTAGATCATTCTTCATGTTTTCCATTTTAGATTCCATGCTAGCTTCCATGCCATCTATGTTAGATTCCATGCCATTCTTCAAACCATCCATGCCTTTCTTCATTATGTACCTTTCTTCAAACCATCCATATTGGTTTCCATTTATTCTTCAAAACTTCCATGTCATTTTTTGTTGCTCTTTGCGAGAGCGAAATTTGTTGCACTTGTTCTTGTAATTTTGATGTAACTCATGTTGCCATTCTTGTCATGAGTCATAGTAGAGCCTTATAAAGGCTTAATGGGTGTTGAATTATTTTTAGGGGCCATTTTAGAATCCAATACTGATATCTATTCTACAATATTCCCTTGGAATCAATTCAACTTGATTCTTCAAACAAGACTTATGCAATTCGGAAAAAAATACACACCTTTTACTTGATTTTGAGGAGAATGATATTAAAATTGAATTATCTCTATAATTTCAGATCCTAAATATCAGAAATTAGGCCCTGTAGTAGCCCTTAGAAGCTTCTTTTAAATGCCATAGGTCTGACCTGATTTGGATTCTTCAAGGCAAAGTTATGTCCAATCTCCCACAATGACCCAATTATGGACTAGTTCAATAGAGCGAACTTGTATGACTTTCCATGTGTAACTGTCTCCTCCTTTGGCTCCAAAATAGATATATAGGAAACTACAGTTCATTTACTTGTGGCCACTTTTTACATTATTCCAATCTGATGCTCAGAGAGAGAGTTATGAAGATTTTCCCATGATCACCTCTTTGAGATGAAATTCGGGAGCCTAAAAAAGCCCTAACTTCCACAAACCATATCTCTAAAAATATTACGAACAAAGCTCTGAAATTTTGTGACGATGCTCCTCAATAATTTGGCTTCACGCTCTAAATATTTCAGCTTCTGAACCTTCGTAGAAAAAAACTTATAGCAAAAATTCCACGATAACCCGTTTAAGTTAAATTCAGGAGCCTGCAAAAAGCCCTAACTTCCACAGATCATATCTCCGAAAATATTGCGAACCAAGCTCTGAAATTTTGTGACGATGTTCCTCAAGATTTCAGCTTCACTCTCCAAAAATTTCAGCTTCTTAACCTTCGTAGAACAAATGTTATAGCGAAAATTCCCTATTAGGAGTAGCGAAACCCTAAAATCCAAAGCTCTAATACCAAATGGTGTGAAACCAGCTCCAAAAATAGAAGAAAAGAGATATCAATGACTTATAAATAAGCCATTTTGAGGGGGAAACCTCAATACATTACATGAATGAACAATTCTTCGATGATACAAGTTAAAAAACTTCCTTTCTATATACAGGAGTCCATGGGGCCACAATGTAATCCTAGCTGACCTAACAATAATAATTTAAGAGCACAATAATAACAATATGGGGGTTATAGGGGTACAATAATAACAATAAGGGGGTTACACTAACAATAATAAGGGACTATACTAGTAATATAGGGACCTAACAGTCGCTCTTGAACATGAAACCCCTTCACTTTTGTGTCATATTGGGTTTGGAAATCCACATACCTATTTTTTGATCACACCTTCCTGAAATAATTCATACTGGTTTTTTATCCCACATTGAATTAGTGCTGCCAAATCCATATAGTGTCACCAATATGTTCAAGATAATTTCAACCTCAGCTAAAATATTTTGCAATACTTATAGCCCTCTTTCACATCAACCATACCTGAGTTGGTCCTGAATCACTTTGTTTTTCATACTAAAAATATTGATATTTTTTCATGTCATCTATAGGGTATACATCAAGGCCCTCCTGCGACGAGTCACTTCCTATCGACTTCAACACATTATCTGGGAAGTTTACATAGAAACTCATTTTAGTGCCTTGGAACTTGCATGCCTCAATGGAAGGTCTCCTTGCTTTCAATGAAAGTTTCACATCATTGGCGTTCAATCAGAAGATTCTATGAGTTTTCGACTGCAAATCATTCATTCACACTTCGTAGATTGTATTAGTGTACCTGGAGAGCCACTGACATTATTGGTGGTTTCTCTCACATCTATTAACGATACTCATCATTAACTGGAAATCATATGGTGTCTTCAATGTTTGACTTCAACATGTTCATTCACATGGTTAGACTTATACTATCGAGTGGTAGTGACGAAGACCCTTGAGAGAGTTTCATCCATCCATGCTACATTGAGTTTTCATGATTGATGTACAAATCCACACTGTATGATGATGGTTATGTTCATATTGATTCTATTTGAGCATGGATCCATGATTTATGTTTAGTGGGCATGAATTTGAATTGTTTAGATGGATTTTTGCATATTTCTATACTTAGGTTTAGAGTTGTTAATATACTATAATTAGTATGGGAATTCCTACCTCAGAGAAGATTTCACCATGATATTGTATGGTAACCTTGATCATTTACTTTTATATCTCCAACCCATTGATCTCTGATCTGAAATTTTGCATGATAAAGAACTTCAATATTCATACATAGTCTTCGAATTTGCACTTTGCGGGGAAATTTGTTACACACAATTTTGTCACACTAAGGAAAAAGTCCATAAAACTAGATCTCTTGCTCTCTTATAAAATTTTATCAGTACTCCCCTACAAAGATGAAGCAAAAACCATCTACAAAAATAGAATAATCCTCTATTACATTTATCTAAAACCCTAATTTCAAGTAGTGTCACACTTTTCCTAGCAACACACTACATAATCCCAAGTTTAGTCATTATCACCTATGAAGAGTGTTGCACTGTTCTCCACTAAAAAATGTGCAACGACCTTTATATCTAGGTGATAATAAAAAGGAAATTCTAGAACTCTTGTTGATGAATCTTATCCTCAACAACCTAGACTCGAGCTCCTACCTATTTGGACATCATCCTAGGATTCATGGAACTAAACCCACCTATCATGGAACAAAATCCTCCTTATCTGGATCTCATCCCATGCGATGTGGATCTCCAACCTTCCTCTCCTCTCTTATAAATAAACTACTAGTCAATGGAGAAGGGCTTAAATTTTTAAGCACTTAACTCACGCCCTTATGATGCCCATTTGATATTAATATTGAAGGCTTGTTGTGCAAAGGAGGATTGGAGATTGTTGAGTGGAGACCCCAACATCAATGCACATGGTTGTAAATCTCATCTTGTTTATCATTAATACAAATGCTTGTTTCATCCCATAAGAATATGTTTTAGTGCTTCTTGTAAGTATCCTTGATATCTTACATAGTTTATGTTTTAATCTTTAATATACTTTATGCTTTCATTTCTCGTTTGGTTTTGTCTTTGTAGGTTTTCTCTTGGAGCATCAAGGGAAAAGGTTGAAAATTACAAAGGACAACAAAAAGGGTCATCAATGAGAATTTCATAAAAATATATGAGCTTTGAATCATCTTCATATTTGTGATTCAAAATTAGAGAATGTTTTCATTTATTTGTTTGGTTGTTACTAGGATTGATTTCTAAGTCTACGTAGATCTAGTCTATTCATAAAATAAGATTTTTCCAGATAACACTTGGCCTCCTTCAATTTTCTTTGTTCATATTTCATATTCCTACTTCTTCAAGTTGCATCTCAATTACACATATGCTTGAAGAAGCCTTCACCAACATATTAGATATGAGTAGTCAGGTCTATCTTTGGTTCTTCCTATTTCATTCTCCATGATTTGATATTTATTCTTGGGTCAACAGAGAGAACTTCTCCCTTGAACCATTTCAAATTAATCTTGCAATATCATTTGGAGTACAGGACGTGGTATATTTAGGTCATATCGTATCTCATGAGGGTGTTAAGGTCAACCCTAACAAAATTAAATCCATTAAGGAATGGAAAATCCCTTAGACCATAAAACATGTTCAAGGATTTCTTAGGTTGACAAAGTATTATCACAAGTTTATTAAGAATTATGGGAGAATAGTGCACCTCTAAAAACATTAATAAAGAAACGTGCATTTTCTTGGATTCTACAAGCAACTAAGGCCTTTGAACATATAAAAGAGGCAATTTTCCAAGCACTAGTCTTAACTACGCCAAATTTCACAAAAAAAATCATTGTGGAATGTGATGCCTTAGGAAATGGAATTAGTGTTTTTTTAATGCAAGAAGGAAGACCCATTACTTTTGAAAGTTGTCTAATCAAAGGAAAGTATTTACACAAACCTATTTATGAAAAGGAAATGTTGGAAGTACTACATCCACTAAAGGAATGATGACATTACCTAATGGGAAGACGCTTGAAGGTAAACAAAGATCATGATAGTCTTAAATACTTTTTGGAACAAATATTTTCTTCAAAAGGGCAGAAAAAATGGGTGACAAAGTTGTTGGGTTATGACATTGAAATAATATACAAAAAAGGGAAGCAAAATTGTGTTGCAAATGCAATATCAAGAAAGGACGAGGATGTGGAAGCATTGGCTTGTGCCATTTCTATCATCAAAACTGATTGGATAGCTAAAGAAAGGGATGAATGGGAAAATGACAAAGAGGTGTGGACACTCATTCAAAATTTGCAACAATATCCCAATACATTTGGTACATTTAGCTAGGAAAATGATTCATTATGGTAAAAATATCACTTATACCTTTGTAATAATTCCCATCTCAAAAAAAATATTCTTTTGGAATTGCACATGAAATCTTGAAGAAGGCTCAGGTTGAGATTTCCCTTAGAAGCATTGAGAACCCATGGGGGTTGATTCATGGTGTTTGTTTCTAGGTTTATGCTTTCGGTATTATGTGAATTGTTGTGTTTGACTTGTGATTTTTTTATGTCTTTTGCATGTGCATACCACTTTGTTTATGGTGTCGTATTGCTATTAGGGTTTCATGTTTTTCTTCTTATTATTTCTTGTTCTTTCCTTTTATGTTTTGAGGGTATTTGTAATTGGTTGGGGGAAGAGGAATTTAATGGAGCTCGGGGAGATCTAAATGAAGCCCAACTGGTAATATAAGACCTAGATGAAGCTCGGTGTATGAGTAAAGGAAAACTGAATGAAATAATATAAATAGTTGGATTAGTTGGGTCGATTGGGGTAAATGGACGGTGGTGGAAGAGCCATGAGAAAGGTAATAGGAAAGGTAATGTTAATGGATTTGAGGCATCATATGCCTTGGCCATATACGGAACTATTGTTCTCAATGTTGTGCATTTTGTGCATGGATAAAGGGAGTTATCTTAACCTTGACCCTATGAATGTTGGTAATTGTGTTGTGATTATATATATATATATATATATATATATATATATATATATATATATTATTTATTTATTTTTTTCTATCTAACGAGGTTATCACGGATCATGATTTCTTTATGCTAATGTTTACCTATATATATGTATGTATGTATGTCATTGTCTGAAAAAGTCATCAGGGATCATGCTTGTGGAGGAATGATTGCTTATGTCGATGAATGGCATGAAGAGGTTCTTGGTTTATGAGGAATCAAGTGGGAAGAGTAGCCCTGACATATCTATGAGGTTATTATCATATGGATATGAATTGATATTATGTGCTATTACTATGCCTATGTTTGTGCTATGATAGGTAACGCTAAAGGATACATTAGCAGAATGGAAGCACTTTGATATGTGTTATTCTGGGACAAGCATGGATAGTGGAAAGACATTAAAGGTAAGAATTCCTGGTAGAGACAATGTGGTCTCTGGATGTGAAGTACAATGTTGTGTACATGTGGTGAAGTGTACAAATTGTCTAGGCGGTGCTGTGTACATGTGGTGTTGTGTACACGTTGTGTAGGTGGTGTTGTGTACATGTGGTGATGTGTACATGTGGTGTTGTGTACAAGTGGTGCCATGTACATGTTGTACATCTGGTATTATGTACATGTTGTACATGTTGTGTTGTGTATAGTGTGGTTTTGTGCTATGGGTATTGTGTAGTCATTATGTCACGACATGTGTATTCATTTTATTTTACTATGTTTACATATATGTATTGTGTTATACACCAGCTGTAGGTGTATGTGTTGTGTTAGGCAGAGTGTGTACATGTATGTGTGGTGTTGTACATTATGTGTAGGTGTATGTGTTGTGTTTTACATTGGGTGTAGGTGTATGTGTGGTATTGTACATTGGGTGTAGGTGTATGTGTTCTGTTGTAAACAGGGTGTAATGGTATGTGTGGTGTTGTACATAGGGTGTAGGTGTATGTGTTCTGTTGTAAACAGGGTGTAATGGTATGTGTGGTGTTGTACAATGTGATGGGACTAGTAGGTATGGGACTCTCCAGGCCCTTGTTGTTGATATTGAGGGTTGAGGCGGTTTAGTATCTAGATGCCCTTGTTGTTGATATTGAGGGTTGAGGTGGTTTAGTATCTGAATTCCCTTGTTGTTGAAATTGAGGGTTGAGGCGGTTTAGTATCTCGATGCCCTTGTTGGTGATATTAAGGGTTGAGGCAGTTTAGTCTCTAGATGCCCTTGTTGCTGATATCAAGGGTTGAGTTGGTCTAGTCTTAGGATACCCTTGTTGTTGATATTGAGGGATATGCGCTTATTCTTATATTCCTTTTCTTCTGAAGTGAAGAGAAGGCATTCAAGGTTATTTGTCAGGGTTTGGAAAACTAAACCAAAGGTGTATTGTGTATAGATGTTTAAAGAAAAGAGAAGGCACTTGGTTCTATGTGTTTAGAAAACCAAACCAAAGGTGTATTTGTATGGTTTAAAGAAAAGAGAAGGAAATAGTTTCTTACCATGTTTGGGAACTGGGAACCGATTTAGTGTGTATACGTGATTTAGACGAAAAGGAAGAGCAAAGGCAGAAGAAAAGAATCATTTGAAAGACAAGTATCATTATTTTATTTCAGTTTTAACTATGCATGTGTTAGATCTATGATTCTATTTATGATGGTTGTGTTTTGAGCTAACCGGATGTGATAAGTTTATACATGATGATTTAATCGAAGAGCTAATTTGACCTGTTATGACAAGAAGTAAAAAAAATTTCATATTTACCTTACTGATGGGCCACCAATGAGGTATGATTTAAATTTAGTTCAATTCCTTTTTAGTGTAATGAGAATTATGTGCTTGGTATAGGAAATCATGGAAATGCTCGGTTTGGGTGGTTGAAACTAACTGCGATAATTAGAAACAATTGTAAAAGGTATTGGAAGAGACAAAAATATGTTGGTAAAGAATTCATGAGAAAGGACATTGTGGGACAGTGGTACCCAATAGTGTCCATTGATTTCCATGATCATGTTATGATCGATATGATGGTTTTGAGGTGGTGATATGCCTTTTTTTTGGACCTTCTAATTTGAGGAAACCTTTCCAAGGGATGGATTGTCCAAGAAGGGGATGATGAGGAACTTGGAAGGTGAGTGACTGCACAAAAATGGGTGACTAGATTTCCAAAGGGACTATGTAGTAGATAAGGGAAGGCTAGGGAATGAATTTTTTTTTGGGCATAAGCATTGCTAGATGGAATAAGAAGGCATTAGGAGCGTTCCCTAGAGAAATGAGTCGATAATCACGTTCACTGAGAGAACAAGTAATGCAAGGATCATAGCACTAGACATTGGATGCTAGTTTGACTTTGGCAGTGAATTATGGACTTCCTCAAAAGGAGGTGAATCCTGATACTACTTGAGGGTGGAGGTGTGAGCCTTTGGATTCCCTTTTTGATAATGCAGGAATCATATCCTTTTATTTCCTAGTTAAAGAAAATGTGTACAAGTATATGTGGCTGTTATTGTAAATATTGTAATGAGTTGTGTTATAAATCTACAATAAATGGTATTATTGTCATGTTTTTAGCAAGATTTCATTGTAAATACTACAACATGTCAGACATAAATCTCCATGGGAAGTATGTCTTTTTTTCAATGGTTTTCTGGTTAGGTTATAAGAATAGAACACCGAGGATGATGTTCCCCAGGGGGAGGGGTTTTCAACCACCCCAAGTCAAAAGTTCATGTCATAAAGTTAGTAAAGGAAAAAATAATAAGACAAAGGTCATGGGACATGTATTCCAAGCATAATGTTGGGAAAAAATCCTAGTGGTTGTCACCATCAGTTTATTATGGCTAAGGAAATTGGAAAAGGCATTAACAAAGGAAAAGAGACATTATTTGGCATTTTATTTACGAAATAAAGTAAAATAGGACAAAAGGGAGATGAAAGGTCACAATTTTGCATGAGAGGAAAATTGAGGGAAAAATAGAGGAAATAGAAAATAGAGGCCTCAATAATAAAAAGGCACCTGAGAATCAATTGATAGATTTTTCTCCTTATATGATCATGTTAAATAAATCAAAGAGAACAATAACTTGGAGAAAGGAAGGAAAATGAAGGAAAAGGAAGGATAAGGAAAGCAAAGGATAAGAAAGGAAAGTTGGATCAAGCAACTTTAACAGGAGGATTTGCAGATAGCAGGTTGCATGTGTGATTTACTGGATGGTTTGTGAATACATGGGACATGCATTCATGTATTTTGTACTTCTGATGTCATTGGCATGGATTTTTCTGAGTGTGATAGTGGTTTCAACCTTGCCTTACCATTTCCGGATAGCCATGGTGTGATGGGATTATTTTCTCAATTGAGCTTTGGATTTCCATAAGGTTTTGGAACTGGGTGAGGTGGTCTTAGGAAAATTCCAAAGGGTTGGGGGTGGAGGTGTTTTAATCTACGAGAATCCCTCGAAACATGGGTGGTGAAATGAAAATGTTGGGAAAAATACTAAGTCGATTCGACCGCATTTACAGCTTATTCAAAACTTTTTACTTTTTCACTCTTCTAAAACCCATACGCTACTTTCCTTTAGTAAACTCGCGTATACACGCGGATATCCTTCATACAACTCGCGTATTAGCAGAGATCTAAATATGCAGATATTTATTAACTTATTTCTTTGCAATATTCATTCATCAGATGTTAAGCTATCAGTAAACATGTGCAGTAACAACAGAATAAACCATTACACAAAGCATCACATATGAACACCAGGATTTTTAGGTGGAAACCCAAGTCGAGAGAAAACCACCGCTGCAGTTTCTCAGCCTTCAATATTTTATTATAGAGAAAACATCTTACAACATATGTGCTGGCCAAGAAAATCAAAGACGCGTGCACCCAATCCTTGGTTTACCAGCCTCCTGGAAGGGAGCTCCAACCCCCTGACTCATTTACCAGCCTCTCCCGGAAGGGAGCTACGACCCCCTAATCTCATTTACCAGCCTCACCTGGAAGGGAGCTACGACCCCCTGACTGAAGGCTACAACCCTCAGCACCTCTATGGACCACGTTTCATCAATTTTCACACTGGATCCAACAACTTCAAAAGAGCACAACTTGTAGGCTACGTTTCATCATATTTTCAGACTGGACCCACTCCATATATTTAAGCTCCAACATACAACCAAATCAAATGCATTAACCTGGGAATCGTAGTATAGCGTATAGCAGGAACACAAATATAACACGCATGTTTCGCACATTTCATCACGTACTTTCAGCAAACCCTAGTTTGCATACGCGCTTTCCTTTCACTGAAGTCGCGTATATACGTTGCTTCTCTTTCACATAAACCGTCGTATACTCGTACATATTACGTAGCTAATTTTATTGCGCATAATGCACTTTCTCTTCTTTCGCCGAAGTCACAGATATACGCGCTTCCTCTTCGGCGAACTAGCGTATGGTTCTTCAGACTTTTATGTCATTGCAATTCTTCACAACAGATACATCACTTCAGATTTTACCCTTTACCTCAGACAGATGTTCGCCTCATCACAGATCTAAACATTCCATAAACAGATCTAGCAAATATAAGTACATTTCAGATCTAGATCCCCTTCTTCATCATTGGTGCATCATACATTCGGATCTATCATTCAACTGTAACCCTTTCCATTTAGATCTACTTTAGAGAGAAGTATTCATTCAAGCTCAGACATCTTGCACCCACACTCATGATTTGCACAATGAATTTCTTCTCTTTATATAGGTTTACCCTTTTTCAATACCATGAGCCAAAACCACATTACTTCCAATGGTATTCCTGGACGGGGTCATTTAGACGAATCATTACCCAATACAATGGGTCAATACCATGGTGGTTGCCCCTGGTTTTTCACTTTATGAGCGCTTTTGCCCATACGCGACTTGGCACATTGTTTCTCGCGTGCATACGCGACTTCTCCTAGGCAAATCCGCGTATGCCTTGAGACATACTCTTTTCATCATAGATCTAGCACAAACTGAATTTCTTTCTTCATTCCCTTCTGTACTCACTGTAGATACATCAGATTTACTTCATCAAGAACATATTCTATCAAGCACAACTTCATCAAGTAAGTTGTCATCATCTTCATCAAGTGGGTTGCCATTCAAGGACAACACTCAACATCATATTGCTAACAAACATCATTTCATATCAGATTTACATCATTTACCAAGTCCATCAGGTCAAGAATAACTTCATCAGGTCGTTTTCCATCAAGGACAACACATGTCAACAATCTCATGTCTTCATCTTCATTCAGTGGGTTGCCATCAAGGACAACACTCTGCATGATATTGCCAACAATCTCCCCCTTTGGACTTGATGGCAACCACGATGGTGTTTGGTTACCACAACAGATAGGTACATTAAGAATACAATGACACCATGTCACATTCCCCATTGTTGTCACATCATTCTTTCTCTTCATTCAAACACCATGTCACTCTCCCCTTTTTCATAAAGGGCAAAGTGCGGACCAAAACCAACACACTCTCCCCTTTTCTCCTTATGTAGAAGAAGCGTTCTGCAGATCTGATGATACCATGACCAAACTCCCCCTGAGTTCATGCTGAATCTTCAAAACATATTTTCCAATGAATTACATGACTCTATGACTTTCCTATCACCAATGACTCATACCTACATCAAAGAACCATCCAAGTGAATTTACATATGAGACTCAAGTACCCAACCAAGTGGGTTTACAAAATTTGACTCAGCTACCCAACCAAGTGGGTTTACAAATTTGACAAGTCCTTTACATGACTGAATATTACAATTTTACATCATGGGTCTCAACAAGACCTTTTCACCAAATTACAAAAATGACCATTTAAGACCAACACCTAGAAAGTCCTCAAGAAAGAGAACATTTTTCAGAATCAACATAATGCCAACAATGCATTATACTCAGCAACGCTAATGCTCCCCCTGAATCTGTGCATCCAAGCATCCTTTTCATATGACTAAGGCTCCCCCTTAGTTTGTGCATCCTGAAATCTTTCACCAACAAATCATCAAGGCATCTTTATCAAAACATTAGAAATAGAATTATGAGAACTGGAACATCACCAGAGATACCAAATAGTATCAGAGATACCAAACAGCACTGCAGCTGTGCTGAAGAGAGCTGACTCCAAATAGAAATTTGTCAGCAATCAGACATACGCTGTTTTCTGTGCATGAACTCGCGTATATACGCGACTGTGTTTCTGGAAATCCGCGTATCCAATGCCATCTTCTAAATTTATGCATATTTGTTCTTTTGACTGGTAGAGAGCACTCCCAGCTTCTGTCTTAGATACTCGAACGCTTCCCTGGGCAGAGGTTTGGTAAAGATATCAGCAACTTGTTCTTTGGAGGGAACGTACTCCAACTTCACCTTTTGCTCAAGCACTTGTTCACGTAAGAAGTGATACTTGATGGGAATGTGCTTGGTCTTCGAATGCATACTGTGATTTTGAACATCGATGGCACTTGTATTGTCACACTTAATGGGGACAGTAGGTGTACATTTGATTTGAAAATCTTGTAAGGTTTGCATCATCCAAAGGAGTTGAGTGCAACAAGATGCGGCAGCCACATATTCTGCTTCTGTTGTAGATAAGGCAATAGAATTTTGCTTTTTGCTGAACCAAGATACTAACCGGGGTCCCATATAGAATGCACCACCACTAGTGCTTTTCCGATCATCAACACTTCCAGCCCAATCTGCATCAGTGTAAGCATGAAGAGTAAGATTAGCATTCTTTGGATACCATAGACCAAAGTCTTGAGTTCCTTGAAGATATTTGAATATTCTTTTAGCAGCCTGAAGATGAGACTCTTTTGGATTAGCTTGGAATCGTCCAACAATCCCAACAGCATGCATAATGTCTGGTCTAGTCCCAGTGAGATAAAGTAAACTCCCTATCATCGATCTGTATTCTGGTTGATTCACCGTGGGAGAATCATCCTGAGAACTGAGATTGCATCCGGTTATCATCGGTGTACTTACATGTTTGCATTCTTCCATGCCATACTTCTTCAGAATTTGCTTAAGATATTTTGCTTGTGATAGGAATATACCATCTGTAGTTTGATGTACTTGCAAGCCAAGAAAGAATGTTAGTTCCCCAAGTAAGGACATTTCAAATTCTTGCTGCATGACAGAAGCAAAATTTTGACTCATAGATTCTTCGTTACTCCCAAAAATGATATCATCAACATATACAACCACAATCAATAGTTTATCATTTTCAATTTTTGTGTATAAGTTGCTATCAGCAGACCCCTTTGAAAATCCTTGTTGATGAAGATATTTGTCAAGACGATAATACCATGCCCTTGGAGCTTTTTTGAGACCATATAGAGCATTTTTAAGTCTACAAACAAGATTTTCATCATTTCCAAAAATGAATCCTTCTGGTTGTTCTATATAAACTTCTTCTTCTAGATCACCATTGAGAAATGCAGATTTAACATCCATTTGATAAACTTTGATTTGCTGAAAACTTGAAAAAGCAAGAAACATTCTTATGGCTTCAAGTCTAGCTACAGGAGCAAAAGTTTCTTCAAAGTCTATACCTTCTTGTTGAGTATACCCTTTGCAAACCAATCTAGCTTTTTTTCTTACAACATCCCCATTCTCATTTAACTTGTTCTTGAAAATCCATTTAGTTCCAATGACATTTTTATCATGTGGTCTTGGTACCAATTCCCAAGTGTCATTATTTTCAATTTGATCGAGCTCTTCATCCATGGCTTGCTTCCAAAATTCATCTTTGCTAGCTTGATTGACATTGTGTGGTTCAATTGTGGATAGAAGTGCCAGATGACTAGAAGATCCTACCAGAGTTCTCCTCGTTCGTACACCCGATTCCTTGTCTCCCAAAATTTGAGATTCAGGATGATTCTTTTGAACATATCTGGATGGAGCTTTTTCAGATAGATCATTTTCAAGTTCTTCATTGGATCCACTATTTATATCATTTCTATTTGATGTAGAAGGCCATAAGTCACCATCATCTTCTTTTGTTGTTTGTTTTTCTTCTTTAGGAGCTGGAGGAGACTCATCAATAACAACATCAATACATTCAACAATCTTTCGAAGCCTTTTATTGTAACATGTGTATGCTTTTCTTGAAGATGAGTAACCAAGAAATATCCCTTCATCTGATCTACGTTCAAACTTGCCAAGATTTTCATCATTATTTTTGATAAAGCATTTACTTCCAAAAACTCTAAAATGCTTCACAGTGGGAGAATTACCATACCAGAGTTCATATGGATTTTTGTCACTATTTACCCGAACATGAGCCTTGCTGAGAATGTTAGCTGCTGTATGTGCTGCTTCACCCCAGAACATGTCAGGAGTTCCAGAATCATCAAGCATAGCTCTAGCCATTTGTTGAATTGTTCTATTCATTCTTTCTGCTACGCCATTTTGTTGTGGAGTGCCTGCTACAGAGAAATGTCTTTTTATGCCATGTTGTTCACAAAATTCAAAGAATTCATTTGATGTATATTCTCCTCCTCGATCAGATCTAAGACACTTGATTTTTAGATCTAATTCATTTTCTACCAATGCTTTGAAGATCTAAAAATTTTCAAATGCTTCATCTTTGTGTTTAATGAACTCGATCCAACACATTCTAGAGTAGTCATCAATAAATAAGATATAGTATTCTTCCCCACGTAGTGACTTTTTCCTCATAGGTCCACATATGTCAGTATGAATGAGTTCAAGAGTCTTACTTGAAGATCCTTCTTTGGCATTAAATCGTACTCTGGTCTGCTTACCGAATTGACAAGATTTGCATATGATACTTTCTGGCAGATTAATATTGGGAAGATCACGAACAACTTGAAGTCTGCTTGATTTGTTGATTTGAGAGAAGCTCAGATGCCCCAAACTTCTATGCCATAGCCAATTTTCTGAAGACTTGCTCAAGTAACATTGATATTTGCAGTTCAGTATATACATTTTGCTTGGATTTCTTTTCCCTTTTATAATAATTTTACCTGTATCAAGATCACGAACCACACACTCTTTTGAACTAAAGACAACTTCAGTTCCTTGATCACACATTTGACTTACACTCAACAGATTATGCCTTAATCCATCCACATACATGACATCCTTAGCCTTCACCTTTTCTTTTAGAAACACAGACCCTTTTCCTTTAATTACAGCAGGAGAATCATTTCCAAAAGTTACTTTCTTTTTCTTTTCTAGAGCATTATATGTAAGGAGTTTGCTTTTGTCACCTGTCATGTGTCTTGAGCATCCACTATCAATGTACCATTGATTTTCTTCACCTTCTGCAAATAATGCTATCCCACAATTTTCAACCTATAATTCCTTCTTTTTCCATACTTTGGAACTTGAGGGAAAGTGTTGTTTTGGCTGGACTTTGCTCCTGCATTCAGATTCTTCATGGCCAAAGTTATTGCAATAAGCACATTCAACTTCATTTTGAAGAGGATAAAAGTTGTTATAGGTATTCTTCTTTGTTCCAATATCAATCCTTTTCTTTCTTGCTTCTCTTGTCATGATGGTTTTATATGCAACACATTGAACAACTTTATGACCAAAATTGTGACATGAGAAACATTGTCCATTGAAATAGAAATTTCTGCGATCATGAAATCTTCTATTTGAATTTACCTGTTGGTTGTAGCCCTTTTGAAAGATCTCCCTGTTAGTGTTCCTTGAATTGAGATGATCATGTTTTACCTGTAAAGATCCTTTGTTCCTTTGCTGAGAGGCTGAATGTAGTAAACCAGCAGTGGCTGCTTTCAGATAATTTGGTGTTGAAGTCTGGGAAGATTCCCCAGCATATCCAAGACCTGTTTTTATAAGAGGAGGCCGTTGTATCTTGATAATTTCATCTAAGGTTTCTGATCCTTTAGCAAATCTAAGATTGAGAGTCTTCACTTTCTCATTATCTTTCCTTAGAATTACTACTTCACACTCCAATTCCTCAATGCGTTTTTCCTTTGCTTCAAGCTGATTTTCAAGAGTCTCTATGATTAAGTTCTTTTCTTCTAGGCTTACTTTGAGTTGATTATTCTCTTCAAGAAAATCACTGTCTTCCAGAGCATCAACAAAAGTATCCTTTTCTTCTCTAGATTCTTTTGCCATGAGCAGTTTAATATCATGGTCAGAATCTTCTTCATCTTCACTAGACACTTCATCATCGTCTTCATTTGCATAATAACTCTTCCTCTTTTCAAATTGTTTCCCTTTACCACGTTTTTCTCTATAAGGACATTTAGCATCATAGTGGCCAACTTTTCCACACTCAAAACATTTGAAGGGAAGCTTACCTTTGAATCTTCCAGTTCCTAGTTGGAGTTTTCTCACAAAATTTGCTTCTTCTTCTTCAGATATATAGCTGGATTCTTTGACAACTTCCTTTTCTTTTCCTCTTGCAGATACCTTAAAAGCAGCTTCTCGGATTTGAGAAGGACCTCCTTGTCTCATTTCAAAAGAAGTCAGAATACCATGTAATTGAACAATAGTAAGAGTTTGTAGATCTTGCCTTTCTTCAATCGCTGAAACTTTAGAGTCAAATTTTGAAGTCAAGGATCTTAAGATTTTTTCCACCAGAGTAGTATCAGTTATGGTTTCACCCAAATTTCTCATTCGATTTACAATATCATCCAGAAGTAAGAAGAAATGAGCAATACTCTCATCACTATGCATCTTCAAATTTTCATATTCAATTCTAAGAGTTTGGAGTTTTGCACTTTTTACCTTTGTGTCTCCTTCATAACTTAGAATGATTTTGTCCCATATTTCTTTTGCTGAATGTAGCTGCATCACTTTAGCAAATTCTGGTTCAGACATGCATCCTAATAAGACATTTACTGCTTTGGCATTGGTTTCATACTTCTTCCTTTCTGCTGCATCAGTAGGAATACTTGCCGGATACTGATAACCTTCTTCCACGATTGCCCATACATCTGCACCAAGACTTTGCAGATATGATTTTGTTCGTACCTCCCAGAATATCAGATTGCTTCCATTGAATAGAGGTGGCTTTATAGACATTACTCCTTCAAGACTTCCCATTGCGACGAATCTCCTTCAAGCGATCAAGCTTCTGCAGAAGAACCTGCTCTGATACCAATTGTTGGGAAAAATACTGAGAGGGGGGGGTGAATCAGTATTTACTGCATATTCAAAAATTTTTACTTTTTCACTCTTCTAAAACCCATACGCTACTTTCCTTTAGTAAACTCGCGTATACACGCGGATATCCTTCATACAACTCGCGTATTAGCAGAGATCTAAATATGCAGATATTTATTAACTTAGTTCTTTGCAATATTCATTCATCAGATGTTAAGCTATCAGTAAACATGTGCAGTAACAACAGAATAAACCATCACACAAAGCATCACATATGAACACCAGGATTTTTAGGTGGAAACCCAAGTCGGGAGAAAACCACCGCTGCAGTTGCTCAGCCTTCAATATTTTATTATAGAGAAAACATCTTACAACATATGTGCTGGCGCAGACTCCTACCAGCACGCAGGCACCCACCTGCGCTCGTTTACCAGCCTCTCCCGGAAGGGAGCTCCAACCCCCTGACTCGTTTACCAGCCTCTCCTGGAAGGGAGCTACGACCCCCTGATCTCGTTTACCAGCCTCACCTGGAAGGGAGCTACAACCCCCTGACTGAAGGCTACAACCCTTAGCACCTCTATGGACCACGTTTCATCAATTTTCACACTGGATCCAAAGCATCCTTTAGGACACCACTTGCAGGCCACGTTTCATCATATTTTCAGACTGGACCCACTCCATACTTTTAAGCACAGTCAACCATGAAACAGATACATATAACTCATTAACAGATATCAGTAAACCAGCAGAACAGATCAGACATTTCTTACCATAGACTTCAGCAAACCCTAGTTTGCATACGCGTTTTCCTTTCTCTGATGTCGCGTATATACGCGCTTCCGTTCACATAAACCAGCGTATACTTCTGTACATATTACAGAGCTAATTTTATTGCTCATACGCGCTTTCTCTTCAGCGAAGCCGCGTATATACACGCTTCCTCTTCGACGAACTAGCGTATGGTTCTTCAGACTTTTATGTCATTGCAATTCTTCACAACAAATACATCACTTCAGATTTTTACCCTTTACCTCAGACATATGTTCGCCTCATCATAGATCTAATCATTTCATAAACAGATCTAGCAAATATAAGTACATTTCAGATCTAGATCCCCTTCTTCATCATTGGTGCATCATACATTCAGATCTATCATTCAACTGTAACCCTTTCCATTCAAATATCCTTCAGAGAGAAGTATTCATTCAAGCTCAGACATCTTGCACCCACACTCATGATTTGCACAATGAATTTCTTCTCTTTATATAGGTTTACCCTTTTTCAATACCATGAGCCAAAACCACATTACTTCCGATGGTATTCCTGGACGGGGTCATTTAGACGAATCATTACCCAATACAATGGGTCAATACCATGCCCATACGCGACTTGGCACGTTGTTTCTCGCGTGCATACGCGAATTCTCCTAGGCAAATCCGCGTATGCCTTGAGACATACTCTTTTCATCATAGATCTAGCACAAACTAAATTTCTTTCTTCATTCCCTTCTGTACTCACTGTAGATACATCAGATTTACTTCATCAAGAACATATTCTATCAAGCACAACTTCATCAAGTAAGTTGCCATCTTCTTCATCAAGTGGGTTGCCATTCAATGACAACACTCAGCATCATGTTGCTAACAAACATCATTTCATATCAGATTTACATCATTTACCAAGTCCATCAAGTCAAGAATAACTTCATCAGGTGGTTTGCCATCAAGGACAACACATGTCAACAATCTCATGTCTTCATCTTCATTCAGTGGGTTGCCATCAAGTACAACACTCTGCATGATATTGCCAACAAAAAATTTCTCAAGGTATTGATGAAGAAACTCTGAGGAATCCAATCTTGTTTTAGGATTAGTGATCTCTTGACTGGTTTTTGTGGGATTGCACTAGCCTGAGGGTGGAGGTGAGTTAATCTCCAAGAATCCCTAATTATTTATGTCTTGAGATCCCACATTCATGCTCAGAATATGGCACAAGGGTGATTAGCTGAAAGAAATAATTGGTTAAGCCCAATCTATGATTGAGTGGTACATGGAAGCCCCTGAATTGGATGGATTTTGCATAAATTAATAAGAGCTATTTTCATATTGTAATTGATGACCACTTGTACTTGTTATTATGGTGATTTTATGGATGTTATTTCATGGTTAATAATTTGGTTATATGTTTGTTATAATCATCGATTTGCAATGTACTCTAGATATTCCTTGTTCAGGATTTGATAAGTATTTGATTGTTAATGAATGCATGGGATAACAAGCATTATTACAACTATTATGAGAGGGAATTAGAATTTCTTGGTGATTCTCAGATAAGTTTTAGACTACTATGTTCATATATGCATTCACGACCTATAGATTACATGTTTACAATATGTTTGACGAAAGGACTGTCATGGTTAGGCCTAGTTAGGTCATCGTTGATCAAGTTTGGTATGATTACTCTATTATAATTCTAGAAAGTCTCAGAAATATTTGGGAAGTCGTCTGGAGGCTAGCCTGGAATTGTGGCTCATATCTCAGGACTGGAGGCATGAAATTCAGGATTTTAGGTCACAATTTCACTCATGTGGGCTTGTGCATGTAGTTGGAGGGTCACAACCACACTCATGTAGGCTTGTGCATGCGGTTTGGGTGTTAGGTCACTGAAAAATAAATTTCTCTAAGGTTTTGGTCACCTATGGTGGTCCTTTGGCCCATGAGTGTCTTGTAAGACCTATAGGATGTTAGGTTGTGGTCAGTAAGTTTCAGTTGTTATCCCCACTTCCATAAGTGAAGCTTGGAGGTTGGGTCATGTCATAGTAACTCTATATCTCATGTTTACCTTGGTAGATCAGTGAAACTAGGTAAATGTGGGAAGGGGCTATAATTACTTCAATAAGGGGATAGTGGGGGGGAATATTTTGATGCCTCGCCTTCAACAAAAGATATATTTATGGTTAAGTCAAATATCAATTTACAAACCATATCTCATAATTACGAGAATTATGATAGTGCTACTTCTACCTCAAATCTTGTGAACCAACCCACACTAGATGGTCAAATTCATTTTGATAAACCACCACTAAACATTATGTCAGGCCTGCCTAAGGATTCACTTCAAAATACTGTGCAAAATTGCAATGCGAAGGATAGTCACAATTATAGTAATGTTAAGGATCTATCCCAAACTCTAGTTGTTATGTCTGCATTAGAAGTGTTGCAAAGTTTCACAACACTATGCAAGGAACTCTTGTCTACTATCGGTGGGGTGGATCCCTTAGAATTAAACATTATGACCTTTGATCCATTAGTATGGAAACCTTCTCTTCCACAACATCCGTCCTTCTAGATAATGGTCCATGTTTTTGGACAATGTTTTCAAAGGATAGTCTTGGATAAGGGGGCATCAACTTGTATAATTTCATCAAACTATTGGAAATATCTTGGTTCTTTCACCTTATTTTCACCTAGACCAGCCTTGAAGGCCTTTGCTAGGCACACCATGTAGCCTCAAGGGGTGTTTCCCACTTTTCTTATCGAGTTAGGAGGAAAAATGATCTTTGTTTAGGTTGAGGTCATCGATCCACTATTAGATTATAACCTCCTCCTTGGGTGAAGTTGGTTCTATGATATGAACATTGTCATTTCATCAGTATTTTTTGTCATGATGTTCCTCCATGAGTGTAAAATAGTCACTATCAACCAATTATATTTTTGCAAGATCGATCTCTGATTTCACGATAGTCAATGAGTCCCCTTTGTAGGGGACTCTTCAACTCTTGTAAGGAGTATTAGAGCGAGAATGTTTAAAGACTCCTCATTTATGGGTAAATTTTCCCTTGTTTCACTAAACCATGTCCATATTCTTCTACAATTAACATGATCCCTTATGTCACTTGTGAATTCCTTGGATTGCATGATCCTCGGGTGGTGCCTATAGAAGATGAATCTCATGTGGGAAAAATGCCACATGTTGTGGAGGTAATAACCTCTTCATTGGTCCCATCACCACTTGATGAAAATTTTAAGAAAATCCATCCTCATATGGAATAATATCAAGATCCTATACCCACATGGGCCACCACTCCATCACTTTCAATTGAATCCCTTGATATTGAGATGCGTTCATATTAGAAGGTCATGTATTTAAAAGAAAAGGTAAGGGAGACTACGCCTCATGATGGCTCTACTCTCCTGCATGTGGAATGGATGGATAGTTTCACTCAAAATATTGAATTGTGCAAGGGGCAATCTCTTCTACCACCCTTGGACTAAGTCCAGTCAAGGATTTTTAGTGTTGAACTTGCCACTGGATTATCGACTCTAAACACCCTCGTCGATGAATGTATCATACCCTATTTATGTATTGATCATCTCTATCAAGGAGCTATCTTAGCTCATGATACCATTTACCCTTTATGTCCTAGGGTAGTTCCTACTAATTTTATGGTTCTAGGCCCTCCTTGGAATCATCAACCCATTAGTGGAATTTTGAGGTCTAAAATGGTCCTCCTAAGAAAAATATACAAACAAAATAAAATTTATATGAACCAATAAGATTCAAGATGATGATGTCAACCATGGGGATGATTCACCATTTTTGGAGTAAAAAATTAAAAATATTAAAAAATAATAAAATAATAAAACTACTTTTTCAACTCGTATTTTCAACTTATCTTACTAAGGTTTTACTAAAATTTTAAGAATGAGTACTCGTTGGATGCAAAATTTAATTCCTCATCCAAGGAGTACCCGTGTTGTATACTTTT
This sequence comes from Pinus albicaulis, assembly GCA_034641835.2. Taxonomy (NCBI): domain Eukaryota; kingdom Viridiplantae; phylum Streptophyta; class Pinopsida; order Pinales; family Pinaceae; genus Pinus; species Pinus albicaulis. Next base: position 635,137,460 of record CM076584.1, read on the forward strand.
GATGTACCCCGCTACATGTAAAATTATAAATACATGAAAAACGAGATTGCAATCACATTTTTTCATGTCTTACTGATTTTTCAGCTAGCAGGGTCCATCAAAAGTATGAAACATGGGTACTCCTTGGATGAGGAATCAAATTCTTCATCCAAAATGTGTTTCCGCTCAAAATTTAAGTAAACCCATAGGGAGAAGTTTAAAATACGGGTTGAAAAAATAGTTTTTTTTTTTCCCTCAAAAATTTGATGATGTAATCTAATCTTATTTTATTATTTCCACTATTATTTTATAATTTCCTTATGAGGCCCATTTTAGACCTCAAAACTACCCTAATTCTTTAGGAACTTGGAAGTTTCACTAGATGTGGCATGGCCCCATGATGATGTACCATATGTTTCCCACAACTACACATGAGTTCATACATTCGAATCCTCGGTCTGTGATTTATAATGGGCATTACATTGCATAACCTATCAGACAATGTCAATATTTTTTCATATGTATATATTACTAAAAAAAGATAAACAAAAAACATTTTTATCTTCTTTCAGTACTACTCTAAGGTATATCCCTAAAGTTGACATATATGACTAGGATTCACCGACCTTATCATTACATTTTTGTCCTTTTACATCCCTGTTTCAGTTTCCTTAGGGTCCAAACCATCAAATTGTGATATTAACCACTCTTTCCTACATGTCGTAGCTTATAATGTAGAGCCTACCCTCCACACGCACTCTATATTAGCACTCAATTTCCATTTTGGTGTCCATGCCACAATTATTTGTAGGTTCAGGGATCCTCTTTACTACATTCCATGACATTGAATTTGCACCTCATGCCTCTCTTTGTCTAAAATTTTTATATATCATCCTATATGGGGTCTCCAAAATTTTTCTCATGTTTCCTTTGGTCACCTATGTTCATGGTTCTCAGTGTCTTTCAATATGTTTTGATACAAATTCTTCTGCCATTTTTCTTGCCAGATTTGTAGCCATGCTCGACCTTTTGGCTTTCCATTATCCTTACTTCCATCTCGAAACCTTCCATCCCTTTTCAGAGAGACTACCATGATGAGTGGATTTCAATTTCCAAACACTTCTTCATTTTTTCCTACTTTAATTAAGCTATTTCTATCATTATCCCTCAGAAAAAGTTGCATATCATCATACTAATCATCTCTTTGGAACAATCTTCATTTTGGCCTTGTTTCCATGCTCATTAAACAATGAAAATACTGAGATCATTTTGTTATAATTTTTTTCTCATTAAATATATATGAAAAAGTCCGAGTCAATTTTGGTCTTCTTTTCATGAATCGTTATACCCATGAAAATCCCAAGCTTATTTTTCTACCATATTTTCATGCTTGTAAGACATATATGAAAATGTTGACTTCTTTCTGTTTTTTCTTACTTGTTAGTAAAATTGAAAGTCGGCGAGTAATATTCTCCATTCTCAAACTTGTTAATCCATGAGAAGCTCACGAGTGTACTTTTATCTCTTTTTCGGCCTTGGTATAAGCTTCACAAAAAGGGAACCTATTGAGCTCATTTTCTTCTCTTTTGTGCTCATCAAATTGTGAAGGGGACAATATACAAAAAGGGGTGGGAATATTTATCACTATCACATATTTTTATTGGATGTAATATGTCGCCCTTGAACTTGGCACATGTTTGAGTCATAATACTACAATTGGGTTTTTCCAGACTTTTGAACCCATTTTCATTGTGACAAACGCCCTTAATTTTTTTTCCTACATCCAAATTTTGGAGCCTCTTTGTGGTCATGCCATATTTCATTTTAAGCCATTAAGGTTGTTCTTGGTCATGTTTATCAAGTGTTCAAGTCTTCCTTTAAGAATTCTAAGTGTCAAGTGACCTGCTTTTACAAGCTTATCTTATGATGCCCACATAAAAAACTTCTTCTAAGCAATCATAATAGTCAGTGTGTATCCTTGCAAGTTAAGAATTACACATTCCTTGATGACAGTGACTTATGCATTTTCTAATGATAGTGACTGCGGAGTCTCTCGAGCTTGTCAGTATGCAATCCTTGTGGAAATTTCTTGCATATTCCTTGATGCTAGTGCTTGCGCAATTCATAGGAACATAGACTACTTAATCCTTATGGATAGTGACAATGTAAGGGAATCCTTTGCATATGGTGGTTTCACACTCTTTACTAGCACTGAGAATGCATTTCTTCAAGTCAGTTAATGGCTCTCAGTTTCCAAACATGCACTAAGCACACTTACCAATCTTAACCCTAATTGCATGTCTGCTCTCCCTATATAAATATTCATGTCCAAAGATCATCCCTATATTAATCTTTTTATTTTGAGCTCTATACTATTGGGGTATAAGGAACATTCTCTCAATCATGGTTGTAAATTCTCTATCTTCTGGGTGAGTTTCTCAACTGTCACTTTTGCTTTTGCAAGTGTCACTTTTTTATTTATTTTTCCCATACATGTCATTTTTGCTTTCTGTATCTTCGCAAGTGTCACTTTTTCCTACTTTCATTATTTCATGTGTCACTTGTGTTTTCTTTGTGTTTACATGCATCACTTTCACTCTTGAATGTGTTAATTTTGCTTATTTTCACACATCTTAAAAGCACCATGGCACACTTTGTACAAGAAAATCCAACACACTATGTTTCACTCGCTGATTCTATTTACTTTTGGAACATGTTTTGGACACATTTTTATTACATAACGCACTATTTGGTTTGAATTGACACTTTTGTTGTAAAGGAACATCTTAAGTGTCAGACTTGGAGATAAGTGTTTCTTTACTATCGTTTCATTGTACTATTGTTGGTTTTGGGAGTTTTGTGTCTTCTTATCACGTGTTTGTGTGTATATGTTTGTGTGATCATGTTCGAGATTTTTTATATACTCTTACTATCTTGTCTCAATGATCTCACTCTTCGTCAATTTTGGAGTCCTATGTCGTAAAATATTTCGTAAGTCACAATCACACTCAACCTTTTAGTAAAGTGATGAGTGCATTACATGTTACTAAGCCTGAGTGATGAGACCTTTATGGCTTAGACGAATGCACTGTTCCCATTTAAGGACAACGTCCTCCAATTGTGCATTGATCAACCTCAGAGTATAGACCCTGAACCTTATTGATTACACTTTCCCACTGTGTATACCTTAATCCATCATGCATTTTATTACACATTACATAGTTAGAGTGGACAATGGGGTAATAATTGTACCTTTGCAATGCTAAACTACACCATCTTCTGAGCCTCCTCTTCAACCACAAGACACTATGAAATTATAGTGCCCAAGTATCCCACCCTTGTCTCATGTAGTTCTCAACTACGTAATGCCTTTTTCAACCTTGCTCTCACTACAAATTGCATAGTCTTAGTGGATAGTAGGGATATCCTTTATCCCTTGCAAAGATCAACTACATAATACATGGATCCTATCCCTCAAGCATTGCACATTGCATAATGATAGTGATTAAGCTTGCTATCCTTGCCACCTAGACTTTCCCAATGCACAATTCATTTCTTGTCTCTCCTTTGACATTGTGCATATGCAATCACAGTGTCCACTTTCCACTTCCAACATCATTAACAAGTGGTACTAGAAGGAGGGCCAAATGACAATATGAGCTCGTTAAGTCTATTTTTAATCTCTTATATTGAATGTCTTCTTCCCAAATCATAATCTCAAGATGTTTTTCAAGCTGATCGAATCTTATAATCCCCACATAAATCATTCATAACTTGTCACATCTCAAGTTTTATGAGAATGGTCCAACAACCATGCTAGGGTATATGCTTTTATTCATTCAATTTTTCCTTCCTAATGTAATACATTGTAATGATTCTCAGGCTAAATTGTTTACCCTCACACTTGAAGGTCGTGTTACACATTGGTGTCATACTTTACCAACTGCTTCTATTCATTCATTTGAGCAACTTGTTAAGGAGCTTCATGAAACTTTTGATAGGAATGATTATAAATATGTATATAAAAGAATCAAATAGCTTATAATGAAACCCAATGAACCATTGGAGGATTTTACTGATTGATTTATTCAGCTTTTCTATGAATTTTATGAAGAAGATGTCAATTTTGATTTCATGAGTGAAAAGTTTCAGCATTTAATTCTAGTCTCTTTGAAACAATTTGCATCAGATTCTCATGATTATTTTTCTCTTCCAAGTTTTCTTGATCATGAGGCACCTCCATTCTTAGATGAGGAATTTTTTATTCCTTTTATTCCTTTCCCTCCTCCTTTCTCATTACCAAAAAAATAAATTCCTCATGCTGAGGTTGGAGTTGTGAAATATAAAAACGAAATTGTTGATCCATTCCTCCCACACTCATCTTATTCTCATCAACCAGTTTCCATTCAAAAATAATTGCAGGTTCTCATGATTCCATTGAATATAATCCCTTGAATCTTCAAGATAACACTAGTACGCATAATTTTAATCTTGAATATTATTGAATTGAAAGTAGTGTTTATTCAAGGGATGCTTTTCATCCTATATCATTTACACCTCATAACTCCCTGTACTTTGACTCGCTTAATCAGTATGCTCCACTAGTTATTTCTCTAAATACTTTCGATTTTCAATTTACTGGTTCACATGGTGATCATGTACAAGGTGTTTATATCTCATAGGTAGAGGAGAAAAATATTGAAGAAAATTTCCATAGTTCTTACCTTTCTCAGATTCCTCCATGTCAAAATGATGATTAATCATCTTGCGATCTTGATAAAAAATAAAATGATCTAAAAATCATTACTCAAGTTGAAACCTTGGATAACCAGATCACCTTGATATTAATGTTTCCACTAATATAAGAAGTGTTGAGATCCCAAGAACATTGGATGATCTATTACCTCTTCAGGTAGAAATGGATTTGCAAGGCTTCGATCTAATTGTTTAGTCTGTTCTCCAAATTCCTATGATCTATACATCAGATGATACCAAACTAGAAGAAATAGTTTGTTAGGTATTTGAAGACTTAATATACCCTGATGAAGAAGAGAAATGCCAATCCAAAAATAACATTGGTATGCCATTATTTGACTATTTTGCTGATGAAAGTTACACTGATTCAATTAATCTTCAAATTCCCCATGATATGATCTTTCATACAACTCCCTTATATCACTAAGGAATTATCCTTGATGATAATGGACGTTCTAATGATCCTATGGAGCATAAAATGCATAATTATCCATTATTGTTGCAAACTACTATGAGTATGAAAAATTCAGTTTTTTTGCCATTAATGTATTCCCTCCTCAGTATTCTCACCTTTTTTCACCTTTAGCACACTATTCATTGTAATCGGATGTGTTTGATGAGCCGACAATGGAAATTATTTCTTTCAATCCTTTAGTTCTTTACCTTGCTAGACTTAACTACAATCAGGTACAAGATGGTGTGGTTTCACAATTAGAAGATGAAAATATTGATTATGATATTCTTGATTTGTTTATTTGTAAATCTTTCATAGATAAAGAAGAAGATGTTACAGATGTTCAAGGAACCCCCCTAACGGATTCATCTATATTATTTATCTGTGAGGAGTCCCATATGATAAAACTTAAATCTGATCAAGTCAGTGGCATTAATAATGTTTTCAGCAATACATTTCTCGATAACAATGCATATCTACAAGTATATCTTTCTCAGCCACTCAAATTTGGTGATCTATGTCAGGTTCTCATAGTCTTGATAAATTGTATAGGAGATATTGATTTATGTTTATTTTCTTGATCTTTCTCATAATATGGATCCAATAATTGAAGACATATCTTTCCACAAATTTCAATCTTTTGGAGTTGGTTGTTTTTCTAATCCAATTACTGATTGGTTAGGAGAACCATATATGGCAAGTTTAGTTTCTAATAATAAGTTCCAACGCTATCTTTTTCTTAATGCATATGGCTGTATGTTTGAGAATTGTCTTCAAGGTATTCATTTTATCATCCTATATATTGTGATAATTTTTCAAGTTGGATAGATCAATATTTCAAATCGCACCTTTATGCTTGCAACCTTGTCCTCCATCCTTACATATAAGTAATATAGGTAAACATATTTATTTATGTATATTGCTAAGTTTGGATATTAACTATTCATATATTTCATATTACTAACCAAGAGAAAATTTTGTGATTGCATTCACTTAGCCTTGAACCTATACCTATTTAGGTTAGGTTAAGGCTTAGGTGCATTTTAGTGTTCCTTTTGCATCACACCATATTTGCATTCTGATTATTATTATTATTATGTACATTTGCTCTGTTTTCTTGTTTTTTGTATTTCTTGTCAGGTTTTATCTCTTTTCGTTTCTCTTTGTTTAATGAGACCATGTATGAAATCTATCCTATTGGGATCTATGGTAATGTGGAAAAAGTCAAAAGGGAAACTGTGAGAACTGGAAATGCTTGGCTTATCTTTTTTCTACTTCTTTTTTTGGGCCTAAATATATTTTAAGGTTAATGATGCATGCATGGAAAATATGTTCATATTCAATGAAAATAATTAGTGGATTAATGATGCTCATATATATAATAGGATCCTCATTCTTGGTGTGGGCTTTTATTTTTATTTTTTTTAACATGTCATCTTAATCGAGTAGAGAAGGGAAAGGAGAAAAAAAATTAAGCAAGAATATTAATTTTAGAGAAGTATATATAAGAGTCTCTGCAAAACAAGGAATAACCTCTTCTACTCATAAAATAAGTAAGGATCCCTCTTCCACCCTTGCAGAAATAAATGTTGATTAAATTCCAATAATCATAAAGTAATAAAGTAAATGAAGGGTGGAAGAAGAGAAATGATTCTTGCATAGAGAGGTGAAGCAAGAAACTTCACTGGGGTACTAAACAAGCTCACTGGCAGTGATGCAATGCTTGTGGCTCCTTGAAGTGACTCCTCTAAGGTACTGAACATGCTTGATAGAAATGGAGCAACACCAAATATGATATTAAAACTATGAACATAATAAAATCAAAAAAATCATATACCCTTACTCCCTAATCAAACAATTGAAGTTTGACTAGTCTCGTGAAACGTGTTAAGTCGACAACATGAATAGAAGAGACTGCACTTGTAACTGATATAATAAAGGAAGCTAGGGTGATCAAAAGGATGAGATAATACTTCTAGAAGTATAGACCTCATGCTTAATATTAGACCTAAATAGAGAAGCTGGTGTTCTTGTAATGTGTTTCCAAGTGTTGTTTTTGTGATAAACACCCTCTAGAATTTTCCTACATCCAAATTTTGGAGACTCCTTATCGTCATGTCATATTTTATTTTAAGCCATTAAGGAAATGCTTAGTCCTATTTCCCAATTTTTCAAGTCTTCCTTTAATAATTGTAAGTGTCAAAACAACTTACTTTCACATGCTTACCTTGTGATGCCCGACTAGCAAAATTCTTCTATGAAATCCTAGTAGTCAATGTGTATCCTTGGAAGTCAAGAATTGAAAAATCCTTGATGACAATGTCTAAACAGTGCCTAATGACAATAAATGTGTAGTCCCTAGAGATAGTGACTGCAAAATCCTTGTTTATAGTGCTTTCATAATCCTTGATGCCAGGGACACAAAATGCTCAATCCTTATGGAAAATGATAGTGTAAGGGCATCCTTTGTATATTATGGTTGCAAACTTGTTGAAATTGAGAATGAATTTATTCAAGTTAGCCAATTCACTGTTGGCTCCTAGTTTCCCTACATGCATTAAGCACATTCACCAATATTAACCGTAATTGCATGTCTTCTCTCCCTTTATAAAGAGTCTAGTCTAGATCTCATCCTTATATTCATCTTTCTCTTTTGAGATCTGTACTATCGAGGTATAAGGAGCATTCTCTCACTCATGGTTGTAAATAATATATCTTCTATCTAGGTTTCTTAACTTCCGTTTTCTCTTTCTTTTTCCTTGACATGTTCATTTTTAATTTCCCTATCTTTTGCAAGTGTCGCTTTTTCCTTCTTTCATTCTTGCACGTGTCACTTTTTCTTGTTTTCAGAAATATTAAAAGCACTATGTCACACATTATAGAGGAAATTATAGCAAACTATGTTGCACCATTTGATCCTATTTATCATTGGAGCATGTGATGGACACATTCTTATGGCATAATGCACCTTTTGGTTTTAGTTGACACTTGTGTTGTAAAGGTACATCTTAAATGTCATACTTGGAGATAAGTGTTGCTTTACTATCATTTGATTGTATGTTTGTTAGTTTTGAAAACTATGTGTCTTGCTTTCATGTGCTTGGGTGTATATGTGTCTGTGATAATGTTTAAGACCTAATATATTCTCTTAACCTCTTATCTCAATGATCTCACAATTAGTCAATTTTGGAGTCCTCGTTTGTCCTCAAACCTTACACAAGTCACAAGAACATTCAAACTTCTAGTGAAATGACGAGAGAAAAATCATAAGCCTTAATGATGAGACCTTTACCTCTTATACCTGTGCATTTTTACCATCTTAAGGACAACCTCCTCCAACCACACATTGAGAAACCTCATAGTATCGACCTTTAACCTTGTTTCTTACACGTGCCCACTGCGCAAAACTTGATCCATCTTGCCTTGTAATGCGCATTGTGCAGTCAAAGTGGATAGTGGAGTCATATGTGTACCCTTGTAGTGCTCAATTGTTCCATCCACTAAGACTCCTCTTTAGCCATTGCACACTGCATAATTACAATGCCCAAGCTTGCCACCCTTATCTCATGCATTTCTCAACTGCACAATGAATTCGCCAACCTTTCCCTTACTGTGCATTGCATAGTCTCAGTGGAAAATAGGACTATCCTGCAACCCTTGTAGTGCTCAACTGCGCATTACATGGATCCTCTCCCTCAAGCACTATGCATTGCACAGTCATATCTCCTAAGCTTGCTATCCTTGCCTCCTGAAATTCCCAATGCAAAATTCATGTCTTGAATCTCCCTTGCCACTATGCATTTCAAAGTCACAGTGTTTAGACCCTCACTCCTTACCTCCTAATTTTTTGCACTATGCCCAAGAAGTCCTCTTTCCTCAATTCTTGCACAATGTACTACCACAATCAACATTTGTACAAGATAAAATAGGTGATTTAGGGACTGATGTTGTCTTGTCATGAGTGAAATTCATTTGCAAGTGCTATCTTTATATCATGGAAATATGATAGTGAATGAGGTCATTAATTAGAGGTTACGAGAAGGACACTTTTGGAAATGAGAAGAAAACTTGCTATCATGCAGGAGTAAATAAATATTTAGCCATGACAAAGATATGGAAACTCATGTTGACTTAGAAGGTTCCAATACTTATATTTACCCTTTGGAGGGTGAAGACGAAGTACAAGTCAAATCTATTATGAAGATTTCAAGACATAGAATCAAGGAGAAATTTTTTTATTTGATACATTACAAGGGATTATGTGTCACAGTCACCAAATTATGGACCCTCAAATCATCCCCACAAAATTCATATGTTTTCAATGTATTATCGCCACCTATTGGTGGAATGTAATTATGCAATTTTGAAAATAAGAAAATTTAAAAGTGTGGAAGCCCAAGGGTCACACATGGAATATGATGAGTCACTAGAAAGTCCAAGAGTCATGTAGAAGTTAAAAATTTACATGGGATCTCAAGAGTCCTAAGGGAGGTCAAGAGTCACATGAGAGGTGAATAGTCACCTCATTTTTTATAAATAAATCCCCATAGCTCAAACAAGTGTATTGAGGGACTTTCAACTTGGTTTATGATATACCTTAGCATATGAGAGAAGATCATTCTTTGGAGGAGAAAGTTGTGACTTAATGTTCCAGTATTGGGGGTAGTGTCGATCAGGTGATCATGTCCTAAGTTAAAAAAATGCTCAAAAATAGAATTGCTCAAAATTGGTTGATACCTAAATGACTGGATAGGCCTTGTTGCTGCGATTCTGGCACTATGAATGGCACTCAAATCCGACATCATATGTGAACTTTATGTAGGTTTGAAGTTTACAGTAGCCTTCAAAAATCCAGTTGGACTAGAGTTGACTTTGACTTTGGAAAATATTAAAAAAAGAATATTCCTTAGAATATTTCAAGAATATTCCTCAAAATATTCCCTGAAATATTCCATGGAATATTCCATCTAGACGAATGGTTGTTCAACAAGTGGCAGCATTAGATTCGTCTTTGGATTGACCTTCTTGATTTCGGCCAATTAGCAGTGCCATGTGGCAAGCCTGGAGGCCGCCATGTGGCCCCAGGCTGTGGAAAGAAAGGTGTATGAAAAAATTTATTTGAGGCCCAATAGATTTGAACCCGCGACCTCATGCGCCTGAGCCCCACATTTTACCAATCAGGCTATCGTGTGTTTCTTAACACCAATGGTGTGTTAGTTTATTTTATATGTGAAAATTGAAAATGACGGGAGAATAAAGGGGCTAATGACCACGTGCAAAAACTCTGATGGTTGTGCTGACAATCAATTTTAATGGTGGGAGGAAACAACCATGTGGCCATGACTTCAAAAGAGTTATGTTACGGTTTTTTAAAACTGTTTATGCCGTGGTTTATTCCAACGATTCTGGCGGGGTTGGGTCATGTGGCCACCTCGCCCAAAAATTAATATAAAAGCAAATGGTCCCGCCCAAAATTAGCACCAGTTTGCCATTTTTGGCCAGTTGGCCAAAATAGTTGGCTTATCTGGAGTTAGCCCACAATTAGTGGGGTTTTCAATTAACACTGGGAAAAAGTTTGTTTTCATCATAACTTCTCCAATATTGGACCAATGTGAACGAAATTTTGGTCAATTTTGGGTATTATAAGCATTATGGAGCCACTGGGATAGGTTTTAGAACCAACAAAGGTTTTTTTCAGCCATTTTTGTTTTATGGAAGCTTGGAGAGCCATCAGGGCCATGAGGGAAATGGAGCTGCATTAGGCTATACTTCACTGTTTGAGGTGAAATAAAAGTCATTCTTAGCTTATTTCTGCCTTCTGAATTCATTTTCATAGTTTTTTTTTCCTATTTAGGCATTTTTATCACTTTATAACCAATTTGAGCATCATAATATAGAAAGTACATGCCCATTGGGAGCCTTGGACCCGACAGATGTACACCAGGAGGGGTGAAATGCCTTATCATGTTGTTGTGTTGATATGGTGAAGTTATGTTGCTGTGTATTTCAGATTTAAGATGTTAAACAATAATTTTAATTAACATTCCCTCACACATAAACTCAAAAACTGTTACCGAAAACACTTTGTTTAATTTGCAAGAAATGACAAACACTTTTCACACTTAATTAAATGGAAATGAATACTTTGAATAGTAGTACAAATACTTTTATTTTCAGATCAAGTGTTACAACATTGTAATTGTGTATCTTGGAACTTTCACTTAATATATGAAGTTCTCAGATTCGACACACTTTCATGCATGTATTGTGGATATTGTAAGAATATTCTTTTAATGTTTGTGGTATATTTTTTATGTTCATACATACTAAATAAAATGAACTTTCTTTTGGCTTTGGTATGCATCTTTTTGAATGTGTGTTGTTAATTTATTTTATGTTAGTTATTATCTTCTGAACTATTTTGCAGGTTAATCAATGATTATTTCTATGCCCTTATGTGTCTCTTTTAGGATAACGCCATTAATTTTCTTCTAGAGGCTCACTCTTTCTTTCCATTCCATGAGAGTGCCTTATATACATTACGATTGTATGCGTTATAGTGTCAAATTTCTTGTTTCAAAGGTTGTTTGCATACTTTCTTATGTTGTTTATTACAGCTAAGGAAAACCTTTAAGTTATAGAAGCTAGGCCTATTATCTGGATGCTTCTCTTACTCCAAATAGTGTGAGGGCTAGTTAGGAATTCATATCGCTGAGACCCCCCTGTGTCGGTGGAATTCCAACACCATCAACAAAACCATACCTTCATCTTGAGTCAAGTCACTATGTTGCATGAATTACTATTTCACCCGATTGGTTACCCTTCCAATCCATGGGCTTTGGTGATGCCTCATTTGTGACCATAATGTCTATCAATATTTTTTAGTTTATGCTACCAAGTTCACTATTGTGTCATGTCATTATATGTTTAAAGGAAGTATCAATAAAGAGTTGACCATCTCAGAGTATCATTATAGCTTTTACATTAGACATCCCTGTGTCATTTTTACATCATTTGTTCATTTTATATCATCAAAGACCTTATATTCGAGTTAGTTTTATGTTGATGATGAGGGATACATCAAGGACCTCCTTTTGTTTATCTCAAAATCTCATCTTCAATACCTTACCCAAGATGTGGATCTAGAAACATACTAGTACCTTGGAGATTAGAATCGTCAGTGGAAAGTTTCCTCGTGGTTGGTATTGGATTTTTATCATTAGCCCATATTGACTAATTTTGCAGAGTGCTCAATTTTATCTCATTCATTCACTCTACGTAGAATGTGCTAGTACCTTGGGAACCATTTTCATTACTGGTGGTCTCCCTTGCTCTATGTTAAGAAGATACCTGAATGCTTAGTAATTAGACGAACTACCAACATGCTCGACATCAACTTATTCATTCACATGTAATAAAGCCATACCATCCAGGTGTGTGTCGAAGAAATTGGGGCATTGAAGCCACTTTATTCATGATAATTACCTCACCCAAGATATGATTGGATAATATATTATGTTCTTTCAGGGCCACTCACATTAGTGTCCAACCGTAATGATAACTAATGTTCCTGATATATACATTGTATCATGACTAGTCCTTGATGAAATCAATCCACAGTATGTTGTGTGGCAATCTATGCTCTATTATCTTAGTACCAAGTATGGGTATGCCTACCTTGGGGATGGAATTATATTTTTATATGTATACAATTTTGAGTCTTTGTAGGTATCTTGTCTGCGATCTCTTCCTGTGCCTCTTAGTGGTCTACTTTTTGAAATTTATTTTGGCCATCATATTATCTTCTGACCTCATAAAATAGGGGGCATCTGTTATAGTCAAAAATCCATCCCCTAGGGTCAAGAAGAAAGCCACGTCCTTGTATGAGTCAGAGGATCAAGTTGCAAATGGTGAAAGATAAAGTTTCAAGTGTTTTTAGGGTTCAATGCTCATGCTGAGTTGTAGGACCAAGCTAGGCGACCTATCAACACAACCTCCTAGTGTTCATGACCGAAAAAAAAATCCCATGAATGCCCTCTCTGCACTAGAGCTTTGAAATAGTGTAGGAATTCGACTAGATAAGCCTAGAGTTATTCTAATTTGAAAACTTTGAGTAAAATAAGCATTGTTGATTAAAATGATGATGATTTAGTATATCTTAATATTTTCCTTGATATGGTCAAGAAAGTATCTAGGTGTAATAAAGGCCAATCATGATCAATATCTCTATAAATAGATATCTTCACTATTAAAAGGGAGAATAAAAGAAACTTATGCCAAAAATTTTCTAGTGGTGTGACCATAATAACCTTGTGCAGTGAGCATAGAGCTTAGGGAGTAGATTAAGGACAAAGGCTTGGAGGACTCATCAATGTACTACAATTATATTCAAAGAAGATAGTAATGAATATTTTCCCAATTCATATATTATGTTTCTTTGGTTATGTTACTTGGTTTATGTTTTATGTTGCACTAATATTATTTTGGATTAAGATTGTGTTGGTATCTTTCTTAGTGTGGAATTAATATAGGAGGCACATGAGAAAATATCTCAAGATAAGATCTTCTTAGAGCTAGCATCATCAAACAGAGTCAAGGAGCTAGCATTTAAAGGTATGTATGCTAACTCCTTGAAAATCTGAGTGTGCTTGGTGTTTTCTAGTTTATTTATCCATTTCTTCATTAACACACAGACCTTCTGGGAAAAAATTGTTTCTTTGGGAAAAGATTAATGAGATTATATCAGTTTATTAATGTAGATGAAATTTCTCTCATAAACAAAAAAAACTATAAAAATAGTTGTTGGAGATGTAAGAACATATAATAATGTTTATGTTCTAAAATAGAAGACAAAGAGGTGCTATTTATCAAATATTGATGAGATTTCATTGTGGCATCGAAGACTAGTACATCTGAACTTTGATTAGAATGTCAAATTGGGAAATAAGAATGTTGTTAGAGATCTGTCGAAGCTTTCAAATCTTAAGAATACTATTTGGAAGTCCTATGATATTGGTAAAAAATTATGAGTAACATTCAAGTCAAAGGATAACTAATCTATCATTCCATTGCAACTAGTACATATGCACTTATGTGGTCCTTCAAGAACCTAGACACCTTTAGGTAAACTGTACTTCATACATATCATTGACGATTTTAGTAGAATGATATGGGTGGCATTTATTAGAGAGAAATAAAATGCCTTTGAGAAGTTTAAAGACTTTAAGGCCATGGATGAAAATGAGACACGCTGTAAAATAAAGTGCATAATGTATGATAATGGAGGTGATTTTACTTCAAAATAATTTGATAATTTTGCAAGCAACATGGCATCAAAAGGTATTTAATTGTAGTAGAGACTCCACAACAAAATGGTGTTGAAGAGAGAGCCAATAGATGAGTTCAATAGTTGGATAGAGCCATGATGGGAGAAATGGAAGTTCAACAAATACTTTGGGGTGAAGCTATTCATACAACAATGGTGATTCACAACAAAGAACACTTTAGACCAAATAA